>JASVEL010004228.1:0-322217 GCA_032618575.1 Nicotiana noctiflora
AACCCCCAATCACAATGTCACCACGCCCGTCATAGAACGCGTGTCTCATCTCAATATAGCACTGTGAAGTGCTAGTACGGGGTTTCAAACCCTCAGTACATTATTTACTACTACCACT
The DNA here is from genome assembly GCA_032618575.1 of Nicotiana noctiflora. NCBI lineage: Eukaryota > Viridiplantae > Streptophyta > Magnoliopsida > Solanales > Solanaceae > Nicotiana > Nicotiana noctiflora. The sequence continues at coordinate 119 of JASVEL010004228.1, forward strand.
CACCTCGAACCGGTAGAAGCTTCATGCCCGCGACGCCTTAGCTCCTCGAACCGGCATCCACGCACGTCAAACTAGCCAAAATCAGTACAAATATATCAAAATAGGCTAATGGAACATAACCCAATCGAAAGAACTCGAAAAATATCAAAAATCACGAAATTGACAAAACCCGAGCCCCGGGCCCACATCTCGAAAAATTCTGAAATTCACATTTTCGGAATCCTCATCTCGCCACGAGTCCGTACATACCAAGAACTCCCAATTCGGACCACAAATGGTCCTTCAAATCCTAAATTTAAGGTTTTTGCTCCAAGCCTTATTTTCTTGATTTTTAGCTATAGATTCATGAATTCCATGGATGATTCTTGTATAAAAACATGTATTTAACTCATAAAACTTACCTCCAACGATTCCCCGTCGAAATCCCTTCAATTCCCGTCCAAAAGCTCTCAAGAACGGCCAAAAATGGTGGAAAAATGGGTTGTTTTCGCGACTGAAATGTTTTTAACATTCTGTCCGGTACTGTAGCTAACACAAAGCGATCGCATCAGAAATCCCTTCAATTCCCGTCCAAAAGCTCTCAAGAATGGCCAAAAATGGTGGAAAAATGAGTTGTTTTCGCGACTGAAATGTTTTTAACATTCTGTCCGGGTACTGTAGCTAACACTATGCGATCGCGTCGGAGCATTGCGATCGCATAGAACAAAATTTCCGGGCACTGTAGCTAAGCCTATGCGATCGCATAGAGCATTGCGATCGCATAGAACAAAATTTCTCTGCAATTTTTCTCCTGCATTTTTCAACTCAAAAATTCCCGTTAGCCATCCGAAATCACCCCGAGGCCCCCGGGACCTCAATCAAAGCCACCAGTATATCACATTACCTCATTCAAACTTGCTCATAACATAAAAACACCATCCTAAACATCAAAATCACCAATTACACACGGATTCAAGCCTAAGTTTCTTCAAAATTTCCGAATTGCTCATTCAATCAAAAACCCGACCAAACGACGTCCGAATGACCTGAAATTTTGCAGGCACATCCAAAATCACCTAACGGAGCTACTGCAACTGTCGGAATTCCATTCCGACTCCCGGATCAAAATCTCACCTACCGTTCGGTTTTCGCCAAAATTCAACCTTCGCCAATTCAAGCCTAAAACTACACCGGACCTCCGAATTCAATTCTGATTGCTCTCCTAAGTCATAAATGATCCCCCGAAACTAGTCAAATCATCGAAATCCGGTTCCGAGCACTCTAACTCAATAGTCAACTCTTGGTTGACTTCCCATATTCAAGTTTCCTTCAAACATGCTATTCATTTCATTTTCAATCCAAATCACTTCCTAACTCGCCCGATAGGTTCTAACACTGATATAGAAGCATAAGATATGTTAATGCAACATAACGGGGTGGTAATTCCCGTAACGACGGGCCGGGTCGTTACATTCTCCCCAACTTAAACAAACGCTCGTCCTCGAGCGGACTCGGAGTTGTACTAGAAGCAACCCAATAGCCGCATGACCTTACCAAGCATATATCCGGGTGATCATACGTCACCCTATCTCACATAAGTCCGAAAACACCATATAGTCAGAATTCCACAGACCATCTGAACCATAAATCACATTGCACTTTCGGAAATCATATGCCAAATGCAAATCCCATGCCTATACTCAGGATACACTCGAATCCACTGTAATAACCCATATTCACTACCTCGGGTGAGATCATATGATGTGTCAACAACCCAATCACTCGAGGCGATAGTCTCTAATCACAACACCTGGCCACAATAACCAAATACTAGCTGGAATCACATATACTCACACTCATTATTGGCTCCAACGATCATTTCGATTATAACACACCGCACTGGTGATATATCGAACCCATCTCTCAGGTCAACCATTCATGAATCCATTTCCCTTTTAATTGATACTACAACAAAATTCGGAGCCAAATCTCGGTATTGCCTTTCTAACTAGCTCAAATCACATATACTCACACTCATTATTGGCTTCGACGATCATTTCGATTATAACACACGCACTGGTGATATGACACCTCAGCACCGGCCTAAGCCACGATGAGCACAACATGAGCTCCAATAGAAACATCTAAACATACTCAAATTATGACAACTGACTCCAACAACAGGGCTGTAATTCAATTCCTTTGTACCATCATAATATATAACTGAGATCCCATCTCACATCATAGGAATGGAGTGCACGACTCGTTCTTGAAAGGTCATCACATCATGTGGCCTTGCCACGATTCGTGATTCTATCCCAACATTATTACTCATGAAGCACCTCAAGCCACTAAGCTCTAAACGGTTAGCCACGCACGGATCTAGGTCTTGAACCCAAGCAATCAACCTCACCCACGGTGATACGATAGATATACGCTATCAAATCCCGAAAAGACACAACCGATGTGCTATTCCCCGAGCGAAACCAATACGGACTATTCCTCGGAAGCTAGGAACTATTGTATACAAGGTAAGATATAGGAAACTATATTTTCCACATCACATTGTTGCGGCGCGCAACCCATTCCAATAACATACCTGTGGCGGCATGCCACCCGATCCAGATAACATACTTGTGGCGGCGTGCCACCCGATCCAATATAACCCTCGCAAACGAAATGCATATCGAGTCGAATTTTCTCATTATAGCAAACATATATAACATATATATATATATATAGCCTCAAGCTCGGCCACATGAAATGCATCTAACAATGTTTCTCAATACTGGAACTGAATCAATGGTAGATACTTCTACACTAACATCCGCCACTAAGGTCCAACTGACAAAGCAATGCCTACCAGCCGTCCGCTGGTCCTGTGTACAACTACTCTGTTGGAGCATACTCTGATGTTCTCTGCTACGCAATTTGTGCCATTTTCTGACATAGCCCATATCACATTAGTCTAGACGACCTGGCTTATGTCACCCAGTCTGAAATAAGGTATCATAACCCAAATTCATCATATCAAGCTAAGAGCTGAACAGTGCTAATACACACGATATACAACCACTGCATAGGCGGATTACGAGAACTTCTAGTCTCCAACACATACATAACACAGGAATCACTATGCCTGATTCCGTACTTCACCGTGCGATTACATAACGCACCTCAAGCGTCCATTCATACCACGAAAGCCATTCATAAATTTCACTATGTCATCAACGACTCAATTATTACAGTCGATCCAACGGGGGTATACCACCATACCGCTAGATATTATCGGTTTATTTTACCTGGCCCTTTTGACCATAGACTCTGCCGAAATACTAGTATAGCAGTACCATTCTCCTAAATCACCGGGAAGATTGATTCTCAGATTATCTGCAGCTGCCCACGCTGCTTGAGGATTTTAATGACTCCCCATATAATATGAATTGATCTCAAAACCTTGAACATGCCGTTATCAACTTTCCATAACACATCGCATATACCATACCACACTAAGACAACAGGGAAAATTCATATCCCTTTCCCTACGCCGCAAACATCGATGCACTCACTAGTCAAGGACTTTCATGATCCCATATAGAGAAAACTCATTACACATTCTAAGCTTTGCACACCAACAGGAAATACACTCATTTTCAAACCATGGTAAACCACATCACAAACCCTTTATCCCAATTACATTGCATAAGTTAAACTGCAAGGACTGAGTCCTTATACCCATATCAAGTTACACAACTGCCAGCACTCAAAAGCTTTATTGCACCATATCAGCGAGACTCGTTACTTCAAACATATACTAGGAATTAATCGTATTCCTTATCATACCGTTTCGGTTTATTAACAAGTTGATCCGTTTACCCAATTTCCTTTCTGATTCATCTTTAATTTCATATCAGTCTTTACTGTAGCACGACAATGCCTCAACCCTTTTTACCACACAAAACTCGTACACAAGACCACACGGTCTAAGGCTCACGGGCCGCTGAATACTCTCTCAAATGTTTCCTAGAAGTACCACATTCTACCACACTTTATTTTGAAGAACTTCCCGCGATTTTGAATTTGTTATCATTACTTCCCAATACTACATAGAATCCCATCATTCACATAATATAACACAAGCCTTGATCTTTTCTAACGAAACCGCCATCTTTAGTCACATACACAATCTTAAGGCACCTGACTGTTACAAGCAAAATCTTGAACACTGCAAAACCATTCTCGGGCATCATTCACCCTTATTCAGCTGTAATTCAACTGTCCTATTGAGTAGAACCACTCGTGTTTTGTTAGAACTCTGACATCGCAGAACATGATTACTTACGGGTACAATTCGCTATCTTTCTTTTCTATACACCGAACATTCCTTACCAACAGTAGTTCAAAACATCCTAGTATTTCTTTACATCTACGAAGCGCCATAACCTTGTCAGAATTTTCCCAACATACTTAAAGACACTGCCCACATAGCACACAACCGTGCAATTAGTTATTTAATAGAAAACTCCCCAACTTGGCTCGGAGCCATACATCAAAGCACTTTTAGCCACTCACAGCATTCTTACTCAATTGATGCTCCAATGTTACAGTGAGATTAAACTCGAGCTATTTACAAACTTTGCCGGAAACTTGAATTATCGGAAATCTTAACTCTTTTGCAATTCTCGTATTCATTCACACGCAACAGCTAAGCCCATTCCTTAGGCCACAACATCTTTTCTATGTCCCAAATTTGTCAAAAATTTCAGCAGAGTTTCCTTTGTAAATTGGCCGACCCACCTGCCAGAGAATCAGCAAACCATTCTAACAATACACCCACAACTCAACAAGACGTCACAATGTATTTCAACAACATAAATCTCAATACTACACGAATTATATCATCAGCATTAGTACATGAACATGCGCTACACCTGCTCAAATCATAACACATATATTTCTCACGCCCATAACTAAGGCTACATATCAAATCAAAACAAGAACTGAATACCTTACAGCTCTCCCATTATCAAACTACCATTTGCACAATAAAGATCAATACCGATCGTATGAACTTCATAATACCGGCTCGCGAAATTAGTACCTTGGTGCTCAAGTCATAGACAAAGATCTGGCCTCAAGTCCTCCCGACTGGCCCAACATGAATTCACAGAGATCATATCTCGTCCCTCGATTGGGGAATCATAAGTCATCAAGGCAAGTTATCGCTAAGCACTCGAGTGCGCGTATCCATGTGCAGGAGAAATTTCAAGAATTACATCTCAAGCTGATTAAAACACGCACGATGAGAATTCCAAGAATTTGAAACTTTCCTAAAGGTTTGCAGCCTCCCGAGGATAAGTACAGGCGTCCCCGTACCGATCCACGAGACTCTACCAACCGGCTCATGACTCGCGAGACCTGTTAACCTAGGCTCTGATACCAACTTGTCACGACCCCAAACCCCGGTCGTGATGGCGCCTAACACATTGCCAAGCCCGACCATGTTATCCATTTAAACCAGCCAATTATTAATTAACGATGATCAATTAAACTTAGTAGCATGCTTTCATATCAAAACGATAAGTGTGGAAGTAGAAGCATACAAAATATAGTCCCAACCAAATCGTGGTATCACGAGTCTGAGCCTCTACAAATGAAAATGTCCTACACAATACAAGTCTAGGCAAAATGAAATCAACAAAATGATAAGAGGAAGCGATTAGGTCCTGCGGACATCGGCAGCTACCTCGAAGTCTCCTCGGGATAGTAGTAATAACGCAGCTGCCATAGCTCAACTGCCCTCTGGAACCTAGGAATCTGCACAAAAAGTGCAGGGAAGTGGGGTGAGTATATTTCAACTCAGTGAGTAATAATAATAAATAACAACTAAAAATAAGAACACCTGTACTATCACTAATTAGTTCTAAGGGTAACCTCACATGTAAGTCATCTCTACAGTGAATAATCCCATCTCCAGTCCACATTCGTCTCAAAACGGTCCCACACTGACCTAGTCCTCACTCGTACTGCTGCGGCGTACAACCGATCCAATATATAAATATATGTATATATATGTCTATAATGTTGCTGCGTGCATCCCGCTCCAATATATGTATAGGTATATATATATGTATAATGCTGCGGCGTGCAGCCCACTCTAATACATATAATGCTGCAGCGTGCAGCCCGCTCCAATATATATAATGATGCGGCATGCAGCCCACTCCATTTAACATCGACGGCGCTCATCGGGGGTGTATACGGACTTCGGAGGGGCTCCCTTGGCCGAAGCGCTATGATACTGCGGCGTGCAGTCCGATCCACACATATATCACTGCGGCGTACAGTCCGATCCATTATATATATATACTACTGCGGCGTGCAGCCCGATCCACACATGTATTACTGCGGCGTGCAGTCCGATCCAATATTTATATGTATATATATTTATACTGCTGTGGCGCGCAGCCCGATCCCATAATATACACCAGTGCTCACTGAGAATGTGTGCAGACTCAGACTCCGAAGGGGCTCCTACAGCCCAAGCGCAATAATACTGCGGCGTGCAGTCCGTCCCACATGTATATTACATATATATTACTGCGGCGTGCAGTCCGATCCAATATATATACTGCTGCGGCGTGCAGCCCGATCCAATATAGGTATATGTATATCATACCCCATAATGGGTCCTCGACCCTATCCCAGTCAGTATGTACTTGGCCTCTCAGGCCCAATATAATATATCACAGTGGGTCCTTGACCCTATCTCAGTCAATATAGACTTGGCCTTTCAGGCCCACCCAGCTAGAACAGGGAATTCCACCTTAGATAATCTCTCTTAATGTACACATCTAGTACGGGCTCATATTATGCTATACAGCTAGAGCTACGGCTGAGTGTATGTCTTCAACACGATATAAGGGTCACCTAGCTCTATAGGTTCCCTAATGCTCTAGAGATCGGCACAAGGCCCCAAACATGGCTATCAGCCCAATTGCACAGTTATAAACTTATTATCAGTCATAACACACAGTATACTATTAGTCGGGAAGGACCAAGTCCAAGTCCCCAATCACAATGTCACCACGCCCGTCATAGAACGCGTGTCTCGTCTCAATATAGCACTGTGAAGTGCTAGTACGGGGTTTCAAACCCTCAGTACATTGTTTACTACCACCACTCACCTCGAACCGGTAGAAGCTTCAATCCGCCTTGCGCTTTAGCTCCTCGAACCGGCATCCACGCACGTCAAACTAGCCAAAATCAGTACAAATATATCAAAATAGGCTAATGGAACATAACCCAATCGAAAGAACTCGAAAAATATCAAAAATCACGAAATTGACAAAACCCGAGCCCCGGGCCCACATCTCGAAAAATTCTGAAATTTACATTTTCGGAATCCTCATCTCGCCACGAGTCCGTACATACCAAGAACTCCCAATTCGGACCACAAATGGTCCTTCAAATCCTAAATTTAAGGTTTTTTGCTCCGAGCCCTATTTTCTTGATTTTTAGCTATAGATTCATGAATTCCATGGATGATTCTTGTATAAAAACATGTATTTAACTCATAAAACTTACCTCCAACGATTCCCCGTCGAAATCCCTTCAATTCCCGTCCAAAAGCTCTCAAGAACGGCCAAAAATGGTGGAAAAATGGGTTGTTTTCGCGACTGAAATGTTTTTAACATTCTGTCCGGTATTGTAGCTAACACTATGCGATCGCATCAGAGCATTGCGATCGCATAGAACAAACTCTCCGGGCACTGTAGCTAACACTATTGCGATCGCATAGAACAAACTCTCCGGGTACTGTAGCTAACACTATGCGATTGCATAGAACAAAATCCTAGGTACTGTAGCTAACACTATGCGATCGCATCAGAGCATTGCGATCGCATAGAACAAACTCTCCGGGCACTGTAGCTAACACTATGCGATCGCATCAGAGCATTGCGATCGCATAGAACAAAATTTCTCTGCAATTTTTCTGCTGCATTTTTCAACTCAAAAATTCCCGTTAGCCATCCGAAATCACCCCGAGGCCCCCGGAACCACCAACATACTCCAAAACACGATACGAACTTGTTCCAATCATAAAAACACCATCCTAAACATCAAAATCACCAATTACACACGGATTGAAGCCTAAGTTTCTTCAAAATTTCCGAATTGCTCATTCAATCAAAAACCCGACCAAACGATGTCCAAATGACCTGAAAATTTGCAGGCACATCCAAAATCACCTAACGGAGCTACTGCAACTGTCGGAATTCCATTCCGACTCCCGGATCAAAATCTCACCTACGGTTCGGATTTCGCCAAAATTCAACCTTAGCCAATTCAAGCCTAAAACTACACCGGACCTCCAAATTCAATTCCGATTGCTATCTTAAGTCATAAATGATCCCCCGAAACTAGTCAAATCATCAGAATCTGATTTCGAGCACTCTAACTCAATAGTCAACTCTAGGTTGACTTTCCATATTCAAACTTCCTTCAAATATGCTATTTGCTTCATTTTCAATTCAATTCATTCCTAACTCATTCGATAGGTTCTAACACTGATATAAAAGCATAAGATATGTAAATGCAACATAACGGGGTGGTAATTCCCGTAACGACGGGCCGGGTCGTTACAATTCTTACCCTTCACGGACCTAAAGTACCATAGCTTAGATAATTTACTCATCGCGATCGCGTAGTGTATCAGAGAGCTGATGAGTTTTTGCTCTTCGCGATTACGAGGTGACGGATGCGATCGCGTAAGGTAAAGGCTGGGTTCATTGCTATCGCGAGGTGCTGGATGCAATCACGTAAGGCTGGACTTGGAAGCAATGCGATCACGGTGTAGGTGTTGCGATCGCGTAGAACTGATTGGTTGGTCATCGCGATCGCGGTTGAAATCACGCGATCGCCTAGAAGGAAATTAAGTCGCCAAAATTTTGTACATCGCGATCGCATGCTAAAGGCTGCGATCGCGTAGAGTAACGATGCCTGACATAGGGGTTAAGTTCAGAACATTTCATCCGCAAACCCATTACACATTTCCTCCATTTATGAGTTCCTTGAGAGCTAAATAAAGAGCTTCAAGAGGGGATTTCACCGGGTAAACATTGGAGGTAAGTTCTATGGTCTAAATACGCGATTTTATCTTAGAATATTCAATTATTTCACCGTAAATGGGAGGATTAATGGGGGATTTTTGCCCTAAGCCTAGGTGGTAAAACGTTGATTTGAATGGGCAAACGGAGTTCGATTTTGACAAACTTTATATGTATGGACTCGTGTTAAGATACGAAACCCAAAAATGTAACTTTCATAATTTTTCGAGAAGCGTACCAAAAGTCAGGTTTTGGCAACTTTGTGGTTTTTAGTGTAATTCGAGTTGTTTCGATTGGGTAATGTCCCTTTGGCCTATTTGGATGTATTTCTATTGATTTTTATCAGATTCTACACCTCTGGAGTCGGATACTCGTGGCATTGCAGACTAGTCTTCGAGTCGAGTCGAGGTGAGTAATAGCTGTGGGTGATGACCAGTGGGTTCGAAACCCCGATATATCACTATGTGACGCTGTATTGAGGCGAGACACGTACTCTCCTGTGAGTGCGGGGTCGAATGTGATTGGGGACTATGGCTTAGTCCGACCTATTGATACTATACTGTGTTGTTGGCTATTATTGAGCCGGTGAACCTCCTACTTGGATGGTTGTGTATATCTTTGGGCTGTGAGCCAGTTATTGGGATCCCGCGAGGATCGATGCTATTGTTTCTATGACATTGATATGCTATTTTGATACCAGTCCTGAGCTATTACTGTCAAAAATGGTTTTCCAAACTCTAGAATTTCTGAACCACTATTTTCTACTAAAAATGATTTGAAAAGAGTTTTCAAATACTATTTCTGAGCCTGTTAGGCTGCATTGCATTATAGGTGACTGGTAGTGGATCGGGCTGCGCGCTGTAGCGTATCATGATATTGTGCTTGGGCTGTAGGAGCCCCTCCGGAGTCTGAACCCCCACAGTGAGCACGGGTACCCAAATGGATCAGGCTACGCGCTGTAGCGGTCATATTCATGCATTGCATTGCATTTAGCTATACCTATACCTGTTATTCTGATAGCTGATATTGTTGGTTTCGGATACTGCTCATGTTGGTAACTGATACAGGATATTGTTGTGTAGCTTTACTTAGTGTTGTATTGGGTTTTCTTACCTTCGCAGTCTTACCCTTGCTTATTACCACTAAGTTGGAAGTACTCACACTACTCCCTGCACCTTGTGTGCAGATCCAGGTACATCACAGCAGAGCTGATTCTATAGCTGCTCGAGAGTTACATTTGGATAGTCGAGGTAGCTGCCAGCGTCCCTAGGACATGACTCTCCAGTTTATCCTTATTTTTGTTTAGTCTATTGCACACTTGTGCACAGTTGTATACACTATCACAGCTTATAAATTCTGGTAGAGGCTCATGACTTGTGACTCTTGATCCGTTGGGAGGTTATACTAGTTTGGGATGTCTAATCCAAGTATGTGGGATATTTTCTTTATTATTTTATCACTGTTTATGGTTAAAAGGAGTTAAGTGTGAGCTGATAGCTCCGTGTTGAAGAAACTTAAGCAACAGTGCAAACATGTAACATATCTAACATAATCGGAGAGAACTTCAATATTTAAGGTTCCAAATGAACCCTAGAAATTAGAAAGGCTTCGAAAATACTCGATCTAAGCCGGATAATATCATAAACAGACTCAAAAGACCAAGAGCGGTCGGAGCAATGTTGGAGATGGACGGGATCTTTGAATAAGTGAAGATCTTAGTGAAGATCCTCGAGGTCCGGCCTCGATTATTCAGGCAACAGGCATGCAGGAGCCACTGGAGGCAAGTACGGGCCTTCAATGGCTTTGGAAGCAATGGATTCAAGCAGCTTTAGGTGGTAGCCGGAGAGAGGCAGATAGGGTTAGGGAGGGTTAGAGAGGATTTAGGAGGTGATGAGAGTTCAAAGGCAGCACAAATGATAGAATGAATTAGGGTTAAGCTGGTATGGGAATTAAAAAAGGAAAGAACGGATCATGGCCGTTGATCAAAATGATCAACGACCAAGATTAAAAGAGGAGCTGGCGAGTCTGAAAATGGGTCTTGGGTTTAGGGTTAGAATTTGAAATTGGGTCTTTTAATTTGGTCTGGGAAATTGGGGGTTTGATTTGGCTAAAATTGAAATTGTAATGGGCTATATATTAGATAGCCATTTTCTCGCCTTTTAATTTAATTAAAATAGTTAAACTGATTTTAAAAATAAATTAAAAGTACTGAATTAATTAGTAATATATAAAAGTTAATCTAAAAATACTGAAAATAATTTTATAATTGTAAAATGCTATTAATCGTAATATAGGCTATAATTGCATTTTTATACAATTTAGCTTTAAATTTGTAAAAATATGTAACAACTACCTTTATTAGATTTTGGTGTAAATATGAGCATGGAAATAAATTATTCACAAAAAGGTAATTTTAAGAGTAATTATGGGATTTTGTACTGCTCAAATAGATAATAAATTGTTTTCAAAATCATAAAAAGATAAGAAAAAATACCAAAACTCTTGGGAATGCTTATGTATGCATGTATATGTTATTTTAAAAGTATTTTTGGTATATAAAATACTCAGGTAAAAATTGGGTATCAACAGCAGCCACTCTTTACCCGGAAAGGATGAAATAGTTATCGGGATAAAGATATGATGGCCAATTTTGACCGGAAGCGGCGATTTGAAAAGAATTTGACTAAGCTCCAGTTTTTGAGCTGCTTACATATCCCTGGTTTTATAGGAATCAGGATGTATGTAGTTCAGGAACCATTGACGGAATATGCCAATGGCGATTTGAAAGAGATGGGCACAACGTTTTAAGCGGGCAAGAGGTATTTGAAACTTGATCGGTGGTGGGAACCGGAGTGGGATCGCTCTTGCTGAGACGACCATTGCTAGATGGTGTACCTATAAGCGAGAAATACGAGCCTATATTGTGAGAGTCGCCAGAGGTGTCACACCTTCTTTTTACGAGCTATACCGCTTGTTAATACTACACCTTGGGAAGGGATATAATAATAAAAGGGATGGAGTTTTTCCACTTAAAGGACAGTCGAAACAAGATTTATTTATTAATTTTCAGAGTCACCACTTGCGAAAATAATGGTGACCCAAGTCACCGGTTTAATCCCAGACCGAGGAAATTATGACTCTGTTACAGTCCGTAAATCAGAAATCCGGATAAGGAATTTTGTTAACCCGAGAGAAGGTGTTAGGCACTCCCGGATTCCGTGGTTCTAGCACGGTCGATCAACTGTTGTTTTTGTTTTATCTGATTTTTATATGTTTCATTTTTTCGTGCTTAATTAGTATTCCGATTTTCAATTTTAAAGAATTGCAACGTCGTGAAAATGTATTTCGAGCCACACCGTACCAGTACGCCTATGGCCTTTAACACATTCCGACTTCGTTGAGAGTAGGATTTGGGTCACATAAATGCGCACCCGTATTTGAGAATGTAATATTATTATAAGTCGCGCCTAAAGTTCCTACGTCTTGATTAACTTTTGGAAAGACCGTGAAATTCGCTAAACGGTCCTTCTTTGTCTAGAATTTTTATAACAATTGATCGAGGGCCCCGCAATTGTGTATTTAATGCGGCGAGGCTCATCTCACTTTTATTTTAAGGCCACTTTAAAAGAAACTACAATTCTCTACTAGGTTTTTCCCCTAATGATAAAAGAACGAGTCCTTGTTAATTAACTATATTTTTTGTCTTCCAAATTAGAATCCCGTGAATTATTATTTCAAACAGCCTGGGCCTCGATCATAAGGTTCAAATGGCGCTGGCAGGACAGCCGAAAATTGGGTCAAAGCCCCAATGGGCATATGACTGAGGCAGCAAATTGGGCCAATCCTTGGTTTAGGCCCAAACACTTTTCAAGACCCAAATAATAAAATCCAACCATGTTTTATTCAAAATGACATAAGCTAACAATCACTAAGGTAGTACATATTACTCACACGAATTTTCCATCATAACAAAGTATTTAAACTTGACTGAAATTGAACATCTTCTACACATATATAAACATGCTGGTAACAACAATCATATTTCCAGTTCTATTATTTTTCGTAAAATTATGCCAGGATCTGATGTGAACAACTAAAATAGTTTTAACGATTCGGTTGTTATCGAGATACTGTTTATTTTTATCAAACCATTTCATACATGAATCAATCTAGTTATTTGCCTAAATGTAGATCCGAAAATTTATTTATTATTGTATTCTGTTCACTACTATTGCTATACATTATTATAAAACGCATCTATACATTGATTACATGCTTACTAAGAGTTAGCCATTTCAACTACATTAATCACAACAATGACTAAGAACATCAATTATTATCCAACTCTATCTCTGCTTCTACTGTTAGACAACCACATCTTAAAATGAACTACATATAATCGACTATCTCACTGTCCTATTGGACTTTAAACTCCCTAGTTATTTCATGCATTAAAAATTCACTTGAATTCAGTCCAGTCCCCATTATACAATTTTAGAACGATGATCTAATTAACAAATAACATACAGTTTAATCATTTTTTTATATAAAAAGAAACTAAAGAAACAGAAATGAAAAAATTTCAGCAGAGCAGTTCAAACAACTTTCATTTCATTTCCATAAGCCTGAGATTTACAAATGTGTACCTGAAAGTGGAGTAAATCTATTAGATCTAATAGACACAGCAACAAATTATGATTCAGCAAGCAGTTTCAGCAGTAATAATGACAGCAGCAACAATATACAGAATTCCATAGCAGCTAATCAGCACATCAAGTCCAAAGGTGACAGAAATTTTAACACTTCAAATCTTTTCAAATTTCAGTCGAGATCACAGCAATCAAAACAACACTTAACTAATTCTATTTGAAGTTGAGTCAAAACTGATTCGAACTTGAAGTCATTAATCGTAAGGTTTCAATGACTTCAAATTGAATCGTAATTGAGGAAATGATGAGTTGAGAAGCTGCAATTTTATTGAAAATTCTATATAGAACAGTGATTTTGATTTTTCTACTGGTTTTGTAATGTTTTTGGATTTTTGAGAGAAGTTTAATATAAGAAGAGAAAAAATATATTCTGGAAAATGTTATTTCCAGATCTGGAACCTTAACAAGTATATTTTTGGGAATTTTCTAAGGTTTTAAATCTTAAAGGGTTCAAAAGTCTAGAGAGAAGGTTAAAAATCTGGAAAAAGTACAAATATGGAAGAAAAAGTCTAAAATCTGGGAAAAAAGTCTAAAAATGGAAGAGAGCCTTTCAAAATCTGGAAGAGAGCCCTTAATTCAGCAGAATTACTGCCTATTTATAGGTAGAAAAATGTGAGGAAATTTCAAAATTAATAATTATAGGAGAATCCCTCATTTTTTACTTTGTTGGATAGATTGCTACATTTACTTTATTAAAACTTGCACTAGAACCCATTTTAGAAGGTTCTAGTTGCATCTACCATGTTCTAATTCTTTGCAATTCCTATTACACCCCCACTTGCATTTTTTATTTACTGAATCTGCCTTTTTTATGCCCAAATAACCTCTGATCCTCTAGATGTATTACAATTATACCAATTCCTATTCCCATTCTACCCCCACTTACTAATAGTTATTACCAATTGATTTATATCAACCTAATTAACAAACTGATTATCCAAAGTTAACTAATTCTAATTAATCAATCAGCTATAACTAATCAGATCAAACTTATTTAGTACTAATTAAACTACTATTAAACAACAAACTAAAATTAATATCACCCAAAGACCCATGAAAATTAGTTGAATTCACCTAATTAAACCACATCAATTTTAATCCCTTTAATTCCTTACTTAACTGCCGAATTAACCTAAAATTAATCAAAATCCTATAAACTAATTAATTACTAATCTCAGCTAATAACCAGCAAAACTTATCAGAATTAGTTGCGAATCGATTCAATCAACAATTCATCAAAACCAGTCATATTCTATATCTGAAATTTCAGTAAACTAACATTTAATTAAATCCGGATTAAGCACAAAAATCTCATTAAACCAACAAAATTAATACATAGGCATATGTGTTTTAACAGAACGTTACCGATTTATTTAATCGTGACTAATTTCAAAAGGAAAATCATTTCAACTAATTGACTCCTAATTTCCTAATTATTCTAATTCTAAAGTTAACGAACATAGATGAATAATAAGGAAAGAAATCAAAAAAGAAACATGCATAAAAAGAAAATAAAATCAGAAGAAAGAAGAACTTAGCTTTCTTGTTTTCGTTTATTAGAGTCGTCTTCTTTTACTCTCTTTTTCCTTCTTTTCTTTTAGAAATCGAGTTCTAGCACCATTTTCTTGAATTTTTGGTCGCCGAAAAATCTTTGAGCTCGAATTCGAGCTGTTCTGGTTATATTCAAGACCTAAGGTCCTATGGGTAGTGTGAATAATGACAAGGTGATTCCATGGTGTTGTTTTGAGGGTCATTGGGTTACATGTTGACTTGGCCGAAAAAATATCTAACGGAGATTCAAGGAATTCTGAAGAGACTTGAAAGACAAGGATAACAGATCCTAGTAGAGGAAGGTGAGAGGAGTAGTTTGGGGTCGATTTGGTCGGAGATGGTGACTTGCCGCCGCCATGGACGGCGGAACCCTAGCGATTTATCAAGAAGGGTTCGAGGAGAGGGGGAGGCAGAGTCAGATATTAGATTCTAGGGTAAATCTCTGATTAATGTATAGGGTGTATATTAAAATACACTAACGATCCACAACTGTTGGATTTAACGAATTGAACGGCTAAGATTGATGCAACGCTTATACGACATAGTTTGGAGGGTTAAGGATGGGACCGGGTTTGGGTAATTTGGGCTTGGGTCGTTTGATTTTAGTCTTGGGCCTGGGGTTTTCTAGCTTTGGGCCATCTGATCCAATTTTCAGCCTTCTCCATGTATTTTTGTGTTGTATTTTCTTCTTTGTATTCCTTTTCTTTGTATTTCTTTTCTTTGAATTTATGTATTTTTCTATTTTGTATTTACTTTTGTTGATTTTTATTAAATTTGTTAAGCTAATTAACTTTATTTTTAGCAAATTTCAATTAAAGCATAAAAATGCTATTTTGATTTTTCTTTAAATGAATTAATACCTACTAAAATGCAAAATTAATCTCCTAAATGCAAATGCACATTTTGTATTTCCTTGTGCACAAATAAAATGCAGAAAATTAAACTAATTAATACATAAATTGTAAAAATAAGGAAAAATTATTTATTTTGAATTTTATGGGAATAACTCATATGTAGGGTAAAAAATCACGTGCTCACATCCGCTACCTTCATTCTCTGGATATGGGAGTTCTTCATTGGCCAGCACTCCGCCCCGTACAACGTTGCTGGTCTAACCACAGCTTTATAAAACTTCCCCATCTCCATTCTCGAGGCATCACAATAAACAGTATATGAACCTGAAGCTGATGGCAATACGTGTGAGCACGTGATTTTTGCCCTATACGAGAATTACTCCCAAAATTCAAAATAAAATAGTCTTGTGTTGTAGTTTGATTTTTCGTGGATTTTGTGAGATCTTTGTTTGATGTTAGCACTCGTATGTGTATGTTTAATTGTCTGAATTGAATAAAGATACAAAAATACGTGTTACATACTTTTAAGAATTAATTAACCACAAAGTGGTCAGAAAAGAAAATTAAAAAAATATATATATATGCATTTGGTCCTTTGTCATAGAGTAATTTAAAATGTGTAATTTGCATTGATTGTTTGTGTGTTAATTAATAGGTGTGTGATTTCATTTTTTTAATTTGTGTAGAGTGTGTTTAGTTTGATTGTGGCTAGTTAAATAAAGATGAACAATGGCTAAAAGGTAAAGAAAATCGGGCCCAAAGGTCCGACCCAGTCTCATAACCGGTCAACCCCCCCACTAAACCAAACGGCCTCGTTCCACCAAGAAACGACCCCGTTCTATTACCCCTGATCAATCTGAGCCGTTCAGATCATCTGATCCAACGACTCCGATTAATCCGTTCATTTTAGTATACCCAAACACCCAAACCCTCCTAGCCCTCACTGCCCTTCACCCGTCTCTCTCAAAGACGAATGTAACGCCGCCCTCCTCCGCCTTCCTCCGCCCGCCGGAAATCGCCTCACGGCGGTTCCGGCAAGCCAATCACCACCATTTTTACACCACAGCCTCTCCGTGACTCCCTCAGTCCGACCCCGAGCATGGCTTGTCTCGAATCAAGCCCGAGCCCCTCGAATCTTCAATCAAAGATTTGGGTCCAAACCCAACCTACACCAATCGACCCCAAACTCACACCCCGTCGTCTCCTGACCTCCCTCGCACCATAAACACCCTTGTTTTGGTTCGAATCAAGCCCGAACCGTTTAAGCCCCAAATTTGGACCCTCAAGAACCCTAGAAAATCAAAATGTTAAAATTCGTCCAACGAATCAAAGATTTGGGGTCTAATGGACCTTAATCGAAGTGTTTTTATTTAAGAACACTTCGACTAAGGTTCGTTCGACCTCAAAGCAAGCAAAGTCTGAGTCGAGCCCGGGTCCGTCGAGTAAAAAGCTTTGGAGCCTTTCCCGTTTGTTCTGTTGTCATTGGTAATTAATGTCTAATTAATTGTTTAGTTTAGCTTACTTAACTTGTTCTTTGTTTTCTATTCATCTTTCAAACTATTCTGGCCATCTTCAATGGACCTTTTATTTGGTCGATTCCTTCTGTTTTCAGTAGTTAAAATGAACTGTATATTCAGTTTGATTAAGGTCGTCAAGCATTTAATTCGTATTTGATTGGTTCCTTGATTCTGCTTGAAATATATTGAATCAAACTGTAGGTCGCTCATTTGTTATCAATTATGTATGTTGTCATCGACTAATCAATGTGGTCGATTAGTTTCGTAGGTCTTGTTTATTAGCATTGATTGAATAACCGTTAGGAGTTAAATTGGTTGGTTGATTGATTGGTCACTATGAAATAGGAACTGAATTGGTTTGATTGTTTGAATTAAAAAGAAAATAGGACAGTGATTAGCATTGTCGAATTGAGTTTAGGTTTGTTTGATTTGAAACCGAAATAGATTTTAAGCTTAGGATAAATTGGGTATAGTTGCTAGGGTTTAGCAAAATCAGCCTTTCAGGATTTTAAATGCTTTGGCCCATAAAATGGACAGGTGGAACCTGCTGTGTAGCAGGGTACCATCAGTTGGCTGCAGTCCAAGGATTAAATTAATAGGACCCATACCTGGACATTTTTAGTGGCTAAAACAGGGAATCTACTGGGCTGGGCAGAGAGAGGAATGGGCAGGGGTATTAGTTTAGTTGGGGGCTGTCCTGGTTTTTCTTTTAGCTATAAAGAGAATGGAAACTAAACACTTAAAGGAGAGACATATACACTGGAAAGATACAGAATAGAGAGAATACCGAGAAAACACATAGAGATATTCTGATAGATGCTGGGATATGAACTGTAAAAACTACTGTTCCATTGAACTTTCAAAAGAACTTTAGTTTAAATCATCAAGTGGCTTTTGAAAATTATCTTGGAGAGTCATCTTAGCTGAGAGTTTAAGACAAAACCTTTGATAAACCAATATTTGAGTGGGTTACTGTCCATTGGTGTTGAGAGTTGTTTCTGGTTTGATTTTGAATAGTTTGGGGGTGTGATTGAGTTAAATTTTATTGAGGTTTTGGTCTGCTGAAATGGTGCAGTAGTTTGTTGTTCTGTTGCTGGGTGTTGCTCTTCTGTTGCTCCTGTTGTTGCTGTTGTTCTGCGCTGTTCTTTTGTTGTCTGCTGAGGCTGTTGTTGTTGTGGTGGTTTTTGCTATTCTTTTGCTGTGGTTATTATGTCTTACTGCTGCTGCAACTGACCTCCATTCATTGTAATTGCCAGGTACACATTCCGAATTCAATATGATGTAGATCTCCAATTTTAAGAATGGAATGAAGAAGTTGATTATGATACATTTAGCCACTTTTCTGTTGAATTTGCATTTCTAAAGGACTGTTAACTGGATTGTATATTTTGGACTGATTTTGCTACTTATATTTAGATAGCAATAATACTTGACTTGTGAGTAAATTTTCTAGTAACAATTAGAATTCATTGTAATATTAAGGTTAGTAGTTATATTTGGAATGGTTTTAAGTAATTAGTGTGTGAAATGGAATCTGAAAAATTATGTTTGTATAATCTTGTGTTTTAGGTGTAAATCGGATAATTAGAGGTTCAATTCAAACAGGATAGCTGGAACGATAACTAAATTTCGTTGTTTAATCCAGAGTTACTTTTGAATACTAGCGATTGTGATTGTATTCCCCAAATAACTTATACTGAAACAGGATGACTTTGAATGAATTTCGTTGGAACATGATAACTTATAAATACTGAAATCTGAATAGGTAAACCAGTAAGAATAACAGTAATGCCAAAAGCATTAGGACACTCTTATTCGTCCAGACATTGGTCCAATCATATGCTAAAAGCGTTGGAATATATTGGGCTTTGATTGCTATTACAAATGGCCCAAATCCGGAATAGACAGTCTAGCTCATCATCCGGACTGTCAATTATAAGAAGTAAATTCCATTTCGATTTAAAACCAATAGATGAAATAAGTAGAAAATATAGTTATGTTAGGATTGACCTTAAATAAAATAATGAGACGAGCCTCGCCAAACAAAAATACACAATTGCGGGGCCCTCAAATTAATTGTTATAAAATTTAGACTCGGAAGGATCATTTAGTAAATTTTACGGTCTTTCCCGAAGTTAACAAAGACGATAGACTCTTTAGGAACGATTTGTAAATAAAATTACTTTCCTAAATACGGGTGCGCATTTATGTGACCCAAATCTTACTCTCGGCAAAACTGAAACGCATTAAAATCACAGGCGTACTGGTTGCGGTGTGACTCGAAATGTGTTTTCGTGATGTCACAATTCTTCTAAAATCGAAAAGCGGAACATAAAAGCACATAATTGAAATATATAAAGAAATCAGATAAAAACAAAAATAACAGTTGAGCGACCGTGCTAAAACCACGGAATTCGGAGTGCCTAACACCTTCTCCCAGGTTAACAAAATTCCTTATCCTGATTTCTAGTTCGCGAACTGTTAAAACAGAGTCATATTTCCTCGGATTCAGGATTAAACCGGTGACTTGGGACACCATTATTTTCCCAAGTGGCGACTCTAAGTTAAATAAATAAATCCCGTTTCGATTGTCCTTTAATTGGAAAAACTCCTTCGCGCTCCCGCGGGTGTGCGTAAAAAGGAGGTGTGACAGCTCTGGCGACTCTGCTGGGGACGGTGATACCAACTTTGTCACGACCCCAAATCCGGTCGTGATGGCGCCCAACACATTGCTAAGCCAGCCTGACCAATCAATAACAAGAACGGAGCTAGAAGCTCGTTCTATCCCATTTAAGCATATCAAAATATGAAACAACAGTGATACATATACCAACAGCGGGGAACCAAGTCCCAAAATATACCAACTCCCATAGACCGAAGGTTCAAGAGTCATGAGCCTCTACTGAACATAAGTGTATAAAGGTTTACAAGATACCAAGTGCGACTAGAAAAGTCGATACAGAATCAAAAGACAGTAAGGAGGAATATCAGGTCCTGCGGACTCTGCAGCTACCTCGTATATCCCACAGATGTCGCCTCGCACAGCTACTGGATCACTACTGAGAGGTACCTGGATCTGCACACAAGGTGCAGGGAGTAAAATGAGTACTGCCAGACTCAGTGGTAATAAACAAAGGTAAGACAGCGAGATAAGAAATCCGCAATAAAGCACTATGTAAAGTCGTAATCAAATACCCTGTCACAGAATCAATATCGACTGTACCCGTACCAACAAGTACCAACAAGAAAAGTATAACAGCTAGGAGATGTAGCTAAAATGCAATGCAATGCATGATATGACCGCTACGGCGCGTAGCCCGATCCAATTTGGGTACCCGTGCTCACCGTGGGGGTTCGGATTCGGAGGGGCTCCTACGACCCAAGCACAATATCACTGCGGCGTGCAGTCCGATCCAACATATATACCGCTGCGGCGCGCAGCCCGATCCACTACCAGTCAGCTAATATGCAAATACAGCCTTGCAGGCTCAAAAGTAGTTTTGAAAACATCTTTTATCATTTTTCGGTTGAAAACAGTAATATCAAGTTCCAGAGATTGGAAATAGCATGATAACAAAAACAGCTACGGATTGGTAGTAACTAACATGTCAATATGATAAGACAATGATAACGATCCTCGCGGGATCCAATAACCGGCTCACGGCCCACAAGTATACTCAACCACCCAAGAAGGGGGTTCAACGGCTCAAGAGTAGCCAATATCACAGTATAATATGCAACAATCCGAGAAGGAGGTTCGACGGCTCATGAATAGCCTAATATCATAATGTAACGACCCGGCCCACCACTGTGCATATATTGTTTTGCCGGGAGAGTCGGTTCTGAAAATTTGAGCATTTTGGGACACTTAGTCCCTAAATAAGAGCTTTGAAGCTAGAAAATGGCCCGTAGCCGGAACAGTGTTAAGACGATCTCGGAACGGAAATCCGATGGTTCCATTAGCTCCGTTAGGTGATTTCGGGGTTGGGAGCGCGTTCGGAATGTATTTTGGAGGTCCGTAGCTCAATTAGGCTTGAAATGCCGAAGGTTGAAATTTTGGCGAATCCGAACGATAGGTGAGATTTTGATCCGGGGTCGGAATGGAATTCCGACAATTTCTGTAGCTTCGTTATGTGATTTTAGATATGTCCGCAAATGTTCAGGTCATTTGGACGTCGTTTGGCCGGGTTTTGGATTGAATGTTAGTTTTGAAAGTTTTGAAGAAACTTAGGCTTGAATCTATGTGAATTATGGGTTTTGATGTTGTTAGACGTGTTTTTATGATTGGAATAAGTTCGTATCATGTTTTGGAGTATGTTGGTGGTTTTTGTTGGGGACCCGGGGGCCTCGGAGTGTTTTCGGATGGGTAAACGGAAGGAAAACATGGAAAATTGCAGGTTGGGCCTTCTGTTCTGTCGTTTTCGCCCCTGCGGAAATGGGACCGCAGAGGCGAGTCCGCAGGAGCGGAACTTGGGGCGCAGGAGCGCCTAGGTTCGCAGAGGCGGATCCTCTTCCGCTGAGGCGGAGTCACGGGTGCGGAAGACTCGTCCTCGAAGCGACCTTGGGTCGAGGAGTGAGAATCCGCAGGAGCGGAGGGGAATTCGCTTAAGCGAGTCCGCAGAAGCGGACTATTTCTCGCAGAAGCGGAAATTCTCGCAGGAGCGGTTGTCCAATCGCGGAAGCGGACGCGCGGAAGCGGTCCTTTTCTCGCAGAAGCGGGATTGGCCAGTTAGGCCTGGGATCGCAGAAGCGACCAGTTGGTCGCAGATACGGGCTCGCAGGAGCGGAATTTTGTCCGCAGAAGCGGAAATCGCAGAGAGTTAATTATATCAGAAGTTAGAAATTTTAGAAACATTTCCAAACATTGAGGGCTCGGCTTAAGGGTCGATTTGGGCGATTTTGAAGGGATATTCAAGGGGTTTCTTCAGGTAATCAACTATGGACTCAAATTATGATTATTGTCGACAATATTATGCAATTATCTCATGAAAATGGAGGAATTTGGGGTGTTTTATGGGGGTTTTCACCCTAGGCTTGAACTTTAGAAAATCAAGGTTTTGAGTGGGGAAATGGAGTCCGAATTTGATAAGTTTTATATGCACGAACTCGTATTGAGATAAGGAACCCGAATATATAACTTTCGTGATTTTCCGATAAGCGTACCGAAAGTCGGGTTTTGGCAACTTGTGGGTTTTGGTGTATTTTGAGTTATTTTGATTGGGTAATGCCCAATTGGCCTATTTTGATGTGATTCTATTGATTTTTTATCAGATTCTACACTTGTGGAGGCCGACATTCGCGGCAAGAGAGTTGTTTCATAGCGGTTTTGTACCGGAGTCGAGGTAAGTGGCTTGTCTAACCTCGTGTGGGGGAATTTTCACCCCTAGGATATTATGTGATAGTTTAAATGCCTTGTATGCGAGGTGACGGGCGTGTACATGCGCTGGTTGTTGAACACACACTTTAATTAAAATGTTCGATGAGCGATATTCCTGTCTTTGGCTGTTAATTTGATATTTTTACCCGGTAGTGGTTAGGAAAGCATGATTAGGTAGTACTTAACTGTTTAGTTGCCTAATTGCCTTATTTGAACTCCTTGATAATTATTGGCACTATTTTTCGGTAAAGTTATAGTTAAGCATAATTGATCTCTCTGTGGATTCCTTTATTTGTTGTGCTTGTGGACTGCGGGTTCGATTCCCGGAGACCCAGGGCTGTGGGTTCGATTCCCAGAGACTCGGTGTGATATTGGTAGGGACTACGGGTTCGATTCCCGAGATCCTAAGTTATTGGTAGGGACTACGGGTTCGATTCCCGAGATCCTGAGTTATTGGTAGGGACTGCGGGTTCGATTCCCGGAGACCCAGAGGTACTGTCAATGGGACTGTGGGTTCGATTCCTACAGGTCCTGGACTTGTTTTATTGAGTTGGCTATTCGTTGTTAGCTTAATTGTAGACGATTGTAGTAATCATCTTATTGTTGCTAGTTCGGAAATTTATTATTCATTTAAACTGCTTATTATTGTTATTATCATTGTATTATTGTTTTCTCAGTAGGGCCCTGACCTTCCTCGTCACTACTCCATCGAGGTTAGGCTTGGCACTTACTGAGTACCGCTGTGGTGTACTCATGCTACTCTTCTGCACACTTTTGTTGTGCAGATCCAGGTACATCAGGGCAGGCTCACACCAGGTGATTCAGCGGCGTTTTGGGAGACCTCGAGGTATGATCTGCTACGTCCGCAGATCCGGAGGCCTTCCTTCTATTCTAGTGCTAGTAGATGTTTTTCCTTCATTCCGTTGTTAGATACTCCTTTTACATAGAGCTACAATTGTATGATCTCTTTTAGTATGTGTTACCCGTGGGATTCCGGGTCTTGGTAGTGTTTTAAACAGCGTATTTGACTGGTGTATGTGCCAAGCGGCACGGATTTCATTCCTTTCATCTTATTTTCCGCTAATTCTTATTAAATGTTCATAAACCGGTATATTCCGCAACGTGTTAGGCTTACCTAGTCGTGGGGACTGGGTGCCATCACGACATGTTCACGATTGATGAACTAGGGTCGTGACAAGTTGGTATCAGAGCACTAGGTTCATAGGAGTCACGGGACACGGACCGGTTACTTAGAGTCTCGCTGATCGATACGGAGACGTCTGTATTTATCTACGAGGGCCTATGTAACTGTTTAGGAAACTCTTCATTTCTTTGGATTCCTTGTCGTGCGACATTTTTTGCATCAAAATCTAAACTATTGATTTCTATTCTCTCACAGATGGTGAGGACACGAGCTACTCGCGACGATGAGCTACCCGTGCCCCCTGTTGCCGCCGTCAGAGGCCGGGGCCGAGGTAGAGGACGAGGACGCGCCCGAGGTGCAGCCACAGCACCCGCGCGCGCTGCCGCTGAGGTGCCTCAGGTAGACCAGGTTGGAGCGCAGCACTGGTACACCGACTACGACTGCTACTACTCCAGGCGAGTACAAGAGACCCCGGCCCGGTTCATGAGTATGTATACCACTTTAGCTCGGGCGGGGGACTGCTTCCTCTCGTTGCAGCTACATCTCAGGCCGGGGGAGGGGCCCAGACTCCCGCAGCCGTTACACCGGAGCAGCGTGTGCCAGTGGGATAGGTTCCAGATGTTTTGGTTATGCCTCCTGCCGCCCCAGCACAGCCCGGAGGTGGACCAGCTGCCTCTGAGGACGAGCAGCGTAGATTGGAGAGGTTCAAGAAATATGACCCTCCAGTGTTTAGTGGTTTGGCTTCGGATGATGCATTGGGTTTTCTGGAGGAGTGTCATCGTATTCTTCGTACTATGGGGATTGTGGAGACCAGCGGGGTTTCCTTCACTACTTTTCAGTTTCGTGGGGCCGCTTATGATTGGTGGCGCACGTATGAGTTGGATAGTCCAGAGGAGTCTGCTTCATTGACTTGGACGCAGTTTTCAGATCTGTTTTTGAGAGAGTTTGTTCCTCAGAGCCTTAGGGATTCTTGGCGCTCGGAGTTTGAGCGGTTGCGACAGGGCTCCATGTCAGTATCGGAGTATGCTATTAGTTTCACCCGTCTAGCCAGACATTACCGGCTTTAGTAGCCACGGTTCGGGAGAGAGTGCGGAGATTTATTGAGGGCCTTGTTTCCGCCGATTCGATCCAGCATGGCCAGAGAGTTGGAGACATATATATCTTATCAACAGGCGGTGAGCATCGCTAGGAGGATCGAGAGTATACTCCCTAGAGAGCGGGGAGATAGAGAGGCCAAGAGGTCTCGTAAGTCGGGCCATTTCTCTGGTGCCCGCACTTTAGCAGCCGGTCGTTTTGGCAGGGGTTATTCCGGCCGACCAGTTTACTCAGCATTGCCGGCAGCCGGTAGTACTCCAGCTCTTCCAGCACCTCAGGAGCCTTATTATGCTCCCCTAGTTTCCAGTGCACCTCCTGCGCGCGGTCCTTCCAGGGGTCAGACTAGTGGGGGTGAAGCCGGTTAGTCACAGTCACCGTGTCCTCCGAGAGCTTGCTTTGGGTGCGGGGATACTCGCCATCTGGTCAGGGAGTGCCCCAGGCATAGGAGGGGAGCCCCTCATCAGTCTTCGCAGCCTCAGCGTAGTTCTCAGGGCCAGCAGGCTATCATTCCAGCTCCGGCTGCCACTCCACCTGCCCAGCCAGCCAGGGGCGGGGGTCAGAGTTCTAGAGGCCGCCCTCGAGAGGGGGGACAGGCCAGATTCTATGCTATTCCTGATCGCGCTGCGGCTGTTGCATCTGACTCTGTTATCACAGGTATTATTATGGTTAGTCACAGGGAGGCATCGGTTCTATTCGACCCTGGTTCCACTTTTTCATATGTGTCTTCTTACTTTGCTTCTCATCCGGGTGTGCCTCGGGATTCTTTGAGTGCCCCCATTTATGTTTCCACTCCGGTGGGTGATTCTTTGGCTGTGGACCGCGTATATCGGTCGTGTTTGATTACCATTTGTGATTTTGAGACCAGAGCGGATCTATTGCTGCTTGGGATGGTCGATTTTGATATTATTCTAGGCATGGACTGGTTGTCGCCCCATTATGCTATTCTTGATTGTCACGCCAAGACCGTGACGCTGGCTATGCCAGGCATTCCACGTATTGAGTGGAGTGGTACTCTAGATCACACCCCTAGCCGTGTTATTTCTTTTCTCAGAGCTCGGCGTATGGTTGAGAAGGGGTGTGCTGCTTATCTAGCCTATGTGCGGGACGTCAGTGTTGACACTCCCTCTATTGATTCTGTTCATGTGGTACGTGACTTTGCTCATGTATTTCCAGCTGATCTTCCGGGCATGCCGCCTGACAGAGACATTGACTTTGCTATTGACTTGTTGCCGGGCACTCAGCCCATTTCTATTCTACCGTACCGTATGGCTCCTCCTGAATTAAAGGAGTTGAAGGATCAGTTACAGGAGTTATTGGGCAAGGGTTTCATTCGACCTAGTGTTTCGCCTTGGGGTGCTCTTGTATTGTTTGTGAAGAAAAAGGACGGTTCTATGCGTATGTGTATTGACTATCGTCGGCTGAACAAGGTTACAGTGAAGAACCGGTATCCTTTGCCCCGTATTGATGATTTATTTGACCAGTTACAGGGCGCACATGTGTTTTCTAAGATTGATTTGCGCTCCGGGTATCACCAGCTGAAGATTCGGGAGCCAGATATCCCGAAGACTGCCTTCAGGACCCGGTATGGTCACTATGAGTTCCTCGTGATGTCTTTTGGGTTGACTAATGCCCCAGCAGCATTTATGCATTTGATGCACAGTGTGTTCAGGCCTTATCTGGACTCGTTCATGATTGTCTTCATTGATGATATTCTAGTATATTCACGGAGCCGGGAAGAGCATGAGCAGCATTTGAGGATAGTGCTTCAGATCCTGAGGGAGAAGCAGCTTTATGCCAAGTTCTCTAAATGTGAATTTTGGTTGAGTTCGGTGGCATTTTTGGGCCACGTGGTGTCGAGTGATGGTATTCGAGTAGATCCGAGGAAGGTGGAGGCCGTGCAGAGTTGGCCCAGACCCTCCTCCGCTACTGAGATTCGCAGTTTCCTTGGTTTGGCGGGCTATTACCGTCGTTTCGTAGAGGGGTTCTCTTCGATTGCGGCACCTATGACTAGATTGACCCAAAAGGGTGCCCCTTTTCAGTGGACAGACGAGTGTGAGGCGAGCTTTCAGAAGCTCAAGACAGCCTTGACTTCGGCCCCTATATTGATGTTGCCTACAGGTTCGGGGTCCTATACCGTATATTGTGATGCCTCACGAGTTGGACTCGGCGCGGTATTGATGCAGGACGGTAGGGTGATTGCCTACGCGTCGAGACAGCTGAAGGTGCATGAGAAGAATTACCCTGTTCATGATTTGGAGCTAGCCGCCATTGTTCACGCCTTGAAAATTTGGCGTCATTATTTATATGGGGTTCCTTGTGAGATCTACACTGATCACCGGAGCTTGCAGCACTTGCTTAAGCAGAAGGACCTGAATATGCGTCAGAGGAGATGGTTGGAGCTACTGAAGGACTATGATATTACTATTCTCTATCATCCGGGCAAGGCTAATGTGGTTGTCGATGCCTTGAGTCGTCGGGCAGAGAGTTTGGGGAGTTTGGCGTATCTACCAGCTTCGGAGAGGCCTATGGCGATGGATGTTCAGGCTTTGGCAAGGCAGTTGGTTAGACTGGATCTTTCGGAGCCCAGCCCGGTTCTAGCTTGTGTGGTTTCTCGGTCTTCTCTATTTGACCGCATCAGGGAGCGTCAGTTCGACGACCCTCATTTGCTTGTCCTTTAGGATAGAGTTCTAGCTTGTGTGGTTCCCTAGTCTTCCCTATTTGAGGAGATGACGGGGTATTGAGGATGCAGGGCCGGATTTGTGTGCCTAATGTTGATGTTCTTTGCGAGTTGATTCTAGTAGAGGCACATAGTTCGCGGTATTCCATCCATCCGGTGCCGCGAAGATGTATCAGGACTTGAGGCAGCATTACTGGTGGAGGCGGATGAAGAGGGATATAGTTGATTATGTTTCTAGATGCCTCAACCGCCAGCAGGTGAAGTATGAGCATCAGCGTCCGGGTGGATTGATGCAGCAGATTGAGATTCCCGAGTGGAAATGGGAGCGCATTACCATGGACTTTGTATCTGGACTTCCACGGACTGTTAGGAAGTTTGATTCCATTTGGGTTATTGTGGATCGGCTGACCAAGTCCGCCCATTTCATACCGGTAAGCACTGCTTATTCATCGGAACGACTGGCGGAGATCTATATCAGGGAGATAGTTCGGCTGCATGGTATTCCAGTTTCCATCATTTCGGATAGAGGCACTCGGTTCACTTCACGGTTCTGGAGAGCCGTACAGCAGGAGTTAGGTACTCGGGTAGAGCTGAGCACAGCCTTTCACCCCCAGACTGATGGGCAGTCCGAGCGCACTATTCAGATTTTGGAGGATATGCTCCGTGCGTGCGTGATTGAGTTTGGAGGTTCATGGGATCACTTCTTGCCGCCGGCAGAGTTTGCTTATAACAACAGCTACCAATCTAGTATTCAGATGGCACCGTACGAGGCCCTATATGGTAGGAGGTGCAGGTCTCCCGTGGGTTGGTTTGAGCCGGGCGAGGCCAGGTTGCTAGGTACTGATATGGTTTAGGATGCTATGGACAAGGTCAAGGTGATTCAGGACAGACTTCGTGCAGCCCGGTCTAGACAGAAGAGTTATGCGGACAAGAAGGTTCGCGATGTGGCTTTTATGGTTGGCGAGCGGGTTCTACTTCGAGTCTCGCCCATGAAGGGCGTTATGAGGTTTGGGAAGAAAGGAAAGCCGAGTCCTAGGTTTATTGGCCCTTTTGAGATTTTGAGGCGTGTTGGGGAGGTTGCTTATGAGTTGGCCTTACCTCCTAGTCTAGCTGGAGTTCACCCCGTATTTCATGTCTCCATGATCCAGAGATACCATGGTGACCCGTCGCATATGTTGGATTTCACATCTGTTCAGCTAGACAAGGATCCGTCTTATGTTGAGGAGCCAGTAGCCATTCTAGACAGGCAGGTCAGAAAACTAAGGTCAAAGAACATCGCTTCGGTAAAGGTTCAGTGGCAGGGCCAGCCGGTCGAGGAGGCGACTTGGGAGACCGAGCAGGATATGCGCAGCCAGTACCCCCATCTTTTCACTACTCCAGGTATGTTTTTTTTTCTCGTTCGAGGACGAACGAATCTTTAAGTTGTGGGAAGATGTAACGACCCGACCGGTCGTTTTAGAAAATTATGCCCCAATCCCTAATTTAACTGTTCCCCTAAGTCCATTTCTGCTATTGTGGTTTGCCGGGAGAGTCGGTTCTGAAAATTTGAGCATTTTGGGACACTTAGTCCCTAAATAAGAGCTTTGAAGCTAGAAAATGGCCCGTAGCCGGAACAGTGTTAAGACGATCTCGGAACGGAAATCCGATGGTTCCATTAGTTCCGTTAGGTGATTTCGGGGTTGGGAGCGCGTTCGGAATGTATTTTGGAGGTCCGTAGCTCAATTAGGCTTGAAATGCCGAAGGTTGAAATTTTGGCGAATCCGAACGATAGGTGAGATTTTGATCCAGGGGTCGGAATGGAATTCCGACAATTTCTGTAGCTTCGTTATGTGATTTTGGATATGTCCGCAAATTTTCAAGTCATTTGGACGTCGTTTGGCCGGGTTTTGGATTGAATGTTAGTTTTGAAAGTTTTGAAGAAACTTAGGCTTGAATCGATGTGAATTATGGGTTTTGATGTTGTTAGACGTGTTTTTATGATTGGAATAAGTTCGTATCATGTTTTGGAGTATGTTGGTGGTTTTTGTTGGGGACCCGGGGGCCTCGGAGTGTTTTCGGATGGGTAAACGGAAGGAAAACATGGAAAATTGCAGGTTGGGCCTTCTGTTATGTCGTTTTCGCCCCTGCGGAAATGGGACCGCAGAGGCGAGTCCGCAGGAGCGGAACTTGGGGCGCAGGAGCGCCTGGGTTCGCAGAGGCGGATCCTCTTCCGCTGAGGCGGAGTCGCGGGTGCGGAAGACTCGTCGCAGAAGCGACCTTGGGTCGAGGAGTGAGAATCCGCAGGAGCGGAGGGGAATTCGCTTAAGCGAGTCCGCAGAAGCGGACTATTTCTCGCAGAAGCGGAAATTCTCGCAGGAGCGGTTGTCCAATCGCGGAAGCGGACGCGCGGAAGCGGTCCTTTTCTCGCAGAAGCGGGATTGGCCAGTTAGGCCTGGGATCGCAGAAGCGACCAGTTGGTCGCAGATACGGGCTCGCAGGAGCGGAATTTTGTCCGTAGAAGCGGAAATCGCAGAGAGTTAATTATATCAGAAGTTAGAAATTTCAGAAACATTTCCAAACATTGAGGGCTCGGCTTTAGGGGCGATTTGGGCGATTTTGAAGGGAGATTCAAGGGGTTTCTTCAGGTAATCAACTATGGACTCAAATTATGATTATTGTTGACAATATTATGCAATTATCTCATGAAAATGGAGGAATTTGGGGTGTTTTCATGGAAGATTTAACCCTAGGCTTGAACTTTAGAAAATCAAGGTTTTGAGTGGGCAAATGGAGTCCGAATTTGATAAACTTTATATGCTTAGACTCGTATTGAGACAAGTGTTCCGAAAATATAACTTTCGTAATTTTTCGAGAGATGTACCGAAAGTCGGGTTTTGGCAACTTGTGGGTTTTGGTGTATTTTGAGTTATTTTGATTGGGTAATGCCCAATTAGCCTATTTTGATGTGATTCTATTGATTTTTTTATTAGATTCTACACTTGTGGAGGCCGACATTCGCGGCAAGAGAGTTGTTTCATAGCGGTTTTGTACCGGAGTCGAGGTAAGTGGCTTGTCTAACCTCGTGTGGGGGAATTTTCACCCCTAGGATATTATGTGATAGTTTAAATGCCTTGTATGCGAGGTGACGGGCGTGTACATGTGCTGGTTGTTGAACACACACTTTAATTAAAATGTTCGATGAGCGATATTCCTGTCTTTGGTTGTTAATTTGATATTTTTACCCGGTAGTGGTTAGGAAAGCATGATTAGGTAGTACTTAACTGTTTAGTTGCCTAATTGCCTTATTTGAACTCCTTGATAATTATTGGCACTATTTTTCGGTGAAGTTGTAGTTAAGCATAATTATTCTCTCTGTGAATTCCTTTATTGGTTGTGCTTGTGGACTGCGGGTTCGATTCCCGGAGACCCAGGGCTGTGGGTTCGATTCCCAGAGACCCGGCGTGATATTGGTAGGGGCTACGGGTTCGATTCCCGAGATCCTAAGTTATTGGTAGGGACTACGGGTTCGATTCCCGAGATCCCGAGTTATTGATTATTTATTGAGATATGGGTTGCGGGTTCGATTCCCGGAGACCCAGAGGTACTGAGAATGGGACTGTGGGTTCGATTCCTATAGGTCCCGGACTTGTTTTATTGAGTTGGCTATTCGTTGTTAGCTTAATTGTAGACGATTGTAGTAATCATCTTATTGTTGCTAGTTCGGAAATTTATTATTCATTTAAACTTCTTATTGTTGTTATTATCATTGTATTATTGTTTTTCTCTCAGTAGGGCCCTGACCTTCCTCGTCACTACTCCATCGAGGTTAGGCTTGGCACTTACCGAGTACCGTTGTGGTGTACTCATGCTAGTCTTCTGCACAGTTTTGTTGTGGAGATCCAGGTACATCAGGACAGGCTCATATCAGGTGATTCAGCAGCGCTTGGGGAGACCTCGAGGTATGATCTGCTACATCCGCGGATCCGGAGGCCTTTCTTCTATTCTATTAGTGCGAGCAGATGTTTTCCTTTATTCCATTGTTAGATACTCTTTACACATAGAGCTACAATTGTATGTTCTCTTTTAGTCTGTGTTACCCGTGGGATTCCGCATCTTGGTAGTGTTTTATTCATAGTGTTGATGGATGTATGTGCCAAGCGGCACAGATTACATATCTTTTATCCTATTTTTCCGCTGTTTCTTATTTAAGTGTTCATAGCTTGTATATTCCGCAACGTGTTAGGCTTACCTAGTCGTGGGGACCGGGTGCCATCACGACATGTTCACGATTGGTGAACTAGGGTCGTGACAAGTTGGTATCAAAGCTCTAGGTTCATAGGAGTCACGGGACACAGACCGATTACTTAGAGTCTCGCTGATCGATACCGCACTCTCAAGAGTGTGCGTGTCTCGCCGCTATACAGCGTCACAAAGTGGTATACCGGGGTTTCGAACCCGCTGGTCATCGCCCACATCTATTACTCACCTCAATACGGCACGACGACTACTCCGCAATGCCCTTGCCACGAGAATCAAGCTCCGCACGCGTAGAATCTGATCAAATACAATAGAAATACAACAAATTAGGCCAATGGAACGACACCCAATCAATACAACTCAATTTACATCAAAATTCCCAAAGTTGTCAAAACCCGACTTTCGGTACGCTTCTCGAAAAATTACAAAAGTCACATATTCGGAACCCTCATC
This sequence comes from Nicotiana noctiflora, assembly GCA_032618575.1. Lineage (NCBI taxonomy): Eukaryota > Viridiplantae > Streptophyta > Magnoliopsida > Solanales > Solanaceae > Nicotiana > Nicotiana noctiflora. The sequence continues at coordinate 32,821 of JASVEL010004228.1, forward strand.
TCAATACGAGTCTAAGCATATCAATTTTACCAAATTCGGACTCCATTTGCCCATTCAAAACCTTGATTTTCTAAAGTTCAAGCCTAGGGTTAAATCTTCCATGAATCACCCCAAATTCCTCCATTTTCATGATATAATTGCATAATATTATCAATACTAATCATAGTTTAAGTCCATAGTTGATTACCCGATGATTTCCCTTGAGTTTCTCTTCAAAATCGCCCAAATCGCCTCTAAAGCCGAGACCCAAATGTGTGAAATGTTTCGGAAATTTTCTAACTTCTGATACACTTAACTCACTGCGATTTTCGCTTCTGCGGGCCATTTTCCGCCCCTGCGGAACCGCTTCTGCGACCAATTGGTCCTCTGCGGTCCTTCCCGCTTCTGCGTACAGGAGTCCGCTCCTGCGAGCCCGTATCCGCGACCGGAGGGTCGCTTCTGCGTTTCCAGGCCTAGCCGGCCAATTCCGCTTCTGCGGCTCACTTTCCGCACCAGCGGTGCCGCTCCTGCGGACGAAACTCCGCTTCCACGATCAATAGCGCTTCTGCGCTCCTGTATCCGCTTCTGCGGACTCGCTCCTGCGCCCCCATTTCTGCAGGAGCGAAAACAACAGAACCAGAATCCCAAACCTGCAATTTTCCACATTTTCTCACCTATAAGAAGGGCACTACTAGACACGGCTCCGAGACATCCTAGGACACTATAAAAAAACCTGGCTCTGATACCAAGTTTGTCACGCCCCAAATCGAGGAACATGACCGGCGCCCGACCGGGTTGCCCCAATCAAGCGGACCTGGGTGCCTTTCATTCCCACGTGTTACCCCTGTGATGACTGTTTTTCATTAACCAAATATATTACTAATCATAATTGATTTCACATTAAACAAATAAAACGATACGAGTGATTCATTAACAAGATTTCAATTTTTTTACAACGCCCGACATAACACAATATATATACATAAGACTGGAGTCCCACAGTTTACATGTCTACAGAGCCTCTAGGATAAAAAAAGGGAAATACAATACTTGCCGGTAACAAGGCTCCGGCTATACCTTACAAAACCCAAATGAAATCTAAACCGAGTGGCATGAACCACACAAGGCCCCGAGGAAGAATGGGGCTCACCAAAACGGGCAGTGGAGGATGAAAGATACTACTGCCGATGAGCTGAAGTGCCTGCTACTGATCCACCTACAATCATGACACGAATGTAGCGCCCCCGGCAAAAGGGACGTCAGGACACTTGAATTGTACTGGTATGTATGGACAAACTTTGTCCCAAGTAAACTCAAGCCATTAAATTACATCAACAATTAATTAAGCCAGCCAACCATGTTTCCACATTTTTCCTTATTTCAAATAATTCTCAACACAAAGCACTTTCTACAATCAACCAATTTAACAATAACCAATCAATCACGTAAAGCACAAGTAGTCAAACAAAGGGGCAATCAGTGCCCCACAGGTTGCAAACTCTCCTGCCGTCTCCTTTCACAATTTCACATTATTGATTTTTGTATCAATTTTTCAATAGCGATTTCGATCGCTTTCCATCCTTATTGCCCCGACCACCCTTATTACCTCGGCCACCCTTATCACCCCAACCCACACCTTATTTCCCCACGTTGCGGCGCGCAACACGACCCCGCCTTACAGTTGACAATTTCAACAATTTCAAACAACAGATAAGGTACTACACACAATTTCAACAAGTTCAAATAAGCAACTTACACATTGGTTCATGTTCTCAATTTCTTCTCAATTCAATATCACAACCATGTTACAATATTTCCACAATTTAAGTGTTTCATCTCTTTCCACAATAAACCAATTTTCAAGTGTTTCGTTTCCTTACCACAAAGTGCCATATAGGCCATCATAAGTATTATTCACAATTCTTTACCCAATTCAACTCTCATTTAACCTTCGGTTCATATTCTATACCACATCACTCATATTTCAACAACAACTTTGAGAATTTCACACAATTTGTCAAATTAATATTAACCAAGCAATTTTCACACATATAGGCGATTTCACAAGAATCAAAATTAGCCATACATACCTGGTGATGATTTTTCCTCCTACTTTATGCTTACACAAGATATCCTACTCTTGCCAACCTTGTTCTTGAAGACTCTTACTTCTACTCACTTCTTTTTTACTAGAAATCAAGTTAAATAATCATGCATGAGTGTAAAAATTCTATTTTTAAAAGCTATTATATGCAAACCTCTCTTTACCCAATTAAAACTGAAAATCAAAGAAAATAGTTAGGGTTTTTACCTTGAAAAGATTGGGGATGTTGAATCCTTGCCCTAGAATCCTTGGAATTAAGTAGTTGGAACAATCTTTGAAGATGAAGAACTTCTCTCTCTAAAAACCCTCTCTTCTCTCTCTAATTTTGGTGAGATGATATGATAAAATGAAGAAGAAAGGTGTTATATTAAAGAAGAGATCGGGTCAAAATGTTACAAAAATCTGGGCCGGGGTCAAATATGCGGTCACTATGCGACCGCAGAATCCACATGCGGTCCGCAAAGTGACCGCAAAAATGGCCTCAAAGTTATGCAGGTTCTGTTAAGGAATGCGGCCAAAATGCGGTCCGCATGTTTGATCTCCGGTCGCAAAAATGCACCGCAGATTTGACATGCGATCGCACATCGACCGCACTTTTGACAGATTTTTGGGAAACTCTCTGGAACGATTTGCGGCAAGAATGCGGTCCGCATGTCAGGTTTGCGGTCGCATTCTTGACCGCATATTTGACATTTTTCTGGAAAATTTTATTCTCAACATTTTTGACTCTTAAATCACTACCAAGGGTCCGAACCGCGGCGAGCAAGCTCGCCGCGAAGAATTCTACGCATTCCTAACACATTATTCGGACCATGACACCACAGCTACTAGGTTTTATGCACAAAAAAATTTTACGGGGCCTTACATCCTCCCCCCCTTAAGATCATTCGTCCTCGAATGAGGATTTTGAAATAAATGAGTTGGTTTTGAAAGACATGATATGCAACCATCAAAAATTTGACTAACTCTTATATTTTAGAAAAATTTCGCCAGAGTTTCCTTTGTATTATGGACATATCCACCTGTCAGAGGGCCCCCGAAACACATTACCAAACAACAATACACAAATACAACACTTTTCACAACCGGTATACACTTTCTTACCTCAACGAATGCACATATTCTATCACATTGTTACAATTGCACATAAACTAGTCACTTCAATGAATTCTTACCTTATTTAACCATTTTAACACACCATGTACACTTAACAAATCATTACCAATCTACACTTACTATTAGTTGTTTATTTAACACGCGAATATTTATAAGGATTCCATTTATCAAGAAAGGTTCAAGTGACCCAAGGTAACAACACATTTAACTCATTACAAAATGAAGGGGACTTTACTAATACTAAGAGGGAAACAACTTAGACAAGATGACCGTTATTAGGAATAGAAGGGTCACCTAATTTCTTCTAGGCTTGATCAAACAAATGGGGGTACTTTTCTTTCATCTCTTTTTCTCCTTCCCATGTGGCCTCCTCAACTTGTTGACTTCGCCACAATACTTTAACCAGAGGCAACTTCCTTATTTCTCAACTTACGGACTTGCCTATCAAGAATGGCAACCGGAACTTCTTCATATGACAAATCTTCATTAACCTCTATAGCTTCGACTGGCATGATGGTGGATGGATCTCCAATCACTTTCTTCAACATGGACACATGGAATACCGGATGCACTGATGACATCTCGGGAGGCAACTCTAGCCTATAAGCAACTTGACCAATCCTTTGAACGATCCGATATGGCCCGACATACCTAGGACTCAATTTCCCTTTCTTTCCGAATCGCATGACTCCCTTCATAGGAGATACCCTCAAGAACACCCAATCATCGACTAGAAACTCCAAATCCCTTCGACGAACGTCTGCATAGGACTTTTGACGACTCTGTGCTGTTTTCATCCTCTCCTGAATAACCTTAACTTTTTCCATAGCTTCGTACACCATATCCGGCCCTAGCAATTCCGCTTCACCTACCTCAAACCACCCGATTGGCGATCTACATCTTCTCCCGTACAATGCCTCAAACGGGGCCATTTGAATGCTAGCATGATAGCCGTTATTGTAAGCAAATTCTATCAGTGGCAAGTGTTCATCCCAATTACCTTTAAAATCTAAGACACAAGCCCGCAACATATCTTCAAGCGTCCGAATGGTCCGCTCGGCCTGTCCATCGGTCTGTGGATGGAAAGCTGTGCTGAGATTCACCTGAGTTCCCAAACCTTGCTGAAACTTCTTCCAAAAGTTAGCGGTGAACTGAGCCCCGCGATCTGAGATGATAGAAAGTGGAGTGCCATGAAGCCTTACTATCTCTTTGATGTACAATCTTGCATATTGCTCCGCAGTATCAGTGGACTTGACAGGCAGGAAGTGAGCTGATTTGGTGAGTCGATCCACTATCACCCATATTGAGTCAAACTTACGCCGAGTGCGAGGTAACCCTACCACGAAATCCATATTGATCATCTCCCATTTCCACCTTGGTATTTCTATAAGCTGAGTTAATCCACCGGGTCGTTGATGCTCGGCCTTCACTTGTTGACAATTCGGACATTTAGCTACAAAGCCCGCCACATCCCTTTTCATACCGTTCCACCAATAAACCTCTTTGAGATCGTGATACATTTTCGTTGAACCAGGGTGCACAGAATACCTGGAAGTATGAGCCTCTGCCATCACTCTTTCCCGAAGCTCGTCCACATCCGGAACACATAGCCTATCTTGACACCGTAATACACCATCTTCGCTGCTGAGTACAAATGCTGAGGTCTTGTCATTCATGATTGCTTCCTTCACCCGAACCAATGCTGGATCCATGAACTGTTTTTCCTTGATTTCCGCGACCAATGATGATTCTGCTCCATTATGCACCAAGATATCTCCCTCGTCTGACGCCGAAATACGAACCCCCAAGCTGGCTAATTGGTAGACCTCTCGAGCCAGGGGTCTCTGATCCACACCCAAATGAGCCAAACTACCCATGGATTTCCGACTAAGAGCGTCGGCTACCACATTTGCCTTCCCTGGATGGTACAATATGTCCACATCATAGTCCTTGAGTAGTTCTAACCACCGCCGCTGTCTCAGATTCAGCTCTTTCTGCTTGAACAAATACTGGAGGCTCTTGTGGTCCGAAAACACATCTACATGAACCCCATAAAGATAGTGTCGCCATATTTTCAAGGCAAACACAACAGCTGCAAGTTCCAAATCATGCGTCGGATAATTCTTCTCATGGTTCTTGAGTTGTCTGGAAGCATAAGCTATAACCTTTCCGTGCTGCATCAATACACATCCCAAACCGACTCTGGAGGCATCACAATAGACTACAAATCCCTCTGTGCCTTCTGGCAAGGCCAATACTGGTGCCGAGGTCAATCTTGACTTCGGTTCTTGGAAACTTTTCTCACATGCTTCGGACCACTGGAACTTAACTGCTTTCTGCGTCAATTTAGTCAATGGGGAGGCGAGGGTTGAGAATCCCTCTACAAACCTTCGATAGTACCCTGCCAGACCCAAAAAGCTGCGAATCTCTGTCGGGGTCGTGGGTCTAGGCCAATCTTTCACTGCCGCAATCTTCTGAGGATCCACCATAATTCCCTCACCTGGAAATAACATGCCCTAGAAAAGCTACGGACTCCAACCAAAACTCACATTTTGAGAACTTGGCATACAATTGATGCTGAAGAAGGGTCTGCAATGCTGCTCTGAGGTGAACGGCATGATCTTCCCCGCTCCGAGAGTAGATGAGAATATCGTCAATGAATACAATCACAAAGGAATCTAGGAATGGCTTGAAAACCCGATTCATAAGGTCCATGAAAGCTGCCGGGGCATTGGTTAGCCCAAAAGACATGACCAAAAACTCGAAGTGACCATAACGAGTTCTGAAGGCGGTCTTAGGAATATCCTGCTCCCTGATTTTCAACTGGTGGTACCCAGACCGTAAATCAATCTTTGAGAAGAACTTCGCTCCCTGCAATTGGTCAAACAGATCATCCACTCGAGGCAAGGGATATTTATTCTTGATGGTGACTTTGTTGAGCTGCCGATAATCAATACACATTCGAAGTGACCCATCCTTCTTTCTGACAAAGAGAACCGGAGCACCCCAGGGCGACACACTCGGTCGTATGAACCCTTTCTCTAATAAATCCCTCAACTGCTCCTTTAACTCCCTTAACTCTGCTGGCGCCATTCTGTATGGTGGAATGGATATTGGCTGAGTATCCGGCAATACATCGATCCCAAAGTCAATCTCCCTATCCGGCGGAATGCCCGGAAGCTCATCTGGAAACACTTCAGGAAATTCATTCACAATTGGCACGGACTCGAGGGTAGGCACATCTGAGGTGGTGTCCGTTACCCGAACCAGGTGATAGATACACCCTTTCTTAATCATCTTCGAAGCCTCAAGGTAGGAAATAAACCTACCCCTTGGCACTACACCATTTCCTCTCCATTCAATAACTGGCTCGTTAGGGAACTCGAGCCTCATAACTCTCGTTCGACAATCAAGTTTGGCAAAGCACGAATAGAGCCAATCCATCCCCATAATTACATCAAAATCTACCATCCCAAGCTCAATAAGATCGGCTGTGGTATCACGACCACCCACCGTAACAACACAATTCCTATAGACTCGTGAGGCTGTAATAGAATCGCCAATAGGAGTCGACACAGAGAACGGCTCATGAAGCTGTTCGGGTTCTATCTCAAAGCTTGAAGCAATGAATGGAGTAACATAAGACAAGGAGGACCCTGGATCAATAAGGGCATAGCAATCAATAGTCTGAACAGACAGGATACCTGTAACAACATCTGGAGAAGCCTCGGCATTTTGGCGGCCACTCAACGCATAGAATCGGCTAGGTCCACCCCTACCCTGAGCTCCACCCCTAGCTGCACCATGCCCTGCTGCTGCTGGAGTACGCGCTGATGATGTAGCAGCTGAAGAATCGGATGACTGAGCGGATCCCCTACCTATACCCTGACGGGGTGCACGGCAGTCCCGCTGAATATGACCTCTCACCCCGCACCCGAAGCACACTGGAAGGTCAAGGTAGCAAGTTTCTGTATGAAATCTCCCACACTTGGGGCATGTAGGTCTCCCCTGCTGCTGGGATCTCACCCCAGGATGACCAGACCGACGAGACCTCCTGCTGTCTGAACCAGGTCTCGAGTAACTGCCTTGCTGATGACTGTGCACGGATGGCGGTGCACTCGCGGAGGACTGAGCATATGACTGGGATGGCCCTGATGACCCCTTCCCTGGAAGTGATCTCCCTGAACGACCCATTGACCGGGCCCTGTTGCTACTTTCTCTTTCTGCACGAATCTTCAATTTCCCGGCCTCTGTGGCCTGAGCAAACCCCACAATCCTCCCATAGTTCATGTCTGAGTGCAAAGCTGCTGTGGCGGCCTCATTCACCACCAAAGGGCTAAGGCCCCTGAACAAACCGTCGAACCCGGGCATCCATGGTCGACACTAAATGAGGAGCATACTTGGACAACCTTACGAACTCCATGTGATACTCCCAAACACTCATACTGCCCTGCTTGAGGACCTCGAACTCCGTGGCGCGGGCTGCCATCACCTCGGCAGGCGAGAAGTGGTCCATAAATGCATCTACGAACTCATCCCATCTGGCCGGAGGGCTCCCTTCCTCACGGGAATCCTCCCACATTTCGAACCATGAACGTGCCGCTCCCGTCAGCCTGTAAGAGGCCAACTCTACCCCCTCTATATCTGTAGCCTTCATCACTCTGAGGGTCTTGTATATCTCATCAAGGAATTCCTGTGGGTCAGCCTCTGGATCGGTGCCTGAAAATTCCTGGAGGGGCCAATCGCAAGAATTGATGGACTCTGGAGCCAAAGGAATCTCCCTGTCCGCTGGAGGATGCGGGGGCATCATGGGATCTCTGGGCCTGGGCGGCCACTAACTGTGTTAACATATGGATGGCTCCCCTAAGATCTTCATTAGAGATACCAGAGCCCGAAGCGGGAACTGTATTTGAGTCAGGAACACTGGCAGCAGGAATGGTGGCATCCTCTGCCGCAGCTGGGATAGGGACACTTGGGTTTTGAACAGATGGGTCCAGGCAAATTCGGGACTGGTGGGTCATTCTCTCCCACGGCATCGGGTACATGATTAACAGCTGCACTTGGGCCGGCATTGGCCCTAAGGCCGAGTCTAGCCTTCTTCTTAGGTGCCATATTCTGAAAATTTGGGAACAAGGCACGAATTAGACACAGATATCTCCACATTGCACTTTACCGCACGATATAGATTAACAAAGAAGTAGGTAAATTCCTAAATGCTCGTGTAGCCCCCTACTTATATGATGTGGTCGACAACACACCTATAAGAAGGGCACTACTAGACACGGCTCCGAGACATCCTAGGACACTTTAAAACCTTAAGCTCTGATACCAAGTTTGTCACGCCCCAAATCGAGGAACATGACCGGCGCCTGACCGGGTTGCCCCGGTCAAGCGGACCTGGGTGCCTTTCATTCCCACGCGTTACCCCTGTGATGACTGTTTTTCATTAACCAAATATATTACTAATCATAATTGATTTCACATTAAACAAATAAAACGATACGAGTGATTCATTAACAAGATTTCAATTTTTTTACAACGCCCGACATAACACAATATATATACATAAGACTGGAGTCCCACAGTTTACATGTCTACAGAGCCTCTAGGATAAAAAAAGGGAAATACAATACTTGCCGGTAACAAGGCTCCGGCTATACCTTACAAAACCCAAATGAAATCTAAACCGAGTGGCATGAACCACACAAGGCCCCGAGGAAGAATGGGGCTCACCAAAAACGGGCAGTGGAGGATGAAAGATACTACTGCCGATGAGCTGAAGTGCCTGCTACTGATCCACCTACAATCATAACACGAATGTAGCGTCCCCGGCAAAAGGGACGTCGGTACACTTGAATTGTACTGGTATGTATGGACAAACTTTGTCCCAAGTAAACTCAAGCCATTAAATTACATCAACAATTAATTAAGCCAGCCAACCATGTTTCCACATTTTTCCTTATTTCAAATAATTCTCAACACAAAGCACTTTCTACAATCAACCAATTTAACAATAACCAATCAATCACGTAAAGCACAAGTAGTCAAACAAAGGGGCAATCGGTGCCCCACAGGTTGCAAACTCTCCTGCTGTCTCCTTTCACAATTTCACATTATTGATTTTTGTATCAATTTTCAATAGCGATTTCGATCGCTTTCCACCCTTATTGCCCCTGACCACCCTTATTACCTCGGCCACCCTTATCACCCCAACCCACACCTTATTTCCTCACGTTGCGGCGCGCAACACGACCCCGCCTTACAGTTTAAAACACAACAAGTTCAAACAAGCAGATAAGGTACTACACACAATTTCAACAAGTTCAAATAAGCAACTTACACATTGGTTCATGTTCTCAATTTCTTCTCAATTCAATATCACAACCATGTTACAATATTTCCACAATTTAAGTGTTTCATCTCTTTCCAAAAGGAACCAATTTTCAAGTGTTTCGTTTCCTTACCACAAAGTGCCATATAGGCCATCATAAGTATTATTCACAATTCTTTACCCAATTCAACTCTCATTTAACCTTCGGTTCATATTCTATACCACATCACTCATATTTCAACAACAACTTTGAGAATTTCACACAATTTGTCAAATTAACATTAACCAAGCAATTTTCACACATATAGGCGATTTCACAAGAATCAAAATTAGCCATACATACCTGGTGATGATTTTTCCTCCTACTTTATGCTTACACAAGATTTCCTACTCTTGCCAACCTTGTTCTTGAAGACTCTTACTTCTACTCACTTCTTTTTACTAGAAATCAAGTTAAATAATCATGCATGAGTGTAAAAATTCTATTTTTAAAAGCTATTATATGCAAACCTCTCTTTACCCAATTAAAACTGAAAATCAAAGAAAATAGTTAGGGTTTTTACCTTGAAAAGATTGGGGATGTTGAATCCTTGCCCTAGAATCGTTGGAATTAAGTAGTTGGAACAATCTTTGAAGATGAAGAACTTCTCTCTCTAAAAACCCTCTCTTCTCTCTCTAATTTTGGTGAGATGATATGATAAAATGAAGAAGAAAGGTGTTATATTAAAGAAGAGATCGGGTCAAAATGTTACAAAAATCCGGGCCGGGGTCAAATATGCGGTCACTATGCGACCGCAGAACCCACATGCGGTCCGCAAAGTGACCGCAAAAATGGCCTCAAAGTTATGCAGGTTCTGTTAAGGAATGCGGTCACTATGCGGACCGCATGTTGATTCTGCGGTCGCAAAAGTGCACCGCAGATTTGACATGCGATCGCATATCGACCGCACTTTTGACACGATTTTTGGGAAACTCTCTGGAATGATTTGCGGCAAGAATGCGGTCCGCATGTCAGGTTTGCGGTCGCATTCTTGACCGCATATTTGACATTTTCTGGAAAAATTGATTCTTTAAATTTTTGAAACTTTAATCACTACCAAGGGTTGAATTCTACGAATTCCTAACACATTATTCGGACCACGACACCACAATTACTAGGTTTTATGCACAAAAATTTTACGGGGCCTTACATCCTCTCCCCTAAAAATCATTCGTCCTCGAATGAGGATTTTGAAAACATTCCGAATTACACAATCAATCAAAACCCGACTAAACGATGCCCGAATGACCTGAAATTTTGCAGGCACATCCAAAATCACCTAACGGAGCTACTGCAACTGTCGGAACTCCATTCCGACTCCGGATCAAAATCTCACCTACCGTTCGGATTTCGCCAAAATTCAACCTTAGCCAATTCAAGCCTATTTCTACACCGGGCCTCCAAATTCAATTCCGATCGCTCCCCTAAGTCACAAATCACCTCCCGGAACTAACCGAATCATCGGAATCCGATTCCGAGCCCTCTAACCAAATAGTCAACTTCGGGTTGACTTTCTTTATTCAAGTTTCCTTCAAAAAGGCTATATGCCTCATTTTCAATCCAATTCACTCCTAACTTACCCGATAGACTCTAACACCGATATAAAAGCATAAAACATGTATTTACAACATAACGGGGTGGTAATTCCCGTGACGACGGGCCGGATCTGTTGTTACTACTGTTACTGCTGACTGATCCCTTATTACACCATGATAAAAAATAAAAGAAACTAGCCTAACGACATTCTTGTTGTTGCCTTGAACTTGTATTCTTCTAAAGGCATCCTTGTTGTTGCCTTGAATTTGTATTTTGTACTCTTCCAACGGCATTCTTTTTGTTGCCTTGATGATGTTCAACCACTTCAATTTGAAATATGCGTCCATTTTCCAGGTGGACTCCTGCTTGAGACAAAATAAACAACCAAAGATAAAAAAATTCTGCCCCAGTATGGTGACTGGGCACATCATGTTATTAAATGTCAGAATTTAAAGAAAAATTTTATTTTTTGAAAAAGTATTCCCTCATTATACAGGTGGGCACCTGGACAAAAATTAAACTGCTGAAAAGTTTTCCCTCGTTATACATGTGGGCGCCTGAACAGAAATTAGAAATGTAGAAAATATTCCCTCGTTATACAGGTGGGCGCCTGAACAGAAATTAAAAATGCAGAAAATATTCCCTCGTTATACAGGGGACACCTGAACAGAAATTAATAATGCAGAAAAATATTCCCTCGTTATACAGCTGTGCGCCTGAACAGAAATTTAAAATGCAGAAAATATTCCCTTGTTATACAGGTGGGCGCCTGAACAGAAATTAAAACTTTTGTGTTACTTTGTGACTAAAATTTATCTTAGGTGATTTCATTGGACTAAGATTTTCAATCTTAGGTGAAAGATTCAACAGACTAAGATTTTACCTTTATCTTAGGTGAAAAATTCATCAGACTAAGACTTTAATCTTAGGAGAAAGTTTCAACAGACTAAGATTTTACCTTTATCTTAGGTGAAAAATTCATCAGACTAAGACCTTTAATCTTAGGAGAAAGTTTTAACAGACTAAGATTTTGACTCTCATTGGACTAGGTCCATTTCTGTGTAGTCTCAGGAGGAAGATCCATCGGACTGATATTTTGACTCTTGGAGATAATTCATCAGACTAGACTGAGACTTTTTATCTTAGGAGAAAGTTTCAACAGACTAAGATTTTGACTCTCATTGGACTAGGTCCAATTCTGTGTAGTCTCAGGAGGAAGATCCATCGGACTGGGATTTTGACTCTAGGAGATAATTCATCGGACTAGGTCCATTTTCTGTGAGGTTTAAGGAGGAAGCTCCATCAGACTTAGATTAGGAATCCAGGAGATAATTCATCAGACTGGGTCCATTTTCAATTTAGACTTTCTTAAGCTTTGAAATTCAACAATCTTTTCTTTCTTTTTTTGACTTCTGCTTTCATTTCTTTTTCCAACTTCTGCTTTTATTTTCAAATTATGCCTTTCCTTTTTCCTCATTATGCATTTCCTTTTTCCACACCATGCCTTTCCTTTTACTGACTTCTGCCTTCCTTTTGTTTTCAAATTACACTATCCCTTTATCTTAGGTGAAAAATTCATCAGACTATGAGTTCATCTTAGGTGAAAATTTCAATGAACTAAGATTCTTTCCTTTTCATCTTAGGTGAAAATTTCAATAGACTAAGATTTTCTCCTTTTATCTTAGGTGAAAAATTCATCAGACTAAGATTTTCATCTTAGGTAAAAGATTCAACAAACTAAGATTTTGACTCTTATCATTCTCCGAAACTTGTTTCATTTACGTTCCGACTTGAATTGTCCACCTTCAAAAAACAATTGTATTGACCTTCATTTTCTTCAAATGAATATCCGTCTTCAAGAAAGTTCAACATGACAGAAAATTTTCTGCCCTAGTTTGATAATTCTCTTGAGCATATCTTTTATCCCTGTTTCAAATCAAAGAAAAATCTGTCAGTTTAAAATGCGGTGGTTGGTTGTGGCCTTCAACTTTGATGACGATTGCTCTTTCTCTTCCTTTGATAAATGCTTTCCACTTGAATGCCTTGCATGGTTACTGACTATCTATTTTCACTTCTTCTTTTGTTCGGACCCGCCTTCCTTACGGCCTGTATGTTGTTCCTTTCTTGATGGATCCCACAAACTCCGATCTTAAAATTTATTTTTTCCTTCAATGATTTCATTTGAAGACCTTGAATGTTTCTTGACTAACTCCTTCCTTTGTCAGAAGATATACCTCCTCTTCGTTTGAACCCCATATTTCCATTTGTTGTATTGTTCCCGAGTTGGCACTTTGCCGACCTTTGTGTCTCACTTCATTGCACGTGTTGTTCTTTTGGTTTAAATCACCAGCTTCTCTTTTGGTTTAAATCACTGGCCTTATCTTTTCCTAACTTACGATAATTGATGTGTTGACCAAATCCCATCTCGTGCAATTGAAAAGCTTGGTGGCAAATTTTGAAATCATTTCTTTATTTGTTATGACCCGAAAGACTCAATAAGAGGGAGGGTAAAACAAGGTGTGAAGAATAGAGAGAAAGGAAAATACAATTCCTAACAAGAAACCTACAGAAGAATGACCTATCGGTTGTAAATACCGACTCTAGCAACCTTGACATGCACTTTTAGCCTTTTCTGTATAGCAAATTTGATGTTCATCTCTTGTTGCAATTTTCCATGAAACTGGTCTTCAATACTCCATTTGCCCAATCTGATTCATAATCCTTAATCGACTTGTAGTGCCCATAGGGTTTTCACCATCAAGCCTCTCTCATTTTGATTTTTCTCTCAACTTACTATCGTCTTACGGTGCATGTAAGGGTTTTCACCGATAAGACTCTCTCGTTTTGATTTCTCTCATCTTGGAGTCCCGTGGTGGTTCTCATCATTTCTCAAATTCTTCATTTTCCTTTGTTCGGACTGGAGTGTTGCCCCTGATGTGATTCACCTTTGCTCGTTTGACTCGGCATTTCTTGAAGATTGATCGGAAGGTCTTTCTTTGGACCGTAATGCAGGCTTTTGGATGGGATTTAAAAAAAATGATATAAAGGCTCAAAATATTTCAATGTGGGTTAAAGATTACAACTTTCGGAATCGTATTCCTTCAGCAACCATAACTTCTGCCCCAGTTTCATTCTTTGGGGATTCTTTCTTTTATTGTGACTGAACCTCAGTGAGGCTGCCTACGTACCCTTTCAGGATCAAGTCAAACATCGTTCGGATCATAAGATAGCTTCCTTGTTGCGATGTTTCCTTCCTTCCATTCTTCTTCTTTTCTTTCATTCTTTCTTTTCAATTTTTTTTTCTTCTTTTCTCCTTTCTTTTTCTCTTCTTTTCTCCTTTCTTTTGTTTCTCCAATTGATTTCCCCGCTCAATCCCCGATTTTTGTTGCTGATTTCGAAAGAGGGATATGAAAGAAAATATAATATGGATCAAAAGGGTAGCAATGGAAAAAGTGTTTGGATAGCTGAATGAAATGCTTTCGTCATTCCAATCTTCAAAACATACCAAGTACAAACTACACATTTAAACACCTTTTGAATGATCCACATAGTTGCCTTCTGTATTTGCCGATTCTTAGTGCCATTGGGAAACAATCTCGATACCATGAATGGTCCCTTTAGCCTTGGGGTACTCTTGCCTTTGGCTTTAACCGATGAAGCATGATGCATTTCTACGACATTTTCTTTACGTTCTATATTCGAGTTTTCACTTGGTACGTGCTTCAAAGTATTCCAATATGTTTCATTTCTTCCAAATACCTTTACATTGTTTCATTGCTAAATTGACTTTTTAGACCAGTCCAAGAATTATATGCACGTCATGTCACTAAAATCATTATGAAAAGAATTGTAAAGATTAGAAATGGAGTGACTAGAAATGTTGGGAAACCAAGATTTATATTAAACTGATGGTTTGAAACAACAGGACGAACAACAAAATGAATAGACTGGACTAGAATTACAAACCTAGACGGCACTAAACAAATTTATTACTAAACAAAGCAAAGTGGAAAGATAGAAGGGTTTTGACTCCCAAGACAATGTCCGGATTACAACCCTGAAATAACCCGGGCAACAGAAATGACCCTAAAATAAACCACCAAAACTCTAAGAGGTGGAGCGCCTTCCCAATTACCAAGCATGGCATCTTAGCCACTGAGTTTCACATCAATATTGCAAAATCTACTATCTATTTCAATATCTTCAACTTCGTTTGACGATTTCCCAAGAAGATTCTCATCCCTCACGTCACCGGGCATCAATCCAACCAGGTGTGCCTCCTCATGTAATGGATACAACATGATATTCTGAATGCCATTGTATTGAATTAAATTTTCCTGGATCATCCTTTCTATTTCTCTTTTCAAATCCCGACAAATTTTCATATTATTCCTGAAAGCATTGGAGTGTTATTCACACCTTTTAGATGAGTCAAAGTTTCTCGCACGGCGATCCACCCGATTTGGAGGAATGGGTGATCATTTCATGTTGTTTTAACTTCTCAAACAAGCTTGCATAGGACTCTCCTATTGGTGTAAAATTATCTTTCAACTTTTGTTCCCTTCCATACCCCTGACTTGGATGTAGGTTATAAGGTACTTGAAATTTTTGCGGAGGCTGGTAGAGATTTTGTGATGTTCGTGCTCGCTTTCTTGGGTGATTTGAGGGTTGAGTAACATATTGGACTGGATCAATAGAGTATGGAGGATTCTGAGGCGGGTAGTAATGCTTAAGGGGGCCATGGAAAACCTGATAGGGATGCGTATACCTTCGAGATGTTCTCCTAGGACCTCTTCTTGACCCTGATATGATCATGATTTCTTCATCCCTCCCATTCGCATCACCAAATTCACTTTGAACAGTCTAAGCTACATCTTTGAGAGCTGCTTGACTTATAATTTCGCCGGTCTTAAGACCGTCCTCCACCATTTCTCCCATTTTGATTATTTTTTCAAAGGATTGACCAACTGCAGATATCACATTTTGAAAGTAATCCGGCTCTTGAGCCTGAAGGAAAATAGTGGCCAACTCGTGATCATTCATGGGTGGCTTAGCTCTAGATGCCTGCTCTCTCCATTTGATGGCATATTCCCTGAAACTTTCAGTTGGTTTCTTTTTCAGTTTAGAAAGGGAAATGCGGTTTCGGGTGACGTCAATATTGCATTGAAACTGTTTGACAAAGGATCATGCCAAATCATCCCAGACGTGCCAGCCAGATATATCAATAACTCAGGATCTTCGGTAATCGAACCCGCAGTCCATATCTCAATAACTCAGGATCTCCGAGAATCGAACCCGCAGTCCATATCTCAATAACTCAGGATCTCCGGGAATCGAACCCGCAGTCCACAAACAATACCAGTCCGGGTCTCTGGGAATCGAACCCATAGCCCTGGGATCTCCGGGAATCGAACCCGCAGTCCACAAACACAACAAATAAAGAAATACACAGAGAGAATATAACGTGCTTAACTACAACTTCACCGAAACTAGTGCCAACAATTACCAAGAAGTTCAAGTAAGACAATTAGGCAACTAGACAGTAAAACCCTATCTAATCATGCTTTTCTAACTAATACCGGGTAAGAGTATCGATTAAATCAGCTAAGAGCAGGAATATCACTAATTGGACAATCCAAGTAAAGTGTGGGTTACAACAACCAGCGCATGTACGCGCCCTTCACCTCGCGTACAAGGCATTTAAACAATCACATAATATCCTAGGGGTGAAAGTTACCCCACACGAGGTTAGACAAGCCACTTACCTCGACTCCGGTACAAAACCGCTAAGAGACAACTCTCTTGCCGCGAATGTCGGCCTCCACAGGTGTAGATAAAATCAATAGAATCACATCAAAATAGGCCAATTGGGCATTACCCAACCAAAACAATTCAAAATACACCAAAACCCACAAGTTGCCAAAACCCGACTTTCGGTACACTTCTCGAAAAATTACGAAAGTTATATATTCAGGTTCCTTATCTCAACACGAGTCCGTGCATATAAAATTTATCAAAATCGGACTCCGTTTGCCATTCAAATCAATGATTTTCTATAATTTAGGCCTAGGGCTAAAACCCTCCATTAATCCTCCATTAACAGTGAAATCATCACGGATTTCACGATAAACTAACGAATTAAGGTCAAGAAACTTACCCCCGATGATTTCCCGATGATATCCCAACGTTTCCCCTTCAATTTCCTCTCTTGGAGCTCAAAAATGGCGTTTTTATGTATGGGGGTCGCGGCTGTTATGTTCTGAACTTAAACTCACTGCCAGACCTCAACTAAAACTCACTGCCAGGCCAACGCGATCGCGATGCACAAATCCCTGGGGCATGATTTTTCTTATACGTGATCGCATCCTTTGGCACGTGATCGCAGTGAACAACCAAAGATCCCTATGCGATCGCAACTCCAGCCCCGCGATCGCATTGCATCCGGACTTGACCTTACGCGATCGTATGAACCCAAACGCGATCGCACTGCACTCCGACATTGGCCTACGCGATTGCAGACATCACCACGCAATCGCGATACACCCAAATGCTGCCTTACGTGATCGCATGCAAAACTCCGCGATCGCGAAGAACAACCTGCCTGCAATTTATTGCAGCAAATTCCAGCAGTTCATTTTGGCTCAAGATGGTCCGTTTGGACCCCCGAATTCATCCCGAGGCCCTCGGGAACCCCAACAAAAACCACCAACATACCCCAAAACACGATACGAACTTGTTCCAATCATAAAAACATGTCGTTAAACACAGAAAACATCGAATTATAGCAGATTCAAGCCTAAGTTTTCATCTAAACTTCCGAAATCAACATTCAATCAAAAACCCGACCAAACGACGTCCGAATGACCTGAAAATTTGCGGACATATCCAAAATCACATAACGAAGCTACAAAAATTGTCGGAATTCCATTCCGACCCCCGGATCAAAATCTCACCTAACGTTCGGATTCGCCAAAATTTCAAACTTCGGCATTTCAAGCCTAATTGAGCTACGAACCTCCAAAATACATTCCGAATGCGCTCCCAACCCCGAAATCACCTAACGGAGCTAATGGAACCATCAGATTTCCGTTCCGAGATCGTCTTAACACTGTTCCGGCTACGAGCCATTTTCTAGCCCAACAAGAAGTGTCTTGATCCCAAAACCATTCAGATGCTACTCCCGAGAGGCTTTCCCCAAAATAAGCCATAAGCAATTCTTCATTTCTTCCCACACCTCTCAATTGGTTGCAATACCTTTTCAGGTGGGCTATGGGGTTTCCACGTCCATCGTACTTTTTCAATTTGGGAACCTTGAAACCAGGCGACAAGTGGACATCGGGGAACATACATAAATCTCTAAAGGCAACACACTCTTTTGACCTGCCATTGCTTGCGTGTTTTTCAGCTGTTGTTCTAATCTTTCCACTCTTTGGGCTATTTCTTCCTATACCTTCTTTTGAGTAGGCTTATCGATGTTCACAGGAAGATCAAATGAAGTACGAGTGGTACTCGGGAGAGTGGTACTGTTCTTGCTGTATAGCAGATTGTGACTCATGAGAAGGTTGTCGGCCATTGGCCCATGCTTGATGCATTTTGGTCATTTGTCATTTCAGTGTTCTATTTTCCTCAACCACAGTTGACCCTTGTTGAACTCGGTGACCCTGAGTCTCTTGAGCACTCGTAACATCTTCGATGTCAGTTATCATTTTCCTTGGATCTTGTTTTCCTGTTTACCACAACCAACCACCTCAACTTTCTAGATTAACAAAACGAAACCACCATGTTAGCATTAAGGTATTTCGCTTATTGATTTCCTTTGTTTTTCTGCTATTTTCTTTTCTTTTTGCCTTTTTGTGGGTTTTTCTCGTTTTTTCAATTTTTTTTTCTTTTCGGTTATGGATATGGTCGAATCCTATGTGGATTGCCTACGTATCATGACCCCGCATAAATCGGACCGAGCGTAGTTCTTGCAAATTAATGCAAGAAATAAAGAGATGTTTATTTGTTTTTTTTTTAAGGAAAATTACAGAAGCCGACTCCAACTACAAACTTGTGTAGGAGATTTCTACAAGAATAAGAATATTTTTCTACAAGAATAAGGATATTTTAGGGTGAATTAGGACTATTTCTACAAAATTGGCCATGTAATGGCTTATTTGGAAAAATGAATATTTTGCAAACTTTTGTTTAGGAAAAATAAACTTGTAAAGTTTCTCATCCCGGGGCTCATGGGGCATCGTTCGGCATCGCCACAAGCCAACACAAGATTGAGAAGTTTTTAATGTCAATTGACTATTTTTCATAAATTGGCCATGTAATGGCTTATTTAGACAAAGTGGCTATTTTTGCAAAATTTTTATTAAACTACAAATTTGATGATTAATCAAATCAAAATCTCTCATCTTGGGGCCCATGGGGCATCATTCAGCATCGCCATAGGCCAACACAAGACTAAGGAAGTTTAAATGCCAAATGTGGCTATTTCGGCAAAAATCGGCCATGCAATGGCTTATTTGACAAAGTGAATATTTTATTGTAAACTAATAGATGACTTTAACTTGATTTTGCGGATACGGCCTTTCGACATTTCCGCGAGGGAATATTTCAAGGCTATGCCCGCAAATTATTTAAAATGACTCAAAGTGATTATTCTTGCAAAAATGGCCTTCAGGCGTCCTTTTGAGGGACATTCAGCTTATTTTAAGCAAGAATAGCATCACCCGACTTATTTATAACAAAATAAAAAATTTGATATTTTTTGGTTATTTTTTGCAAAAGGGGTGTGAACCCGGACTTGATTTTGCGGCTATGACCTTGCAACATTTCCCCGAGGAATATTTCAAGGCTGTGCACGACCAATTATTTCAACAAAATTGTTTTGATTGTTTTCAAAATTTCTTTTCAATCTTTTGACAGTGTTTTGTCAATATTTTGGTATTTTCCAAAAAACTTTGTTTCTTTTTGTTTTCATGTATTTAGCCGGTCAACATAATAATCCAGGACAAATAAATGCAACATATAATCATGCTCGGTCATTTATTTCTGGGTCACCTTTCCTAGACGGACCCAACCCCTGTGTTGAGTCCCCTAAGTTAGATATGATGTAAACAATTGTCCTAATTCTAGGCTCAATATCCTCATTTTCATTGGTACTAGACTGTGTACCCGAGCGGACAACTCGGGTTGAGGAGGGGGCTACGTATCGGGGACCCGCGGGATCGTTCGGCTTTGTAACTTTTCCGGCCTCTGTTTCTTATTTGGGTATTTGACTTAACAGAAAGGGGAGTCTCAACCAGTAAGCACATCCCCGGAGGTAAGAAGAGAAGGGTTTTTGGCACAATTTTATATCTCACGTAATA
The DNA here is from genome assembly GCA_032618575.1 of Nicotiana noctiflora. Classification (NCBI taxonomy): domain Eukaryota; kingdom Viridiplantae; phylum Streptophyta; class Magnoliopsida; order Solanales; family Solanaceae; genus Nicotiana; species Nicotiana noctiflora. Next base: position 53,286 of record JASVEL010004228.1, read on the forward strand.
TCAAAGTGGTAAACATGTAGCACATTAATCAAAGCATATAAGGAAATCAGATATAAACAAAAATAACAATTTAACTGAGCTCGAATTCATAAACCCTGAACCGTATTCTGTTTATTCTGTAGTATGCATATCTATTCATGTGTGTCATACCTCCTTTTTACTTTACCGCTGTTTAATACTACACCCCAAGAAGGAATATAATAATAAAAGGGAAGGAGTTTTTCCAATTAAAGGACATTCGGAACGAGATTTATTAATTAATTTTCAGAGTCGCCACTTGGGAAAATAATGGTGTCCCAAGTCACCGGTTTAATCCCTAACCGAGGAAATTATGACTCTGTTTAACAGTCCGCGAAATCAGAAATCCAGATAAGGAATTTTGTTAACCCGGGAGAAGGTGTTAGGCACTTCCCGAGTTCCGTGGTTTTAGCACGGTCGCTCCACTGCCGAATTTATTTTTATCTGATTTTTATATATATTTTAATTATGTGTTTTTATTAATATTCCGCTTTATCATTTTTAATGAATTGCAACATCGTGAAAATGCATTTCGTGCCACACCGTACCAGTACGCCTATGGCCTTTAACACATTCCAACTTCGTTAAGATTGGGAGTTAGGTCACATAAATGTGCACCCGAGTTTAAGGATGTAAAATTATTAAATAACGTGCCTAAAAGTAACTCACGCATTTTTACGAAAGACCGTGAAATTCGCTAAACGGTCCTTCCGAGTCTAGAATTTTTATAACAATTGATTGAGGGCCCCGCAATTGTGTATTTAATGCGGCGAGGCTCATCTCACTTTTATTTTAAGGCCATCTTAAAAGCAACTACAATTCTCTACTAGGTTTTCCCCTAATTATAAAAGAACGAGTCCTTGTTAATTAACTATATTTTTTATCTTCTAAATTAGAACCCGTGAATTATTATTTCAAGCAGCTCGGGCCTCGATCATAAGGTTCAAATGGCGCTGGCAGGACAGCCGAAAATTGGGTCAAAGCCCCAATGGGCATATGACTGAGGCAGCAAATTGGGCCAATCCTTGGTTTAGGCCCAAACACTTTTCAAGACCCAAATAATAAAATCCAACCATGTTTTATTCAAAATGACATAAGCTAACAATCACTAAGGTAGTACATATTACTCACACGAATTTTCCATCATAACAAAGTATTTAAACTTGACTGAAATTGAACATCTTCTACACATATATAAACATGCTGGTAACAACAATCATATTTCCAGTTCTATTATTTTTCGTAAAATTATGCCAGGATCTGATGTGAACAACTAAAATAGTTTTAACGATTCGGTTGTTATCGAGATACTGTTTATTTTTATCAAACCATTTCATACATGAATCAATCTAGTTATTTGCCTAAATGTAGATCCGAAAATTTATTTATTATTGTATTCTGTTCACTACTATTGCTATACATTATTATAAAACGCATCTATACATTGATTACATGCTTACTAAGAGTTAGCCATTTCAACTACATTAATCACAACAATGACTAAGAACATCAATTATTATCCAACTCTATCTCTGCTTCTACTGTTAGACAACCACATCTTAAAACGAACTGCATATAATCGACTATCTCACTGTCCTATTGGACATTAAACTCCCTAATTGTTTCATGCATTCAAAATTTACTTGAATTCAGTCCAGTCCCCATTATACAATTTTAGAACGCTGATCTAATTAACAAATAACATACAGTTTAATCATTTTTTTATATAAAAAGAAACTAAAGAAACAGAAATGAAAAAATTTCAGCAGAGCAGTTCAAACAACTTTCATTTCATTTCCATAAGCCTGAGATTTACAAATGTGTACCTGAAAGTGGAGCAAATCTATTAGATCTAATAGACACAGCAATATAGTATTATTCAACAAGTAGTTTCAGTAGTAACAATGACAGCAGCAACAATTTACAAAATTCCACAGCAGCTAATCAGCAGATCAAGTCCAAAGGCGACAGGAATTTTAACACTTTAAATCTTTTCAAATTTCAGTCGAGATCACAGCAATCAAAACAACACTTAACTAATTCTATTTGAAGTTGAGTCAAAACTGATTCGAACTTGAAGTCATTAATCGTAAGGTTTCAATGACTTCAAATTGAATCGTAATTGAGGAAATGATGAGTTGAGAAGCTGCAATTTTATTGAAAATTCTATATAGAACAGTGATTTTGATTTTTCTACTGGTTTTGTAATGTTTTTGGATTTTTGAGAGAAGTTTAATATAAGAAGAGAAAAAATATATTCTGGAAAATGTTAATTCCAGACCTGGAACCTTAACAAGTATTTTTTGGGAATTTTCTAAGGTTTTAAAGCTTATAGGGTTCCCAAGTTCTTTTAATTCTGCAGAATTCATGTCTATTTATAGGCAGAAAACTGGAGGAAAATTTAAAATCTCTAAAAATGGAAGAGAGCCTTTCAAAATCTGGAAGAGAGCCCTTAATTCAGCAGAATTACTGCCTATTTATAGGTAGAAAAATGTGAGGGAATTTCAAAATTAATAATTATAAGAGAATCCCTCATTTTTAACTTTTTTGGACAGATTGCTACATTTACTTTATTAAAACTTGCACTAGTAGCCATTCTAGAATGGTCTAGTTGCATCAATCATGTCGTATATAAAGATTTGTGTTTGTTCCCAGAAGTACAGCTCCCGGTTGGATTCAAGCTACCTAAGTTCGACATGTACGATGGACACGTGGATCCTGTAGCCCATCTCAGGGGTTATTGTAGCAAGATGCGTGGTGCGGGGGGAAGAGATGAGCTTTTGATGGCATACTTTAGCCAGAGTCTGAGCGGTTCTGCGCTGGAGTGGTATACACGTCAGGATCACACCAGATGGTTCATCTGAGATGATCTAGCTCAGTCATTTGCTAACCACTTCCAGTACAACTTGGAGATAATTCCGGACAGGCTGTCGCTTACAAAGATGGAAAAGAAGCCCGGGGAAAGTTTCCGGGAGTACGGCTTTAGATGGAGAGAACAAGCGGCACGAGTAGATCCTCTTATGAAGGAGACCGAAATGGTGGATTGTTTTTTGCAGGCCTTAGAGCTTACTTACTATGGCCATCTGGTATCGGCTATTGGTCAAAATTTTAATGAAGTGGTGAAAATGGAGAGTTTCATAGAGGAAGGATTGAAAACCAACAAAATTATGAGCTTTTCGGCTATCAAAGCCACAAATCAGGCGATACAAACTGGAAATGGGGGATCTATTGGTAAAAAGAAGAAGGAAGAGGTTTCAGTTACTGAAAGTAGACCATGGTCTCGAGGCCAAAATGCATACCATCACCCACCTCGTCCATACCAATCATACCCACTAGCCCCTTACAACTCACATCCACCATATTATCCACCCACTACCCCATATTATTCCATCCCACAAGCTCAATATTACCCATCGCCTCCACATGTATGGTGAGCCCAAACTCCACAGAACGTCTACCACACACAAAACACCTACCCTCATTCCAGAACCAACAAGAACCCAAATAGACCCAACTTCCAACCTGATCCAGAAATGAGAAACCGAGCCCAAACAAAGAAAACATTCACCCCATTGGGAGAGTCTTATACCAGCCTCTATCATCGTCTGAAAGAGTTGGGAATGCTAAACCTAATTGAACCGAAACTACCAAACCCACCTCCCAGAAACATTGACCAGTCAGCCAGGTGTGAATATTGCTCCGGGGCACCGGGGCACGACACTGAAAAGTGTTGGCACTTGAAATCTGCTATACAGGAGCTTATTGACGCTAGGAGGATCGAGGTGCAGGCTCCAGAGACTCCTATTATTACTCATAATCCACTACCAACTCATCATGAGACACACATGATAGAGTTAGAGCAAGAAGAGAACAACAAGAAGCCGTCCCAGTCGGTAATGATGATAAAGGCCAATAGTAAAGTGGAGAAAGAGGTTGAGAAAGAGAAAGCGACAGCCGAGTTACCAGTGAAAAAGCCGCCAGTGGTTGATACTATAAAAATTATGGTGCCAGGGGCTAAGCCGTTGTTGACAGTGAAAGGAGCATACATGGAACCGGTGGTCATAAAGCCGGTGGACGATACCAAAGCCATACCTTGGAACTACAACAAAGTCACAGTGATGTACAGGGGAAAGGAAATTACAGGGGAGGTCAATGAAACACATGGTCTAACTCGTTCCGGGCGATGCTTTGCCCCAGAAGAGTTAAGGAAAACGAAAGTGGTGAAGGAGAATCATGTGAAGAAAGCGGTTTCTGAAGAAGAAGCAAAAGAGTTTTGAAAAAGATAAAAGCTCAAGACTATTCGATAGTAGAGCAGATGAGAAAGACGCCTGCACAAATTTCATTGCTTTCATTGTTAATCCATTCAGAAGAGCATAGGAAGGCGTTAATGAAGATTCTGAACGAAGCACATGTCCCCGAAAAAATCTCAGTTTGCCATCTTGAAAAGATCACGAACAAAATTTTTGAGATGAACAAGATAACATTCTCGGATAATGAATTGCCTGTTGAAGGGACGGAACACAACAAGGCACTCTATCTCACCGTCAAAAGTGAAGAATCAGCGGTTACTCGGGTTTTAATAGACAACGGGTCAAGTGCAAACATTTTTCCACTCTCAATTCTCGTAAAACTGAAGATTAATCCTGATAGAATTCGTCGAAACAGTGTGAGTGTTTGAGAGTTTGACGGAGGAAGCAAAAATACTTTGGGAGACATTGTGCTGGAAGTCACCATTGGACCGGTGGACTTTACCATGGAATTCCAGGTGTTGGATGTCACCGTTTCTTATAATCTATTACTGGGATGGCCATGGATCCATGCTGCCAAAGCCGTACCATCTTCCCTGCACCAAATGGTAAAATTCGAATGGGAACAGCAAGAAATTTACAGTGCATGGAGATGAAGATGCTTGCAACACCATAATGCCTTTGGGAGAAATCGAGGGGGACAAGGGCCCATGGATGTATCAGGTGACAGACACTGTGGTAGTTAACAAGATAGCTAAAGGAGAGAGCTTGCCAATCCTTGCAGTGGCATCTACCGCAGTAATGGTAGCTAAAGAGATGATCGGAAATGGGTTCACACCGGGAAAAGGTTTGGGAATAGCTTTACAGGGAATAACACAACCTGTCCATCTACCGGGAAACAATGATACCTTTGGCTTGGTCTTTAAACCTACCGATACCGACATCCAGAAATCCAAAAGAACAAAGAAGAAAAGTTGGACCCTCCCGAAACCAGTCCCAAAATTATCTGACACCTTCACTAAGCCTGGTACACAATAACATTTGATGACTTATGCGTCAAGGTATGCTGAGATAAGGCCAGATGCGGAACTCCTCGCGAGGTTTGAAATGTTGTTCGGGGATGTAAACATGTTGGAAATGGGCGAGGGGACCAGTAAGTTGGATATCCAGTTTGTGGGGCCCAGTGCTGCACTTAATAATTGGGAAGCCACTCCTCTTCCAATCAGGAGGGAGTCTTGGTAGTTAGCTTTCAAAAATATCTCATCCCTCCCAAAAGCAATTTTATTTTTGTAATCCCCACACCCCCACTGAAATCAAATGTATCCAACCTCTGTTATCTTTTTGAAAAAATATCAATGAAATGCAATTTCTTCTTTCTTTCTTCATTTTGCCTTATTTTTATTTTTTCTTCTTTTTGTACAGTTCAATATTCGCTGATTCTGATGATATGTCATGCATGAAGGATTCCCGGCCCAGTCTTGACAATCAAATAATTATACAAGAAATTGAAAATGAGAGTGAAATAGAATATGAAGATGAGGAAATACTGGAGGAAATCAGTAAAGACCTGAATCAATATGAGGAAAAACCCAAACGGAACTTAAATGAGACAGAATCTATTAATCTGGGGATGAGGAAAATGTCCGGGAAACAAAGATCAGTGTACACCTAGAAGCTTCCCTCGGAGAAGAGCTAATAAAGTTATTACATGAATACAAGGACATATTTGCCTGGTCCTATGATGACATGCTCGGACTCAACACTAATCGGGTGGTACATAAATTGCCCATTTATTAAGAATGCCGGCCGGTAAAACAAAAGTTGAGAAAGTTTAAAACGGACATCAGCGTGAAGATAAAAGAAGAGGTGAATAAGCAGTTTGAGGCAAAGGTCATACGAGTTACCAAATACCCCACCTGGTTAGCAAATGTTGTGCCAGTCCCAAAGAAAGACGGAAAAACCAGAGTGTGTGTTGATTACAGAGACCTCAACAAGGCTAGTCCGAATGATGACTTTCCACTGCCGAATATCCATATATTAATCGACAATTGCGCCAAGCATGAAATTGGCTCTTTTGTAGATTGCTATGCGGGTTATCACCAAATCCTAATAGACGAAGAAGATGCGGAGAAAACAGCTTTCATCACGCCTTGGGGAACATACTGCTATAGAGTGATGCCGTTTGGGCTAAAGAATGCCGGAGCTACTTATATGAGGGCAATGACCATGATGTTTCATGATATGATGCATCGAGAAATTGAAGTGTATGTGGACGATGTCATCATAAAGTCCAAGAAGCAACATGATCATGTCAAAGACTTGAGGAAGTTTTTCCAAAGACTCCGAAGGTATAATCTTAAGCTCAATCTAGCAAAATGTGCTTTTGGAGTACCTTCAGGGAAGCTATTGGGATTTATAGTAAGTCGGCGAGGCATTGAACTAGATCCATCAAAGATAAAAGCAATCCAGAGTTTACCTCCGCCAAAGAACAGGAAGGAAGTAATGAGCTTACTAGGCAGGCTGAACTATATTAGCCGGTTCATCGATCAGCTGACATCAACATGTGAGCCTATTTTCAAGTTGTTAAAGAAAGATGCGGCAGTGCAGTGGACCGATGAATGTCAAGAAGCCTTCCATAAAATCAAGGAATATTTGGCAAATCCTCCAGTGTTAGTTCCTCCGGAGCCGGGAAGACCTTTGATCTTATATTTGACAGTGCTTGATAACTCCTTTGGCTGTGTACTGGGGCAGCACGATGAGACTGGCAAGAAAGATCAAGATATATATTACCTTAGTAAGAAGTTCACATCCTACAAGGTAAATATACTCAGTTAGAGAGAACATGTTGTGCATTAACCTGGGTTGCTCAGAAATTGAAGCACTACCTGTCAGCATACACTACATATCTGATATCACGGTTAGATCCTTTGAAGTATATATTCCAGAAGCCCATGCCTACAGGGAGACTTGCTAAATGGCAGATTCTGCTCATAGAATTTGACATCATTTATGTAACACGTACGTTGATAAAGGCGCAAGCAGTTGCAGATCACTTAGCAGAAAATCTAGTGGATGATGAATATGAGCCACTAAAGACATATTTTCCGGATGAAGAGGCAATGAATGTTGAAGAAATGGAAAAAATGATAAGCCAGGTTGGAAGATGTACTTCGACGGAGCCGTCAACAGTAAAGGAGTTGGGATTGGAGCAGTGCTTATTTCGGAAACGGGTCAACACTATCCCGTTACCGCTCAGCTTTAATTTTCTGTACCAACAATATGGCCGAATATGAGGCGTGTATATTGGGATTGAGGATGCCCATAGATATGGGTGTTCAAGAGATTTTGTTCATGGGTGACTCGGATCTTTTGATACATCAAATTCAGGGAGAATGGGAGACAAGAGATTTAAAGTTGATACCTTATCGGCATTGTTTACATGAACTGTCCCAAAGATTTCAATCTATAGAATTCAAACACATCCCAAGAATGCACAATGAGGTAGCAGATGCTCTGGCCACACTATCCTCTATGTTACATCATCCGGACAAAGCCTATATAGATCCACTTCAGATACAGGTATATGATCAAAATGCTTACTATTTTGCTGTGGAAGGAGAGTTAGATGGAGAACCGTGGTATCACGATATCAAGGAATACTTGAAGATAGGAAAGTACCCAGAACAAGCCACCGGAGATCAGAAGAGAGCTGTAAGACGCTTAGCGAATGGCTTTTTCCTCGGTGGAGGAATTATATATAAAAGAACACTAGACTTGGGCTTACTGAGATGTGTGGATGCGAAACAAGCTGATATGATTATGACTGAGGTTCACGCTGGAGCTTGCGGACCTCATATGAGCGGATATATCTTAGCAAAGAAGATTTTGAGAGCGGGATATTATTGGCTCACCATGGAGCGAGACTGTATCAGGTATGTGAAGAAATGCCACCAATGCCAAGTACATGGAGATTTAATTCACTCCCCACCTTATGAATTGCATACGATGTATGCACCCTGGCCATTTGTTGCCTGAGGCATGGATGTTATCGGACCAATTGAGCTTGCAGCTTCTAATGGACATAGATTCATTTTGGTCGCGATTGACTACTTTACTAAGTGGGTGGAGGCAAAGACATTCAAGGCGGTGATGAAGAAAGCCGTGGTGGATTTTGTGCATGAAAATATTATATGCCGATTTGGAATTCCCAAAGTAATCATCACAGACAATGGGGCAAATCTGAACAGTCACCTCATGGGAGAAGCATGTCAGAGATTTAAAATCCTGCATCGTAACTATACACCTTATAGACCAAAGGCAAATGGAGCAGTAGAAGCTCCAAATAAGAATATAAAGAAGATTCTCAGGAAAATGGTAGAAGAGTCTAGACAATGGCATGAGAAGTTACCTTTCGCTCTTATGGGTTATTGCACAACCGTACGTACTTCGATTGGTGCCACACCCTATTTATTGATGTATGGAACAGAGGCTGTTATACCCGCAGAAATTGAGATACCATCTCTTCGAATCATAGTTAAAGCTGAGATTGATGATGATGAATGGGTAAAAGTCGGGTTGGAACAATTGAATCCGATTGATGAGAAGAGGTTAGAAGCAGTTTTCCATGGGCAATTGTATCAATAAAGAATGGCCAGAGCATATAATAAGAAGGTGCGTCCTCAAAAGTCTGAAGTTGGACAACTTGTATTGAGGCGTATCTTACAGCATTGGGCTGAAGCAAAGGGCAAATTCGCGCCAAACTGGCAAGGACCATTTATGGTATCACGGGTGTTGTCTAATGGAGCCCTATATTTGACAGATGTTGAAGGGAAATACGTATAGACTGCTATCAATTCAGATGCAGTCAAAAGATATTATGTATGATTCCTTTTCATTTTTATAATTGTATTTGTTGTGATTTTGGAATTGAAATGATGAAGGCATTTTATTCTCTATCCAAACACTTTATCCATTGACATCCCCTTTGAGCCTTGTTCGATCTATTCTTTCATATCCCTAAATAAAATAGAAAAAAATAATAAAAAAAGGAGCAAAATGCAAGCAAAAGAAAAAGACAGAGAAATCGGGAAAAAGTCAAAAGAAAACCATGAATTAAGGGCGTAGTCTAAACTACGTCTGACTTGATCCCAAAAGGGTACGTAGGCAGTCTCACTGAGGTTCAGTCACAATAAAGAAAAAATCCAAAAAATAATCCCCCACATATTGAAGCTAGGGCAGAAGTTATGTTTTATAATTCCGAGAGTTGTAAATATTTTAAACCCTCGTAAATTTTTTGAGCCTTTATATCCTTCTTTCTTAACCCATCCAAATGCCACATTACGGTCCAAAGAAATACCTTCTAATCAATTTCAAGAAAATAACAAATGCAACGAAATGAAGGAAGAACGAGACATTGGACAACATTCGTGGTACAGAAAACAAAAGACAAAAAGAAAAATGGAAAACAAAAAAATGAGAGAGTCTCATCGGTGAAAACCTTAACCGGCACCGTGAGGCGACTGTGAGGTCGAGAGAAAATAAAATGAGAGAGTCTTGTCAGTGAAAACCTTTAACGGCACTGCAGGGCGATGGTGAGGCCAAGAGAGAACAAAAATGAGAGAGTCTTGTTGGTGAAAACCTTTTACGGCACCATAAGGCGACTGTGAGGATTGTTTTGGGAAAAGGAAAAAGCAACAAAAAATAAGATTAGTTTGGGTTGAAGGAAAGTTGGAGTTAGAATAATGGTAATTAGATTGAACAGACTGGGTCGGAGTTTAAATACATGGCATGGTCAAAGGAATCAGCCAACATACCCAGATAAGTTCTATCGCTTCTCCAAAACACCCTTACCCCTTTTGAAATTCATTTGTTTCTGCATTTCATTATTCATCCTTTGAAAGCTAACTACCAGCTTTTGATGATAAGAGCTGAAATAACACTGGGTCAGAAAAGAAAGAAAGGAAAAAGGAGTTGAAAATAAATAAAGAAGGGTGGCAATCAGAGCCGAAAGAAAAGAAAGCGAAAAAAGGGTGAAAAGCAAGGAAAAATACAAAAAGAGTTTACAAAAGATAGTCAACCGAAAGACTGCACAACAGAAGAAAAGCAAAAAGAGGAAGGCAATGAAAGTTAACTACCAGCTTCTTATGATAATAGTTAAAATAACGCTGGATCAGAAAAGAAACAGGAACCAGATTGTCACTAATCAATTTAAAGTGAACGTGACCAATGTGAAAAGAAAGAAAACATAAAAAGAAAGTTCAGCAATAAATGGAGGAATCCATAGAGGAGGAATCACTCAATCAAGAAAATACCAAAAACAACAACAAAGGTATCATATTTTTTAAAATTTGCACCCCAGTTATCAAACTGAGGGAATACTTTTCTACATCCGCATTTCATGCATCAGGCGCCCACATGGATAACAAGGGAATACTTTTCTGCATTCGCATTTCATGCATCAGGCGCCCACCTGGATAACAAGGGAATACTTTTCTGCAATTTTTAATTTCTGTTCATAAGAAGAAAACTTCAGCAATACATGGAGGAGTCAATAGAAGGAGGAATCACTCAATCAAGAAAATACCAAAAACAACAGAAAGGTATCATCTTTTAAAATTCACACCCCAGTTATCAAACTGGGGGAATATTTTTCTGCATTCACATTTCATGCATCAGGCGCCCACCTAGATAACAAGGGAATATTTTTTCGCATTCGCATTTTATGCATCAGGCGCCCACCTGGATAACAAGGGAATATTTTTCCGCATTCGCATTTCATGCATCAGGCGCCCACCTGGATAACAAGGGAATATTTTTCTGCATTCGCATTTCATGCATCAGGCGCCCACCTAGATAACAAGGGAATACATTTCTGCAATTTTAATTTCTGTTCAGGCGCCCACCTGTATAACAAGGGAATACATTTTTGCAATTTTAATTTCTGCAATTTTGGTTTGTGTTAGCTAACATGAGTAACACCGTAACATGAAAAGCCCACACTGGGGCAGAAGAAAAGTTTTGTTGTTTTGTTTTGTTTTGAGCACGTATCAGTTGAAGGCGAGGAGTATCACCGAAAATCAAAAAAAAAGGGAAGCAAGAAAAGAAAAATCAACAAAAAAAAAAGAGGAAAAGAGGGATAGCAGCACAAAAAGAGACAAGGAAGAATAAGAAGACAAGAAGTACATAGGAACAATTGTAACTCGTAGCATTATAGCTTAGAGTAGCTTCTTCATTTTGCACTTTTTCCCCCTGGTGTAACAAGGAATAGGTGAGTAAGTCATAACAGTGTCAATGAACCAACAAAGTCTTGGTAGTTTTAAACTACCAGACCTTCCCGAACTACAGTGACCTGATTCCTGAGAAACCTGTTGCACGAAAAACAGTTGCGAGGAAGTCATAGACGTACTACAACGCATGTACCATTCGAAAAACTTGCTCGACTTCATGAATCAAAACTTGAAAAAGTTATTTCATATTGTGAGCACGTGATTTTTACCCTAAGCAATAAATTCCAAAATTAAAATAAATAATATTTTTGTGTGCAATTATATGTTTTGATTGAAATAAGATGCATTTTGTGTGAGTGAACAATTAGAAATTAAAATTAGAAAACCAAAAAAAATAGGTTAAATACAAGCATTAAAATTAAAGTAGTTAAAAGGAAAATTAACAAAAAAAGAGGCAATAATAACGGAAATTAGAGAAAAATAGTAGACAAATGTCAAAAAATATCATAAAATTAGAGAAAATAGGAAATTGAATAATTGAAAATAATACAAAAAGAAAAAATGAAATACAAAAGAAAATACCACAAAAATAATTAAAATATAAAAAAAAAAGAACTGGGCCAAATGCCAGCCCAAGTGCTTTGGCCCAAACCGTGTTGAGAGATCCGGTCCAAAAACATTTGAAATGAAATAATCTCAGTCGTTCATCACACTAAATCCAACGGCTGAGACTTTGTCCAGAATTAATCAATCAATTAAACTCTGAGATCAAATCTGGGCCGTTCATACTTTGAAATCTAACGGATGTGAGTAAGTCTCTCATTTAAACGAGACAACACCGTTTTGGTGGAATGAATCTTGGCCATCGATCTCACTTGATCCAACGGCCAGAGATTCATCAAACGCCACAAATATATATAGGTTCGGTCTCTTCAGAGACCGGCCATTTCCTAATCTTCTAAACCCTAGCCGCCCCACTTCATCTTCTTCCTCCCTTCTTCTTAAATGCCGGCCATGGAGACTGGCCACCTCTCATGGCAACGGCCATCTCTCAACCCTCAAACCCTTGTCTTCTTCTTCTCCACCATGAAACACCCTCAAAACCCAAGAAAACCTAGAAAACATTCACCTTCTTGAAATTCCGGTCATCGGGGTTTCTCTCCGGTGACCAAATCTATGAGAAACCTTCCCAAATTAACACCCTTTGATCCTCACACCCTGATCTATCACCCTCCAAAGTGGTTTCCTTCGATTATCTTCCTAAGTGCTCGAATATCCCAAAATAGGTCGCCGGAACCCTAACTCCGGCCGACCTAAAAATCAAACCTTGAACAAAACCCTTCCCTCCTAATACCCTGAACCCATCTCTACCACTAAAACAATAAAAGACTTCAACTTGAAGTCTGAATGAAAGAAAACTGGAAAAGAAAGAAAAAGAAACTGGAAAAAGACTTCGACTTGAAGTCTGAAAGAAAAGAAAAAGAAAAAAACAAGAAAGGGGAATAGCACATGAGACAGATCCTGCCAAGCTAAGTCCCCTCCTCTCTTTTTTTTTTTTTATGATTTTATATGATTTCTTGTCTTCTTTGTTTGCATCTGCATCATCTTCATGTTTTAGTATGTTTTTGTTTAATTTCTTTTCTTTTTTAGTCGTTTAAGCCACTGCATGTTTAGATTAGTCTCATCTTCTGAAATAATCTTTTTTTAGTTATGTTTCTCTATTAAAATCATGTTTTCTTTGAAGCTTCTTTGATAAATTCTGCCTATCTATGCTTAGTCAAATACACTCAAGCATGATTAGGGTTCTTAGTAGTCTTTTGACATGAGAAAAAGTTCTGCCTATGCCTGCTTTATGTTCAATTGATATACTTTGTTTGGAATCTGGATTATAAGTTTGTTTGATTGAAATTCAAAAATATTCAATCTCTTCTCTGAGTTTTGGTTAAATGACAAGTAATTCTGATTTTATGGCTATGTATGCAATTTAATGCGAAAAGGGCTATGTCTGCAATGATTTTGTGTTAATTGATTGCTGTTAATGCCTAATGTGGTTAGGTGACATTGGTTATAGCTGTAATAGTGTAGTAATTTGAGAAGTGGCTAAGCTGAAAACATGTTTTAGGTAGTTAAGTGGTTAAAATTGAAAACAACATAAAAAGAGGTCATAATTGAAATAAGTAATAAAGAGTGGTCAGTCTTGTAACTGACCAACTCTGATAGTTCTCTAATTCTGAAATTACTGGCTAAGTTCTAAATGGGCTGACCTAAGTCTGAAATTGGCTAGACTTGCAAAGTCTTAGTTGGCTTATGTTAACTAATTGGCTAAAATTGCAAAGCTAAGTCCAAACATTGGACTGGCCATGCTTTAAATAGGATAGATTTAGATAAATAAACAGGCTAGTCCTGCAAATTGACTTTAAATGAAACAAAAAAGGCTAAAATTGAAATAAGTTGAAGTTCAAGTCTGGCCAAGTCTTAAATGACTCATTAGTAGTGGCCAGAAGTTAAATAATAACTAAGGAACAACATACCCTAACCTGGATAGGTAGGGTAAATAAAGAATGCCATTAAGGGCATAAGGGGAATAGGAAATGGCATAATTGTGGATTTAATAGAGCCTATGGGGACATTAAAGACATTTAGGCCTATGATTTCTGCAATATTGCACAAAACTAAGGGTACAATAGACCTAAATAAAAGGCAACTTAGTAAATAACCTTAACAAGTAGGGGCACACTAGTAAAAGACCCCAAAAAGAATCAATTAGAACATTCCAGCACATGCTGGAAGGCAAATTCAAAACAGAAATTGGTAGTAAAGTGTAACAATTGGTAAAATTCATGGGAGGGAACTAGAATTTACTTTCCAGCTTTTCCCCCCAAAATTTTCACCAATCTCACCTATAAATAGACCACATTTGAGCCTGATTAGAGGCTGGATTTTGGAATTAAAAATTCAGAGAATACACATATAGAATCATAGAGTAAAGTTGCATGGGTTTTCTAATCGAAGCTTTTTCCTAAAAGTTGTAGAGGATTTCCTACCGTTTCGTTGGTTCTCTATTGCTTATTTGCTGGGTATTTGCTTTGTTGCTGCTCTGGGATTCAATTGACTGCTGGGATTCACTCTTATTGCTGTTGCATTGCCTGTCGTGATCTAACTGCTATTTCCTGTCAATTTTCCTTAGACTCATTGGAATTGCATGGCTCGAGTTTAAGACTTCTCTATTGTCTGTTTTTACTCCTACATTTAGTATAATTAGTGGAATTTGTACTTTAATAGGGAAATGTTGTATAAATAGCTCACGTGAAGCATGAATGTATGTTGGAAAACAATGTATTAGTATAGTAAGTAAAGGTAGGGTAGTGATAGTAGTCGAAATCACCTAGTTAAAATAGATTAATGGTAAAACTAATCCAGTTAATCTCGAAATAGGTTTATAACAGTAGAATTGCAACAATGCTCTTAATCAACTTATGGTAGATAGTTCAGATTGACATCCGTTAGTTCGACTTAAACAGTTTAATAGCAGTTAAAATAATATAAGGTAAAACTAGTAGCCAAACATGAAGTCAATAATCATATGGTTAATCGAATGCGTTACACAATTAGCTTAATGTTTAATACAATTAGTTTTTTGCAAGTTACAAGGAGTCACAATTAGTGAATTGTTAAGTAGTAATCCTGTTTCATATAGTTAAGTAGTATTCTGTCACTCTTAGTCAACAAACAATTTGTTTCAGTAGTTTAAAAATGAGTTGATAAAAAATACAAAAAAAAATGAAGATAGTCTGTTAGTTAAATACAGTTTGTATTAGATAAGTTGTGATTCGAAACTGATACTGTGATTTTGTATTCTTGCTTCTCTTCATAATAAATAAAATTCGAATTTTCTCTTTTCTGATTCTGAAATACTTGTATACATAATGAATTCTTGTTTCTGTTTACCCTTTTCAATTTCATTTGGTCTGGGCCTAATTAATGGCGAAGGCCTGGATCTGAATTGTTTCGAAATTGGGCTCCTGATGAATAACTTCAGTGTGTTCTGGGTTTCTGAAACCCAGACACATAAATCAATCTGTTGAGTATGAGCCCAAAAGGTCCAGGCCCAGTAACATAAAAGGATAAGGCCTGGACTTGTATTCTGAAATTATAATGTCATTAAAAGATTAGGGAAAAACCAAATGATAGAAAATATAGTTGTACATAGGATTGGACTATAAAAATTGAGTGGGATGAGCCTCGCATAAAAACGGAATAGCGGGGCCCCCATATAAACGAATAACTATATAATAGACTCGGGAAGGTTGATAGCTAATTCCACAACCTTTCCTAAATATATTAAAAAGCCGATAGACGATTTAGGCACGACATAAAATATAATTTCCTTAATATGAGTGCACACTTGGTGTGACTCATATCGTAAATCCCGGCGAAGCCGAAACGTATTAAAGCTCACATGCGTACTGGTTGCGGTGTGACTCAAAATACGTTTTCGCAACATCGTAATTCGTAAAAATATTAAAGTTTGAAATATGTATACATTGTTAAAAGGCATATAATAAGTCACATAAAACCGAGAATGACATTTGAGCGACCGTGCTAAAACAACGGAATCCGGGAGTGCCTAACACCTTCTCCCGAGTTAACAGAGTTCCTTATCTAGGTTTCTAGTTTCGCAGACTGTAATACAGAGTTAATTTCCTCGGATTCGGGATTAACCGGTGACTTGGGACACCATTATCTTCCCAGTGGCAACTCTGAAAATCATAAATAAAATCCCGGACCGATTGTCCTTTATTTGGAAAAACTCCTTCCTCGTTGTTATTATATCCTTTCCGGGTATTCATAATATCGAGGTATACCTTATTCTTCTGATCGGGAATTAAATCCATATCTGATGGTATCCAGCAAAACAATCGATAAATGACTGTAGCTCGTGCTTGGCTGAGTTGTCGATTAGGATATGTATGTTTGGCAGTGGGAAGTCGTCTTTTGGACTAGCCCGGTTGAAGTCCTGATAGTCAACACATATTTTGACCATCCCGTCTTTCTTTGGTACTGGAACAATGTTGGCTAACCACGTAGGGTATTCTACTACCCTGAGGACTTTGGCTTTGACTTTCTTGGTAACTTCTTCTTTGATTTCAAACTCATATCTAGCTTGAACTCTCTAAGCTTCTGGTTTACCGACAGACATGTCGGATCCATTGGCAGTTTGTGAGCTACAATAGATGTACTGAGATCGGTCATATCATCATATGACCAAGCAAGCATGCCCTCATATTCTTTTAAGAACACTGTGTACTCTTTCTTTTCTGATGGTGACAGGTGAACACTGATGTATGTTTCCTTGACATTCTTTGTATTCCCCAAGTTGATAACCTTAGTTTCATCCAAGTTAGACTTAGGTCTTTTCTAAAAATCCTCAATCTCTTTAACAACCTCTTCTGAATCTATGTCTGTTTGTTGCGTTATCTCATCGCATGTCATATTCATCAGTTCATCAAGATAAGCAATGCCGTGTAAAACAAAAATAAAGGACAGAGAAAAATAATAAAAGCACGATTTAAATAAGGATTTGAAATGCTTTGGTAAATGCCAAAAATTGTTTTGACCATCGGAGCTCTTTTCAGAATTTAAAGATAATACTAAAGGGAAATCAACTAGCGAAAAGTAAAAGATAATGCATAATGCTTTGTTCAGCCTTGCTACCCTAAAGCCTTCCAGCCTTGGTGGTTCTGATGGACCAATTATTGAGGCGCTCTCCTCGGCTCACTGTCTGTATGGAAGGGCCTTCATCTTGTTCCTCCTTGAGAATGATGTGACAGTCCATATTGTCATCTTCGAATAACACGTTCTTCATTGCTGCTAATGCTTCGTCTTCCTCTGACCCATATATGATGTTGGCGGGCTACAAAGTTTGTTCCAGGTGGGGTATTGGGTGCTCCAGTGGATTGTAAGGGCCACGCCATGGTGGTGACCAGTTCTCGAATTCTTCCCAAGTATAATTGTAACCTAACTCGAAAGTGGTGCCATGCTTCTTCAATTTGATAGGCTTGGTGATTCCCTAGAGGTTCTTGCCAAGCCCTTAGCCATGTTCATACCCGCTCCAACTCAGTATACTTTCTATCTTATTATCCCACCATTTATCTTTGTCCACGGCATTGACTCGCTCAATATGGTAGTAAGTTTCTCCTCTTAGTTTCCTTCTTCCTTCAATCCCTAGGCTGGTTTGACGACTGTATATGGGGTTACTCCTGTCACCATGAATAATCGCCTCTTGGTGATTCCACTCGAACGTCACTACCTGGTGCAGGGTTGAGGCTATGACTCTAGCAGCATGGATCCAAGGTCGTCCTAGTAGCAAGTTGTAGGATGCCGGGATGTCTATTACTTGAAAATCAATATCGAACCAAGTTGGCCCCATTTGTAGAGATAAACTGATCTCCCCAATAGTGGACCTTTGGGAACTATCAAAAGTTTTGACGCTATGGCAATCCGTCCTTAATTTCATGCAGACTCTTCCTCAATGTTCTAAGGGTCACCAATGGACAAATGTTGAGGTTAGACCCTCCGTCAATCAAAGTTTTGGTGATAAAATAGTCTTCGCATTGCACAGTGATATGCAACGCTCTGTTGTGGCCTAAACCTTCAGGGGGAAACTCATCCTCGTGGAAAGTGATTTTATGACTTAACAATTTCTGCCCGACTATGTTCGCTATCTCTCCTCTAGTTATATTAATGGGTACGTACTCTTCGCTCAGTATCTTCATCAAGGCATTCTTGTCTGTCTCGGAGCTCTGCAGTAGAGCTAGAATGGAGATCTGCACTGGTGTTTTATTTAATTGATCAACAATTGAGTATTGTTTTACCTGTATCTTCCGCTGGAGATCATCATGTCCAATTTCAATAGGCCGTCCAGAGGCCTGATTAGTTGATTCAACTAAGTGCTCCGGAGTATAAATTTTGCCGGTTCTGGTCATACCTTATTCTACAATTGCTTCTCCTGACCTAGTTTTTCCCTTTCTACTTACCTCGGCGGTGTAATCCCAAGGAATGGCCAGTGCATGGAATGGCATTAAAACTGGCATCATTACAGGGATGGGCACTCTCATTCTAGGTGGCAATACAGCAACTTTGAATGATACTTTTGGAGACCCAAACTCCACCTCAATCGGTTATGTGGTCCTTTTAGATGAAGATGTGTCAAGTTCGAGAGGCACATACATGTTTACTTTATCATTTTCGGAGGGCTGGATCTAGACTAAAATTGGATTCAGTGTGACGACTGGTTTCTTAGGCTCTTCGCCCTCGTCAATCAGTGGTCCCAATAATCTTCTACTTCTATCATATGCACACCACCACCCTTATAATCAGGCAAAGGATTGTTATGAATGTTAGGAGCAGGCTCCTTGGCCACAATGATTTTTTTGTCAATTAGAGCTTAGATTTTGTCTTTCAGAGATCGGGCATTCACCAATGGTATGCTATTTCATGGCGGAATGGAATACATAGGTTTTGTTAGTTGACCCATTAGGAAGGATTTTCTGGAGTTATGGCTAGGATTGGGGTGACGTAACCAGCATCTTTGAGCCTTTCATATAGTTGTTCAATTGGTTTGGTGATGGCGGTGTTTTTTTTTGGGAGGTCTACGGTGGAAGTTAGGGCGTGCCTTGGGAAGTTTTTGCGGGTGGGAGGTTATTGGTAGTGAGAATTATAGGCTTGGCATATGGGTGCAGGTTGGGAATATCTTGGTGATGTAGGTTGATATGTGGGAGAGGGAGATGATTGGTAAGCGGATAACGGGATTTGGTAAGAAGGCGGAGGTTCTTGGCAGTTGGGAATAGGTTGGTACGTGAGAGGGGGTACCAGGTAGGCTTGGTACTTTATAAGGGACTTGGTTCATTGTGCAACCATCATGGCACTCACGTCCTTTTTCTTGGAAGCACCACCTGATTGTAGGACTTTGTTGGTAGCCTGCAGTGCCTCAAAATTAGTGACCATACTGCTCTTAATACCTTCCTCAATCTTTTCTCCTAGCTTGATGATATTGGAGAATTTCTGTCTCTCTATCAACATTAACCTCTCATAATACTGCGGATCTTGAGCTCGGACGAAAAATCGATACATCTGTTCTTCCTCTAAGGCCGGCCTAACCTTAGCAGCTTCTGACCTCCAATGAGTAGCATACTCGTGGAATGTTTCGGTGGGATTCTTCTTCAAATTCTGTATGTAGAACTCATCTGGTACATTTTTTGTATTGAATCAGAATCTATCCACGAAGTCTGATGCCATACCTACCCAAGTCGTCCATTTCTTGGGGTCCTGGGTGATGTATCATGATAATGCATCTCCTTTCATGCTCTTCATGAAGAGCTTCATACAGATCTTCTCATCCTTTCCAACTCCAACCAACTTATCGCAATATGTTCTCAAGTGGACTCTAGGATCTCCTGTTCCGTGAAACATTTCGAACTTGGGAGGTTTGTACTCCTCCAGAAGTTCAACATCCAGCTGGATGCAAAGATCTTCATAATTCAACCCTTTAATGCCTTTGTATCTTTTAATGCCCTGGACCCAGCTAGTCAACTTCTTGAGCTCAACCGACAGGTTCTTGATGAGAGAGTCTTTGTCATCAAACTCTGGTGTGTTTGCAATGGGTTTGGTGTAGTGTGGCAGGGTTTCCACATATATGGGAGTATGATGGGAATGATCATTTGATGGTTCAGGGATGAGGAGTGGAGTGTTGTTGAGATATGTATTGCAGTGAGTAGCAGGCTATTTCTGTTTCTTTTGGATGTTCTGTGGAGGTATGGGATGTTAAGTAGACATCATGGATAAAACTTCCAAAATCGTCTCCAAAAAAGATAAAGCGTCGACTTCTTCTACCTCTTAGCCGGCCAAACGAGCGGCTTCGCCGACTCTTGAAGAAATCACCCCCGGTCCTTGCGTAATTAAGGGGGATTTTAGTATTGAAAATCCCTAAATTTATCGGGCCGATACGAGCATGAATCTCAATATCTCAGTTTGATATCATAGAATAACCTCAAAGCAATAAAGAGGGACTGAGGCTGGGAAGACAAGCAAATTTTGAGCCCCGAGGAAAGCGTTACTTCCCAAGCAAAGTGGTTTTTAAGTGTTTGCACTTACCTTTTCACACTAGGTCCCCTCGATCCGTTGGTGATCAACTTCTGCAAAACATATGAAGTTATCCTCAGCCAAATTTACCTCTCTTTTTGGTGCATCTTGATCATGTTGCAGTACATTTCTGATAAGGTAGAGGGGTTAGAAGTGACCCTCAACCACCTGATTTGATTGTATCTTCCCCAGCTATTTAGAGGGCTTGTGAAGTTGCAACATTGCACAACTGAAGCCTTTTTTGCTAGTAATGATGAAGCCAAGGATCCGGGCTGGAAAAGCCAGTTCATAAGAGTAAGGACTTCGGATATCATCCTAGGGACAAAATGTCATTAATGGAGAGATGAAATTTTAATGGTAAGTGGAATTCCTCTTCCTAGTATCTATTCATATTTTGCTTTTACATTTCATAATTCCATTACCCTTTTTGCAGCCACTGCCTAGGTGCCCTACGTGGTTCACATCCTCGAGGAATAGGTCTGAAAGTTAGTTGCCACCTCCTCCTATAATGAACTCAAATGGCATTAATTATCGAGGGGTAAGTGGGCGGCCAAACATCATGGTAAATTGCGTAGTCTTGTTCGCATTTGTGAACCAAGAGGATTCCTGGGCCACTTCGCATTTGCAAAGATACGTGATAATAGGTGAATTTGACTATAATTATGCCCTAAATAATCACACTTTGTTGTTGAATTGATATTGTTTATGATGACAAAATGCTTTGATTAGTGTTTATTGGTGTGTTATAGGTACACATGATCCATTGGATGCTAAAGGAGCTATTTTGGAGTCACATGTTGATGAAAAGGCCAAGTGAAGAGTTGAAGTGAAGTGAGCTTGAAAAATTGAAGAAGAATCCGAAGTTCTGTTCATCCGCGGTTCACTCGCGACCGCGGATGAACCGCGAAGAAACAAGCTCTCTGAACTTTTTGGAAGAATCAGAACACTGCTCTGTTCGCGGTTCGCCCGCGAACGCGGACGAACCGCGGAAGGCGCCACACAGTACTTCCTAGTTGTGTGTACAAATTCAGTTTTTAAGCCCTAAAACCTCTATATAAACCCCTAGTTCGCCCAATAGAGGCAAGCCTTGTATTTTTGACTACTTTTGCAAGACAATTAGTAAGAGAGAACTCTCTCAACTCATTCCTTTATTTTATATCAATTATTTATTTATGAATTCAATTATTATTCTTGTTTCTTTGAGCATGAGTAGCTAAATCCTTTTCTAAGGTTTTGATGGAACCTATTGGGTGATGAACTTCTTGTTTATGTGATTACAAATTGTTAGCTAGATTTCTATTTGTTCAACTTTGTTCTTGTTGTAGTTAATTGGTAGACGTCCCAATTAGCTGTGCCTATTTAGTGTGCATAACTTGGAAAAGAGTGCATATTTAGGTATATTGTTGAACAACACCACAGCTAGGTTATTGGAGGAATCTATAACTTTATGTGTAAAGACGGGATTAGGAATAACGAAGTCTTGGGTGCAATCTTAAGCGAACTATTCAAATTAAAGCTAGCTAGGGTAGCTCGGGAGAGTGCACTAGTAAATTATTGTAATTGCTCGGGAGAGGGTTACGATACAAATAGCGTTCATGATTGATAGAATATATTGACAATTTGTATGAGCATAAACAGAAGGGATTCCATCAATAGGGGAAATCAATACCTTAGTCTTTCTCCATATTATTTACCCAATATTCAATTCTTTCTTTTCAGTCTTTTAATTCTTGCAAAGTAGTTATTCGAAAATCTCACAAAAATATATTCCAAATTTTGGGAAGCTGCTTCAGAAGTGTTCTTGGTGGTGAAAGTTGCAGTTGGTAGGCTAGTTCCCTTTAGGATCGATTCTTGACTTATTTGACCAGGTTATATTGACTACGACCGTTTCTTGGACGTGAATCAATTTTGGCGCCGTTGCGGGGAATTAACAGAATTATCAATCGCCATTAACAGAACTACAAGATTCTTGTGTACTCAGGTTCTTTCTACACTTTACATTGAAATTCCTGACGGTTGTTGACTTGGGTACTCAGGTGCATGCCTAGAAAATCTGCAAGGACTCGAGAACTAATTGAAGGACTCTCAGACCCCGAGCAAACTTTTCGGGCACGTAACAGGGCTATCAAACAAATTCAGCAATCTCAGCAACCAATCAAACTAGACTTCAACATGGGTAACGTGAACGACCCAAACCAACAAGCTGGGTTAAACATGCAAGAGGTGTAGGAGGCACAAGAAGGTGCATTATTTGACTGGGCACAACCCACAACGGATAATTTGGCAACTGCCATCGTTGTGCCAGCGATTCAACCTGAGTATTTCCGGATTACTAACAACATGCTACACTTGTTGCAAAATAAGGGATTATTCTCTGGGACTCAGGTTGAAGATCCACAACAGCACCTGAAGAACTTTCTCTCGATATGCAAGACACATAGGCAACCGAATGTGACTCCGGAAGCCATCAGACTATTGCTCTTTCCGTTCTCAGTTACAGGGGCTGCACAGGTATGGCTAAACTCACTCCCTATAAACTCTATTGCAACTTGGGATGAGTTGGTCAAGCAAATCCACAACAAGTTGCATCCACCTAACAAGATAGCTCAGCAAATTGATGAGATTGTGAGCTTCAAGCAGAAACCAATGGAGACATTACATGAATCTTGGGGCAGATTCAAAGGTATGCTTGTTATGTGTCCTCACCATGGGATTCCTGAACAGATGTTGGGTCAAAGGTTCTACATGGGTCTTTCGGATAGTATGAAGAATATTGTAGATGCTTCAGCAGGTGGGGCTTTTCTGAGCAAAACTTGGAGAGAGGGCTAAATTTTGCTTGACAAGATGGCTCAAAACTCTGGGTGGACGACTAGGAATGCTCCTATCACTCCAGTGGTACACTCTGTACCTTTGAATCCGTCCAACACTCTAGAAGAGAACGTGGCAACCTTATTGACACAAATGAGCATCCTGACGAAGTAGGAGGAAGAATCAGGGGTCAAACAGCAGGTTCAAATTGTAGACACTACCAATGGTGGTTTATGCACATCTTGCATTAGCCAACCCATAGGTAATCCATGGGCTGCAGACCAAGAACATCATCACCAGCATGAAGACATGAACTATGTGGCTAATTATGGAGGGCAACGACAAGGTAACCGAAATTGGGGTCATCAGGCTCCACAGCAATACATGCCTCCTCAGCCACAATATAATGCAGCAGGTATGAGGCCACCACACAACATGGCTCCATATCCTAGACCTCAGAATTTCAGCAATCAGCAGCAGGGATATCATCCACCTCCACCACAACATGGGGGTAGACATGACGATGGGTTCGCAAGGTTGGAAGCTATGATGCAGCAGGTAATTGGGTCAAATGCCAAACCCAATGAGAGGATAGATTCACATGATGCAGCCATCAAGAATATTGAAGTACAGGTGGGCCAGATTGCTATGTCTCTCAACAATCATCCTCAAGGGACATTGCCTGCAGATACACAAACAAACCCAAAAGACCAAGTCCCAAAGCAGCTGATGGCAGTTACTCTGAGAAGCGGTAGAGATCTTGATGCTGAGTAGGAAAGAGATAGAGGCAATTTGCAAGCTGAGACACTCACTCCAGTACCAATTGAACTGGATGAGTCCACCGGGTTGACGAAAGTTACAGTCCAGCCAGTAGCTGAAAATAAAGATGTGCAATAGGGAACGGGGAAAGCAGCTGAACCGGTAGAACCGCCGGTTGTGGAACAAGTTATAGAAAAAGAAAAGTCCCAAGTCATTGGGAAGAAGAGGCCTCCACCACCATTCCTCCAAAGGTTGGCCAAGCACCAGAAAAAGGAGCAATACAAAAAGTTCTTTGATATGCTCAAGCAAATCCGGGTAAACATTCCTTTAATTGAAGCTTTGAAAGAAATGCCTGGGTATGCTATGATGATGAAAGACTTGATGTCGCAGAAATTTGATTTCCAAGACTTGGCCACCGTGACTCTTACTCAGACTTGTAGTGCAGTGGTCTCAAGACCCATTGCGGAGAAGCTATCTGATCCAGGTAGCTTCACCATTCCATGCACTATAGGAAATTATGCCTTTGCAAAGGCATTGTGTGATTTGGGGGCGAGCATTAATCTCATTCCCTTGGTGATTTATAAGAGGTTAGCCATTAGGAGAGCCAGTCCTACCTCCATGTTACTACAGCTTGCTGACAGGACGGTTAAACGTCCATTTAGTATATTAGATGATGTGCTTATCCAGGTGGGGAAGTTCGTGTTTCCCGCCGATTTTGTGATTTTTGACTGCAAGG
The DNA here is from genome assembly GCA_032618575.1 of Nicotiana noctiflora. NCBI lineage: Eukaryota > Viridiplantae > Streptophyta > Magnoliopsida > Solanales > Solanaceae > Nicotiana > Nicotiana noctiflora. The sequence continues at coordinate 78,221 of JASVEL010004228.1, forward strand.
TGGACGAGGAAATTCCTATAATCTTAGGAAGACCATTCCTAGCCACCGGGAGAGCTTTGATTGATTGTGAGATTGGGGAACTCAAGATGAGGTTGAATGATGAGGAGATCATATTAAATGTGCAAAAATCCATGAGGCGCCCTAGTGAGTTCGCGAATTGCTCTCTTATTGATGCGGTTGATGTGATAGTGGAGACATACGATGCAGAGTTGACCATTGAAGATCCACTTCAGGCATGCCTAATGAACTTAGAAGAGGTAACAAGTGAAAGTCTAGCAGAATGGGTACTATCTCTGGAAGGCAAGGGGTTTTGAGAGAGAGAGCTTGAATTCGAGCCTCTACATTTAGAGAAAATAGAGACCCCTCCAGCAAAACCATCCATAGAAGAGCCACCAAAGCTGGAGCTTAAACCACTACCATATCATCTCAAGTATGAATTTCTAGGCCCTAACTCCACTTTACCTGTTATTATCTCATCTGGTTTGCTAGATGTTCAGGCCCAAAAGCTTATACAGGTACTCAAGGAATGCAATACTGCCATTGGGTGGACCATGGCAGACATAAAGGGGATCGGCCCCGCATATTGCATGCATAAAATTCTCCTGGAAGAGGGACACAAACCTTCCAGGGAACATCAAAGAAGGCTGAACCCAAACATGAAGGAAGTGGTGAAGAAAGAGGTAATCAAGTGGCTAGACGCGGGAATCATTTTCCCAATCTCTAATAGTAGCTGGGTTAGCCCAGTTCAATGTGTGCCAAAGAAAGGTGGCATGACGGTGGTGAAAAACGAGAATAATGAGTTGATCTCAACTAGAACCATCACCGGGTGGAGAATATGCATGGAATACAGGAAGCTGAATCTAGCCACTCGCAAAGATCACTTCCCACTTCCCTTCATTGATCAGATGCTTGACAGGTTAGCAGGGAGGTCACACTTTTGCTTTCTGGATGGATACTCGGGGTACAATCAAATCTCCATAGCCCCCGAGGATAGAGAGAAGACCTCCTTCACATACCCATATGGCATTTTTGCCTTCAGGAGGATGCCATTCGGACTATGCAATGTACCTGCCACATTCCAAAGGTGCATTATGGCCATTTTCACCGACATGGTGGAAGATATTATGGAGGTGTTCATGGATGATTTCTCAGTGGTAGGGAATTCATTCGATAAATGCCTTGTCAATATGACAAGAGTGTTGAAACGGTGCATGGAGACAAACTTAGTGCTAAACTGAGAGAAGTGCCATTTTATGGTACAAGAAGGTATAGTATTGGGGAACCGGGTTTCAAGCAAGGGCATTAAGGTAGACCGAGCCAAAGTTGATGTCATTGCAAAGCTGCCTCCACCAACATCCGTCAAGGCCATAAGAAGCTTTCTTGGACATGCCGGGTTTTACCGGAGGTTCATCAAAGACTTCTCCAAAATATCAAACCCTCTCTGTAAGTTACTTGAAAAAGATCACCCCTTTGTTTTTTCTGATGAATGCAGGATTGCGTTAGGATTGCATTTGAGAGAGGTTGGTCACAGCACCCATCATTATTGCCCCCAACTTGGAGCAACCTTTTGAGCTGATGTGCGATGCGAGTGATTACACAGTGGGGGTAGTGCTTGGCCAAAGGAAGATAAGCTGATGAATCCAATCTACTATGCTAGTAGAACATTGAGTGGAGCACAGCTGAACTACACAGTGACGGAAAAGGTGATGCTTGCGGTCATGTTCGCGTTTGACAAATTTCGGTCCTATCTCATAGGATCCAAGGTAATTGTATACACTGACCATGGAGCTTTAAGATACTTAATTGATAAAAAGGACTCTAAGCCGCGCCTAATTTGTTGGGTGCTGCTTCTCCAAGAGTTTGACCTTGAAATTCGTGATAGAAAGGGCACCGAAAATCAAGTCGCTGATCATTTGTCACGACTTGAATGAGGTAAAATTGTCAAAGAGAGTGGAGAAATTCTGGAAACCTTTCCAGGCGAGAAGCTGCTCACCACCACTCTCCTTGAAGCGCCATGGTATGTAGATTATGAAAATTACCTGGCCAGCGGTATTGTTCCTCACGACCTATCATCGGTCTAGAGGAAAATATTTTTTCGTGAAAGCCATATTTATTATTAGGATAAACCCTATTTGTTTAGGATATGTCTCGATAACATGATCCGGAGATGCATCCCAGAGATAGAACAATCTTTTGTTTTGCAGGCATGTCACGCTTCAGCATATGGTGGTCACTTTGGAGGAGTACGTAACAGCCGCCAAGATACTTGAGGCCGGTTTCTATTGGCCAACGGTGTTTAAAGATGCACACTTGTGGGTGAAGGGTTGCAACGAATGTCAACACATCGGGAACATCTCCCGGCGACATGAAATGCCAATGAACCCAATCCAGCAAGTAGAAGTGTTCGACGTCTGGGGAATAGACTTCATGGGGCCCTTTGTCAGCTCATACGGCAATAAGTACATACTTGTTGCGGTAGACTATGTGTCCAAATGGGTGGAAGCTGTAGCATTACCCACCAATGATGCTAAGGTGGTGGTGGGATTTACGAAGAAGAACATTTTCACCCGTTTCGGGACTCCAAGGGCAATCATCAGTGATGGGGGTACACACTTTTGCAACCGGGCATTCGAGAAATTATTGGCCAAATATGATGTGAAACACCGAGTTGCTACTCCATATCACCCGCAGACCTGCGGGCAAGTTGAGGTCTCCAACAGGGAGATAAAGAGTGTATTAACAAAAACAGTGAACGCCACGAGGACCGACTGGTCCAGGAAGCTTGATGATGCATTATGGGCATACATGACAGCATTCAAGACACCAATCGACATGTCACTATACAAATTGGTATTTGGGAAAGCGTGTCACCTACCTGTTAGAACTAGAGCACAAATCATGGTGGGCACTGAAGCTATTGAATCTCAGCTGGGATGAAGCGGGGAAATCTAGAATGACCAGGTTGCACGAATTGGAAGAATTCTGGTATCTGGCCTTTGAGAGTACTAGACTGTATAAAGAGCGGATGAAGCGGATTCACGACCAGAATATCATTGAGCGTAACTTCAAAACCGAGGACAAGGTACTGTTATACAATTCGAGATTATGGTTGTTCCCGGGCAAATTAAAATCAAGGTGGTCAGGACCCTTTCGGGTAATTGAGGCATTAGATTCGGGCGCTGTGGAAATTCAGACCATTGATGGTTCACGCACATTCAAGGTAAATGGACAGCGGTTGAAACTTTATGTTGGCATGGATGACATCGAGGACAAAGTGGAACTACGGTTAGGGGAACCTCAAAGGTCTAGCGAGCCTTAAAATGCGCTAAGATTGGTCGTGCCGCAATGTTAAATCAGGCGCTACGTGGGAGGCAACCCACGAACTTGTTGTAAGTATACTCATTATAGTTTGTCTATATAAAAAATATATATATTTTTTCTGAACAGCAAACAGAAAATTCAGAGAAGGCTTTTGAACCGCGGAAAAACAAGCTCGCGGAACCTCACAAGATTCGGAGGAATGTTCTGTTCGCGGTTCGTCCACGACCGCGAATGAACCGCGAAAGGCGCCGCAACTTTTAAGGCTAACTTAAAATATAAAAAATAAATTAATTCAAATCTTTTCCCTCCCCTCTTTAATAACCCTAAACTTTATTCCCCCCTCTCTTCTTTACACATTACAGCCGTAACTCCCTCTCTCTCTAAATTTTCTCCTACTTCTCTCTACCATCTCTCTTCTATTCTTCTCCAAACAATCCCTCTACTTCAATCCTATTCTTCTACTACACTCCATAGTAAGTCTTCTCCTTTTGTTTTTCTTTCTTTCTTCTTTTAGTTCTTTAATTTTTATTATTAGTTTGGTAGATTTAATTAGTTAATTGTAGTTTAACTTGTAAAATATGTATTATATATTGTTAGTATTAGTAGAATCCATATATATTACTTGGTTTGTGTAGTAGAATGTTATATGATTTTTTGGAACCTTGTTGGTATTGATGGGATTATGGTAGAGATTGTGTTGTTGGGTCTCCAATTTAGTTAATAATGTTAATTTTGTTGTTGTGGAGACCCAATGTGTTGGTTAATATAATTGATGTGTGGTTGGCCAAGGTGGGCATTTGTTGTTGTAGTATTTGGTTATTGAACTTTTAGGGGAGATATTGCCCAACTAGTGAGTTGTTTGTTGTTGTATATGATTGGAGATGGTGTAGGTTTATTGGGTCATGTTAGATTGCTAAAATAAATAAGTGTGGGGTGCTTGAATATGAATTGGTGAAATTGTTAGATAAGTGGTTAAGTATAGGAGTTATGGGATGATAGCACTAAATAGACAATTGTGGTATTCCACGGATGGTGAAGTCTGAGTAGCCAACCGAGGTTCTAACATTATGCAAATTTTTGGTTGTCTCTTTTGTGCAGGATCATGGCCCCTAAAAGATCAAGGTAGGGAGCTAGCTCGTCTAGGCAACCAACATATGACGAGTCGAGGTTCGCCAGCGAGGAGGCGGAAGGTGATTTCCACGCAAAGGCGGCTAAGTCCTGGCTCCAGGAAGTTGAAGGTGACAGGTTAGCCCTTCGATCTGAAAAGCCAGATATATAAGACGAAATTCACCTTCGCGAAATGGAGTTCCTATTTGACGCACCGGCCCTTGTGAACAAGATGCTTGTTAGGGAGTTTTATGCCAATTCTCCCTACGGGATGGCTAGGAGGGTATTCGTCCGAGGTAAGTACGTTTACACCCATGCTCATGCTATTAGGCAGGCACTTAGACTGCCGAATCATACTAGTGACATGGACTACTACCATGATAGGCCTGGTGTCACCTGGGACATGCTAATTCAGGCCTTATGTGTTGATGGCATCCCTATTTGGATAAGAAACAAAACACTCCACTCTAACTACTTCACACACATTGCTAAATGCTGGTTTTCAATCATATGTTACCGGCTCTTGCCCTCCAGCAACACCACTGACGTAAACTTTAATAGGGCACTTCTAACATGGTGTTTTATCACCCAACGGGACGTGGACATCACCCGCTTGATTAGTGATGAGATGGTGATGAGGGGATCCCTCAAAGCCAAGGGTTTTTATTACCCATCTCTCGTCACTGCTTTGTGTCTCGGCCATCAGACTCCGGTCCTTGCCACGAACGGTGATCTCCAACCAAAAGCTCCATTCAGATCTTCTCAAATCCGGGTGGGCCTAGACAATGACCCAATTGACTTGGATGCTGAGGTCGACCCTGTGCCGGTTGCCCGGGCCAGGCATTCCACGGACTTAGCCGGACCTTCCAGGCACGCTCACCATGGAGCGAGTATGTCTAGGTCCGAATCTACCAGACCTATGATTAGGTCTATGGAGGAGGAGGTTGCGGACTTACGCACCTCCGTAGATGGCCTACACACGCACTTAGATGCGATGTCACAGAGGCAAGCTCGGTCAGAAAGCAGATTCATGGCATGGTTTTAAGCACTTGGTCGAGCATGTCACGTCGACCCCTCCACCATCTCCGACTCCGAGTGAGTCACAGGTAAGTTTTCTCGCCCCTCTTGAGCTATATTTTTATTATTATGTCATGAGGACATGACATGATTTTAAGTGTGGGGTGGGTAACTTATCTTGTATATGTTGTACATAGTAGTTGTAGTTGTAAATAATAATAGCTGGCTTGGCCCGATGATGGACACTTGGCGACGGGTTTCTTAAGGGTCCAAGTCGGAATAAAAACACAATAAAAAATCATAAAATTTGAAAAATCCAAAAATATGAGTAGAGGACCCTTCCCGATGACGGACTATTTAGGACAAGTACTCTTGAGGGAAGTAGTCCACGTAGGAATGTTTTTTTTCTTTTATTTTCTTTTTCTAGGTAGTGTATCATCTTCCCCTTGGTTTTTCTTTTGACCACGGTTCTTTTCCAAGAGTTTTTATTGAAGCGGGTTAGGTAGATTTTTTCTTTTTTAGGATTAGAGGACAAAGGGTAACATGTAACCCCAAGTATTCACATTAGCAAAGCTTAATTGAACTTGAGAATGTATTATCTAAGCTTGACTGTAGATTCTAAATATGCCTTAAAATTGCACAATAAAGCTTGCTTGAACATTGATAGGACTTTGTAGATGAACCGGATTCTAAATGAGTTGCATGCTATGTGTGTGTGAGATTTTACTTACATTATATGTTTTACATGATACCTAGAACTTGCCCTTTATGTTTGCAAAGCGAAATAGAAGTTGTTTGGTTGTAGAAAGGATAGAGGCATTTCTTTGTGTAACCCCATAAATCAATAGACATGAATTCACCTGTACATAATATCCTAGTTAACCCCTTTGAGCTTAAAGCCTATTCTTTGATAACCCTTGAATGTTCATGAAAAATTGAAATCTTATATTGTTCTACTTTACCTCCTAGAATCACTTGTATTGAATTGAATATGAAAAAGTCTAAGTGTGGGGTGAAGGGAAATTGAAAAAGGGAAAATCCAGAATTAATGGTAGAAAATAGTAAACTAGCCAAAATAATGTTGCAAAGCAATGAGAAAAAGACCTATATCATTTTAGAAAAAAAGAGCTATATCAATGTATATATGAAAATTAGAAAGGTCAGTACACCAACAAAAGAAAAGTGGGGATTCAAAGTAAATAAAGGTGAAGGAATGTTTAGGGGAGACATAAGGAAGAAAACGAAAAGGGAAGTTGTAAAAAAGGAAAAGAAAAGTGCTTAGGGAGGTTAGTCACTATAACCAAAAGTATCCTACCCGTCCCGTAGCCATCATTACAACCCTTAAAGACCTCTTGATCTATGATTGAATAACTCGATTAGTGGAGTATTACACTAGGGGCAAGCCTATGGTGTGTATGTATGCATATGAATGTTCTTTGTTGAGAGTGAGTGAATTTTTCCGATATTTATAAGTTCCATGTTCTAAATTGTTTATGTGTGGGAACTTCTCTCAATGAACTATGTGAGGGTGTGTAACTCAAGAGGAAAAAGGTAAATTTGCAAGTTTTTGATAATAACTAGAGTAAGCAATAATGTGTTGGCATGAGAGTTTACGGTTAGGTAAAGATTGTGCATATCTTAGGTTAATCATAAAAGATAGCTTTTGTGACATATTTTGGGGGAGACATAAATAAAATTGGCCTAAAGTGTGATTAAGGTTGCTCGAGGACGAGCAAAGGTTTAAGTGTGGGGTATTGATAATAGGTGAATTTGACTATAATTATGCCCTAAATAATCACACTTTGTTGTTGAATTGATATTGTTTATGATGACAAAATGCTTTGATTAGTGTTTATTGGTGTGTTATAGGTACACATGAACCATTGGATGCTAAAGGAGCTATTTTTGGAGTCACAAGATGATGAAAAGGTCAAGTGAAGAGTTGAAGTGAAGTTATCTTGAAAAATTGAAAGAAATCCGGAGGACTGTTCATCCGCGATTCACTCGCGACCACGGATGAACCGCGGAAAAACAAGCTCGTGGAACTTTTTGGAGAATCAGAGAACTATTCAGTTCGCGGTTCATCCGTGACCGCAGATGAATCGCGGAAGGCGCCGCAATTTTATTCCTAGTTTTGTACAAATTCAACTTTTAAGCCCTAAAACCTCTATATAAACCCCTAGTTCGCCCAATAGAGGCAAGCATTGTATTTTTGACTACTTTTGCAAGACAATTAGTAAGAGAGAACTCTCTCAACTCATTCCTTTATTTTATATCAAGTATTTATTTATGAATTCAATTATTATTCTTGTTTCTTTTAGCATGAGTAGCTAAATCCTTTTCTAAGGTTTTTATGGAACCAATTGAGTGATGAACTTGTTGTTTATGTGATTACAAATTGTTAGCTAGATTTCTATTTGTTCAACTTCGTTCTTGTTGTAGTTAATTGGTAGGATCCCAATTAGCTGTGCCTATTTAGTGTTCATAACTTGGAAAAGAGTGCATATTTAGGTATATTGTTGAACAACACCACACCTAGGTTATTGGAGGAATCTATAACTTTAGGCGTAAAGACGGGGTTAAGAATAACGAAGTCTTGGGTGAAATATTAAGTGAACTATTCAAATTAAAGCTAGCTAGGGTAGCTCGGGAGAGTGCACTAGTAAATTATTGTAATTGCTCGGGAGAGGGTTACGATACAAATAGCGTTAATGATTGATAGAATATATTGACAATTTGTATGAGCATAAACAGAAGGGATTCCATCAATAGGGGAAATCAATACCTTAGTCTTTCTCCATATTATTTACCCAATATTCAATTCTTTCTTTTCAGTCTTTTAATTCTTGCAAAGTAGTTATTCGAAAATCTCACAAAAATATATTCAAAATTTGGGAACTTGATTCGGAAGTGTTCTTGGGTTGTGAAAGTTGCAATTCGTAGGTTAATTCTCTGTGGGATCGATTCTGGACTTATTAGACTAGGTTATATTGACTACGACCGTTATTCACATTTATTTGTGCAGGCATCGAAGATGTATCCAAAATGAGGCCAGCTCCCCCTGGGGAAAAGACTACGTCCTCAACCCAAAAATTTTGGAAAAGACAATAAAAGAAAGAAGGCTACGAAGCACGAAAATCCCCAAGATGCGGAGGCACCTGCCCGAAAGCCGAGGAGAAGACTTATTCATGTGGACTTGGATTCAGTCATTCAACACCCGGAAGATAAAAAGGACGATTGTGGAGAATCAATGATGGTACCTTGAACTAGAAAACCACTCGAGGCCGTCGATGCCTCCTACCCTAATTCCTTGCCACTCGATAAAGGAACTTCGAATAGAGACTAGTGAAAATCCCTTAAGTCCCCCAAAATTGAGATCGTACCGCCTTATTCAACAAATACACCAAAGGGGATAAGCGGTGAGAGGGCCAAAACTAGCCAGCATGGCCCGAGTGAGGACCATGACAATGAGCCACTCACTTTCTCTACCATCTTACTCCGAGGAGACAATAAAGGATGCTCGAGCTTTGTAAACCCCTGATCCGAGCAAGGTCCTCGAAGAAGACCCCTTTCGAGACTTTTCACCGGGGTTGACGATGTTGTTGACCTTAACGATGCATCCACCCTTTTTGAATAGGCCCAACGTCTCCTTTCTCAAGTAAATGATAACTTTCATTATTGTAACCTCCTCCTCCCTTCCTTTCTTTTGAGTTACATATCTTAGTTTCATGTATTGGCCATTGTCAAGTTTAGATCTAAGATGAGCATTGTGAAGCCGAGCTCAGGAGGGTTTCAGGTGAAAAAAAAAGCCTTGAGTCTCCTCTTTGGCCAGAAGAAGGAAGAGCTTAAGGACCTTTGGTTTTAGTTGGCCAAGGCTCGAAAAAACGAGATTGAGATGGATGAGTAGGTAACAGTGATTTTAATATAGTATGGTCTTCTTGATCTTACTTGAGAGGTTAATACTTCGATGTCTCAACTGCAATAGAAGTTGGAGATGATTGGGCAGCTTCGGTATGAGGTTGATCAAGTTGAGGCTGATTGCCGTAGGTGGAAAAATAACATGGATGAACTTGCTGCCGATAATGAAACTATTACTGTCCAACTGAATTTGGCTAAAGCTTAACTATGAGGTATTAAAATAAAGGGTCTTGTGACGACCCGGCCCGTCGTCACGAGAATTTCCACCCCGTTCTTGCTAGGTCCCGAGCTGAAGCTGCACAATATAAGGCTAAAGTTGAGAAGACAAAGTCCACAACTGACAAGACCATTATTGTGTACTTAAAGATGTTGCAAGTGATCAAGCAGATTCGAGAGAGGCCTCCAACCGGGATAAATAGAATAATGATTTGGCCAGGTATCAAGCCCGGAGGGTGACTCTCAAAGAAATCCACGCACGAGGGTTCGACCTTACAGAAGAGATAGACAAAGCAAAGGCGTGGGAAACCGATGCCAAGTTTCTTGTCTCATCTAATGAAGAAAATATTGTAAGTGGCTCTGAGGGTAGGGAATGTGAGGAATGCATTCCCGGGGAAGAGGAGGCTTTCGAAGATATATCTATTGAGGGTGCGGTTCCCGAGGAGGTTGCTTCTAGGGATGTAACCCTAAAATAGATTAGGTTCTCTTTTTTTATTTTTTGTGTAAGGTCCCCTTGTGTGAGTTGTAAATATATTTTTGTAAAACATCCTTTTGGAATATAAAGGACCTTTTTGCTCTACCCTCAATTTGTGTTGAATTTCATTTTTGTGGAGGATTTCGATTGTACACCTCAAATTATTAGTTCGGGTATTCGTTTGGACTTAGAACATAATGAACCCTTAGGTTTTTATTGATCAATATAACACCCCTTAAGTTTTCATTAATCCTCAAGCTAAGTTTAAATTGATTCGATATGAGCTCGGGATGTCGGGACTCTCGAGTCTGAGTTGAATGATAACGAGGTCTCATACTCTATATGTTTTGGTCCTTAAGCGTTTTTACGTTAGACCTTAGGATATTTAAATTGGCCCTTAGGTTCTTATATATCGGCCTTTAGGCTCTTTAAGTTGGCCGATTCGGCCTCTAGAGAGGCTATAAAAATTTTCCCTCTTTTCGGCTAAAAGACATAGTCATGTGTTTTTCATACCCATTGGGTATTTTGAAGGTTCGATTAATTAGAAACTTATTAGAAATTTGTTAGTGTAAACATAATCCAATACCTCTTGAGGTTTTTACGAAGGCTGTGAATCTAGTATTAACTCCTTTTGTTTTTTAATTATCTTGAGCCGAGGGTCTTTCGGAAACAGTCTCTCTAGTCTACATACACACTACCCTCCCCAAGCAGCACTTGTGGGATTATACTAGGTTGTTGTTGTTGTTGTTGTTGTTGTTGTTGTTGTTGTTGTTGTTGTTGTTGTTGTTATTGTTGTTGTTTTTTCGAATGATGATGTTATCGAAGGCTTTAAGTTATTCAAGGGCTAAATTAATCAGAGCCATTTTTCTTTTGTCGAGGGTAGCCTGATTTCACTAGTTTTTTCAAAGTGTTTAAAGGCCTTTAATTTACGGCAGATGTTGGACGCTCCAAGCCACAATATTTAGTCCATAGTCTTTTACATGACCGTAGTCTTCGGTTATGTCACTTGGACTTGTTTCCCAATATTGTTTTGGACTTGTTCGAAAAGTTAGTCCTCGAGTATATTGGCCTTGGCCTTTGTTATAAGGGGATGCCTCTTTGAGGTCTTATGAGTCTGAGTTTTTGATGAAACAGATTTGCTGATTCTCGATGATAGTCCCCGGGTACATCGACAGTCCCCGAGTATTCAAGGGTGCATTTGTAATTTGGCTCTTAAGTCGTTCCCATAGGATTACAAGTATAGAGCTCGTATAATAGTAGTATTATTTGAGACACAAAGTGTTTTTGATATGAACAAAATGCTTCTTTAAATAATTGATATATGCGTACATGTTTTGCCATTAGGGCTTGTCTATTTTATATGGACACGGTTTATCTGGCTGTTTGGCCCATTAAAATTTTTTTCTATCGAGGCTCACTTAGTTGTGAAGTATTTTTCTCGAAATTATGACATTCGAGGGTGATACCCTCTAGTATTTGAGGTTGATTGAAAAGAAGCCTTGAATATTGTTGAGTTCTCCCTAGGTAGCATGTAGTTGTTGCCTTATTAAAAACCTTACCAGTAAAACCCATTTGAGACAAAATACGATTTAGGGAAAAAAGAGTACAACACATGTTTTAAAACCTAAGGCCTTTATGCAAAAAGGGTGTCTTCAATCAAAAATCTGTAACGACTTAGTTTTAAACTTAAATGGACAAAAAAGATAAAGCCATACCTTAACAGTAGTATCGTTTAAGTAATGATACATTCAAATTATTTGGCAGTCGTTCAACCTCCATTATGATAAGTTGTAAGATCATTTTCCGACAACTCTGAGGACTTGGTATGGTCCTTCCCAATTCGAGCCTAGTTTCCCTTCATTTGGGTCTCGAGTATTGAGGGTAACTTTTCATATAACTAAGTCCCCGGTTCCCAAGAGTCGAAGGTTGGTCGTTCTATTGTAGTATCTTTCGATCCTTTCATTTTGCACGGCCATATGAATAAGTGTTGTGAGCACGTGATTTTTACCCTACACATGAGTTATTCCTATAAAATCCAAAATAAATGATTTTCCTCATTGTTATAATTTTGTGTGAATTTTGTGTTACTTGTTTGCATGTTATTTGCGTGTGATAAATGAAAATACAAAAAAAAATTGCATCTTTAGGGAATTCATTCGTTTTTCTAACAAATTAAAGAAAAAATTAAAAAAAATTAGTTAGCTTTTAAATTGAAAATTGTCAAAAAAGAGGTAATTAGTTAGTTTTAATTAAGTTCCAAATAATTACAAATTAATTAAAATACAAAAAATACAAGGTTATAATAAGAGAATAAGAGAGAGTGGCAAAATAAAGGCAAAATTGGGCCAAAGAAACAACTAATCCCCCAAGCCCAAATCGACAACAACCCAGCGACCCATCAGCAACCCAGCGACCCATCAACCGGGTACCCAGCCCAAAACGCCCAAACCGCCCAGGCCCCAATATCATTTAATCTCAACCGTCCGTGTGCTTTAATCTTACGGTCCGGATTTAATCTTGCAAATCTATTACATAAGTATACATTAACCTTAAAAATGACATAAACTGAACAACTCTTCTGTCCAAACACAACCAATCCGTCTCTCTCTCCTTCTTCAACGGCGCCGCCGCTAGGGTTCCGCCACCCACGGCGGCGGCCGGCGTCCTTTCCGACCAAAAGTAATACCAAAACACTCCCCACCTTCTCCTTATCACTCCCCCACCATTAATTTCCTCCGAAACCCATCCAAACTCCTCGAATTTCAAACCCTAGTCGCGCCGCCACCCACCTCCCATGGTGGCGCCGCTTCAAAAACCCATAAAACTCCTTTGAACACCCCTCTACATTTTGACAAGAAAATTAAGTGTCAAAGGCTGCCGGAATCCAAGAACAAAGCCTGCCGAGAATTTTTCAAAAAAGGACGTCGGATTTTCAAGATTCGAAGGTTCGATTGAAGACAAGAATCAAGAAAAGGTTCAAGAAAATAAAAAAAAGGAAAAAGAAATTCAGAAAGAAAAAAAAGAAACCAAAAAGGAAAAAACAGAAGCGGCAGTGAGCTAAGTATTTCATCTTTGTGTCTTTATTTGTGTTTTCTTATTTGTTTGCATGATTAAGTTCTTGTTTCTCTTTTTCTTTTTCCAATTTCTGATTTCTTTCTTTAAAGTAATTAGGAAATTAGGAATTATGTTTGTTTGATTGGCTAATCTTAATTTCTATTTTCCATGCTTCATCTTGGTCCGATTATGATAATGTTGAATCTGTTAATTTCTGTTTTCGGTCATTTTTCTGATTTTCGGATTTCTCATGATTTTGATTCTATTTGTTTTCTATTAGTTTCCGATAGTTGTTAGATTCTATTAGACTTTTGATAATTTCTGTCTATTTGTAGATTTTTCAGATTTCACGGAATTAGGCTTTTTCTTATTTCTGTTAAATTGGTGAATTTCCGATTTTTGGTTCTTATGTCAATTGTTTTAACAGTTTGGATAGTAACAGAATAGGGGTATTGCTCTTACTTCTCTCTTCTTTTCTTTTTTCCATTCGAATAAGTCAACCTCCTGCCCGTCTCTCTTTAGTCTGATTTTTCCAATTTTGACGTGTTTGAATTCAGTGATTTCCTTTCCTTTATATGAATATATTGATGATTATGTTTATGGCATTATTAGGAAAGCTTTAGTTTTATTCAATTTTGTTGGAATTCTATGTTAGTTAATCCAGTTTTTACTTCCTGTTCTCTAGTTTGGCTTAGTTTATTGTCGATTTAGTTTAACTTATAGTAGTATGAACTAGGTTTAATTCTCAGTCTTGTTTAAGCACTAATTGGATTCAATAACTCATTTTTAAAGTTTTTGAAATTAGTATTGGTTATAGCTGTTAGTTCAATTAGGAAAGTTGTCCCTTAGACAATTTTAGGTTCAAATTAAGTCGATAGTTGAAATCACGCGATTCGTAGCAACCTCAGGCGATTACTTGATAGATTCAATTTCGGTTAGTTATTTCGATTGATGAGACTCACCATCTATCAAATTGTTCCCCCGAGTCTTGTTAATTGAGTAATTAAACAAAAGTGGCTATGTTTGTAAGACTGCTTAGGGTTGGTTATGAATGTAATGTGAATTTAGTTATTGAATTAATCTGAATTTAAATTAGTTGAAGGGCCAATTGGCTAATTGAACAATAGTCACTTAATTGTGGCTATTTGATAAATACAATGCTGAAAATAGGATAAAATAAGGATAAAATACAGAATTTAGGAAAGTAATTAGCCTTAAAAAGTAGGGGTAAATGGGGAATAAGAATTGGTATAGTGGTAATAAGCTTAAAAGAGGAAAGGGTACAATTGGGATAGGAATTGGTATAATTGTGATAAATATAGAGCTTTTAGGGTAATATGGGCATAACAAAAGGTATTTTAGTAGATAGTAAAAGGAAATGAGGGCACCATGGGAATTCCAAGGGAAATAGAACATGGTAGATTATTCTAGAATGGGTCTTAGTGTAGAATCCAATGAATTAATGGCACTAACTTGTGCAACAAGTCAAGATTTGAAGGGTTTTTAATAAAAATTCAGATTCTCTTTTATGCCTATAAATAGGTGATTTTAGCACTAATAAAAGGGGGTTCCTTCTGATTTTAGAGGTCTCTTTTAGCACTTTTAGCCATAGGAACTCTAGAAAAATCCCAAAAAATACTAGCTGATTTTCAGGTCTGAAATTAACATTTCAGATCCATTTTTCTTCTATTTTACCTTCAAAATCATATCAAAAATCCAAAAACAATAGTGGAATCAGTTACAAATCAATAGGAGACTGTTTCTTTGAGTGAAATTTGGGTCTTAAAGCAATTTTGGAGTTCTGAAAATCGTCTTCTGGGTTTAAATGTCGATTTCAATTGCTGCTGGACTGTTTACTGCTGGTTTCTGCCGTATTTAACTGCTGATTCTCCTGCTTTGTTTCTTAATACCAGGTACACATCTTCGAAATTCCAGAAATTGTAGTTGGCAAGTTCAAGTTGAGAAATATATGAAGATTTGAAGTTTAAGTTCAAAATTCACTCTATTTTTCTTTTTGTATGATTTGTATGTTGTTATTCTTATGGCTATTCGAGTATGTTTTTGTATATGGAACTGGACTGGATTTCGTTACAATTCTGAAAGTTAAGGCTTGAATGTTAAATACATATGAACATATGGAAATTGACTTTTTAGGATTTAATTGTTAATTGGCTGTAGTGATGAAATCTAATTCTACCGTTTAAATCTTTGTCGCCACTGCCTCTAAGAAGATGCATTGATATGCTTATTAGCATCATAGATCATTAACTTCACATTTGGATTTTTTGAATAAATGTCTACTCATATCGATATTCATAGACTAGCTTTAGTATAATTGTTTGTGTAGTTCTTGAGGATTCTTTCCTTTTGGTGCTTCGACTGATGTGTAAATTGATCCTATTTTGTATCTAATATGTTAAATAATTTCAGGAACATCCTTATTTTTAAAATAAGTTAACCATTAGCAAATGTTACTTCTTTACAAGATATGGAGTAAAGTTTTACATATTATAGTTGTTACTAATGCATTACACATGCACAACGACATTTGCTTAAAATAAAGGAAAGTCTAGGCCCAATAAAAATTCGAAAGGGGCCTGGAACACTTATTGGTGAATGCGATTAAGGGAAAAACACAAACAGAAAAACATAGTATATACCTCTTAAGGTAGAGACTTAATAAGTTAAATTGGGACGAGCCACGCCCGAATAACACCGGGGCCCCCATTTAGTAATGATATAAATACAAATAGATCCGGGAAAGCTAATAGCCAATTCCATAGCTTCTCCCAAAATATTTAAAAGCCGATAGACATTATTTTAGGGCACGGTTTTAATATATCTTCCTATGAATGAGTGTGCACTTGGTGCGACTCAAATCCAAATCTCGGTAAAGCCGAAATACACCAAAGGTCATAGGCGTACTGGTTGCGGTATGACTTGAGGCGTGTTTTCGCGATACCGCAAATTCCTAAAAATAATATTTAAACGTAAAAGCGTATTGTGTTATTAAAATCTATAACCGAGTCAAACAAAAGTCAAGAACGACCAGTGGAGCGACCGTGCTAAAACCACGGAATCCGGGAGTGCCTAACACCTTCTCCCGGGTTAACAGAGTTCCTTATCCGGACCTTTGCTTCGCAGACATTCATAAGAGTCAAAATTCCTCGGATTCGGGATTAACCGGTGACTTGGGACACCATTGTCATTCCCAAGTGGCGACTCTGATTAATCTCTAACAAAATCCCGAACCGATTGTCCTTAAATTGGAAAAACTCCTTCCCTTACGTTATTTTATCCGTCTCGGGTAATTGAGCGTCGGGGTATACCCTACAAGTGTATTTATACACCTTACGCATGTTGGGGTAGTAAAAAGGGAGGTGTGACAGCTCTGGCGACTCTGCCCTGAATTTCGATTTCAGGGTTTAAGAACTCGAGCTCCGTAGAACTGCCGTTTGCGTTTTTGTTTGACTTTATTATGTGATTTGAATAACATGCTATGTGCTTTATCGCTTTTGGATATTATGTGAACTGTATATAAAACTGTGCCGAAAACCCTTCTCTCTTCTCCCCCGGGGATGTGCTTACTGGTTGAGACTCCCCTTTCCGTTAAAGTCACCTTAAATTAAGAAAACAGAGGCCGGATAAGTTACAAAGCCGATTGACTCCGCGGGTCACCGGTACGTAGCCCCCTCCTCGATTCGAGTTGTCCGCTCGGGTACACGGTCTAGCAATCCATGAAACCGTAAGATTTTGAACATAGGTCTAGGACGATTATTTGCATCATACTTGACTTAGGGGACTCAACACAGGGGTTGGGTCCGTCTAGGACAGGTGACCCGTATTGAAAAGACCGAGCATGCTATGTGTTGCATTTTATTGTCCTTGATCGTTATGCGGACCGGCGAAAAACCCGAGAATGGAAAAATTGTTGAGAAAGGGAAAAGAGAGAGAGGAAAATAATGATTTGTAGAAAATAGGTACCCGGAAAAATTGAAAAATTTGAAAAAAATAGGTAGAACAGTTTTGTTGAAATAATTGGTCAATTAATCTGACCGAACTACGGAGGTTTGATTCTCGCCATTAGGTGGGATACGTAGGCAACCCTCATCGGGTCCAACCACCCCTTTCAAAAAATCAAAAAGAAATGTGTGTGTTTTTGTCAATAAAATCAAAGTGATGCCGTTTTTGAAAATAGCCGAATGTTCCGAAAGGACGCCGGAAGGCTGTTTTTGCAAAAATAGCCACTTTGAATCTTTTTAAATAATTTGCGGGCACAGCCTTGAAATATTCCTTGTGGAAATGTTGCAAGGCCAAAGCCTCAAAATCAAGTCCGGGTTCACACCCGTTTTGCAAAAATAACCAAAAATGTCAAATTTTTGATTTTGTTATAAATAAATCGGGTGATGCTATTCTTGCTTAAAATAAGCCGAATGTCCCTCAAAAGGACGCCAGAAGGTCGTTTTTGCAAGAATAGCCACTTTGAGTCATTTTAAATAATTTGCGGGCACAGCCTTGAAATATTCCTTGTGGAAATGTTGCAAGGCCAAAGCCTCAAAATCAAGTCCGGGTTCACACCCGTTTTGCAAGAATAACCAAAAAATGTCAAATTTTTGATTTTGTTATAAATAAATCGGGTGATGCTATTCTTGCTTAAAATAAGCCGAATGTCCCTCAAAAGGACGCCGGAAGGCCGTTTTTGCAAGAATAGCCACTTTGAGTCATTGTAAATAATTTGCGAGCACAACCTTGAAATATTCCTTGTGGAAATGTTGCAAGGCCATAGCCGCAAAAATCAAGTTCGGGTTCACACCCCGTTTGCAAAAATAACCAAAAAATATCAAATTTTTTGATTTTGTTATAAATAAGTCGGGTGATGCTATTCTTGCTCAAAATATGCCGAATGTCCCTCAAAAGACACCGGAAGGCCGTTTTTGCAAGAATAGCCACTTTGAGTCATTGTAAATAATTTTGGACACGGCCTTGAAATATTCCCTCGCGGAAATGTTGAAAGGCTGTATCCGCAAAATTAAGTTTGAGTCATCACTCAACTTTTCAAAAAATAAGCCATTACATGGCCGAAATTTTGCTGAAATAGCCATATTTTTGCATTTTTAACTTTCTCAGTCTTGTGTTGGCCTGTGTCGGCGCTGAACGATGCCCCATAGGCCCCGGGATAAAATTTTGAATTTGCATCTTCTCAAATAAAATTTTGCAAAAAGAGCCACTTTGTCTGAATAAGCCATTACATGGCCAATTTATGAAAAATAGTCTTGTGTTGGTTTATGGTGCCGAACGATGCCCCATGAGCCACAGGATAAAAAAATTTAGTTTTATCTTTCTTAAATAAATTTTGCAAAAATAGTCATTTTGTCAAATAAGCCATTATGTGGCCAATTTTGTAGAAATAGTCGTAATTGACACAAAAATATTCTTATTCTTGTAGAAATCTCCTACACAAGTTTGTAGTTTGAGTCGGCTTCTATAATTTTCCTTCAAACAAAAAAAAATCAAATAAACATATCTTTATTTATTGCATTAATTTGCAAGAACTACGCTCGGTCTGATTCATGCGGGGTCATGATACGTAGGCAATCCACATAGGATTCGATCATTTCCATAATCAAAAAGAAAAAAAATGGAAAACTACAAAAGAAAAAAAAGGAAAAATGAAAAAACCACAAAAAAGGAAAAAAAAAGAGAGAAAATAAAATAGTAGAAAAAAAAAGAGGGTGATCAATAAGCGGGATACCTTAATGCTGACATGGTGGCTTTATTTTGTTGTGTCCGTTTCCAGGAAGGTGGTTGGTTGTGGTTCTAAGATAACTCTTCCCTATAACACAAAGTTAGAGGACAATGGCAGAGAATCTCAAGGCTGAGTGGGTTGGTACCGGCACCCGACAACAGCTGGTTGAACGGAACCACATGTTAGTTGAAGAAGTCAAAATGTTGAGACAACACGTGGATGAAATGTATCGGGCGTGGATGGATGGAAAATCACTACCTCCACCACCACCTGGTTTCATGGACTCTGTCCTTACACCGAACCCGATGCCAAATACACCTGCCTATCGCAGCCTTTCCAGCCACCCCAATAGCTCCATCACTCGGTGTCCACCTATTTTTTCCCAGGAATGCGCTCCAATCACATCCACTGTTCCCGACAGTAAACACCCACCTGAAGCTCATGTTGCCCAACATTACCCCTCCGAGGTTGCTCATCAGGACCCCAAACAGAGCCCGCAGGTTGAACCTCCCCAACGACAAGGTCCAGTGGTCGTCTTTGCTAAAAGCCCTCTATATCGAACCCATGGATATCCTTGTAATTCTCCCGGCCCTTACTTCTCCCCACGAGCATACCAGAAACCCCACGGGTCAGGTTTTAGGCCAAATGAGGCCTTTAGAAATGAGAGGCTACTAAAACGAGAAAAGTCTCTTACCCCTTTGGGAGAATCGTATGCCAGTTTGTTCCACAAGTTGAAGCAACTGGGCATGTTGAAACCAATTCAGATAAAAATGCCAAATCATCGGTCAAAGAGGTGTGATCTTTCTCAAATGTGCGCATATTGCTCAGGCGCCCCGGGGCATGACACAGAAAAATGTTGGAAGCTAAAAAAGGCAATTCGGGAGCTTATCAATGCAGGCTACATTGCCGTACAAAATCCGGATATAGTCGACACCCGTATGGTTGATGCAGAAGGCAATGGCTAAAGATATTGTGCTTGGTAATTGGAAATATGCTTCATTTGGGGTTTATCCAAAGTAGAATTTTTGGTGGCTTATTTTGTTGTCATTTCTGTTACCCGGGTTATTTCAGGGTTGTAATCCGGACGTTGTCTTGAGAGTCAAAACCCTTCTATCTTTCCACTTTGCTTTGTTTAGTAATAAATTTGTTTAGTGCTGTCTAGGTTTGTAATTCTAGTCTAGTCTGTTAGTTTTGTTGTTCGTTTTGTTGTTTCAATTCATCAGTTTAATACAACTCCTCGTTTCCCGTCACTTCTAGTCATTCCATTTCTAATCACTTTACAGTTCTTTTCATACTGATTTTTAGTGACATGACATGCACATAATTCTCGGCTTGATTTTAAAAGTCAATTTAACAATGAAGCAATGTTGAAGATGTAATGATACTCGCAAGAAATGAAACATATTGGAATACTGTGAAGCCGGAATCAAGTGAACATTGGGGAAAGCGTAACATAAAGAAATGCCTTGGAAATGCATCATCGATTTAAAGCCAAAGGCAAAAATACCCCAAAGCTAAGGAACCATTCATGGTATCGAGATTGTTGCCCAATAGCATTGAGAATCGTCAAAAACAAAAGGCAAATATGTGATTTGGTCGAAAGATAGTTTGTACTTGGTAGGTTTTGAAGATTGGAATGACGAAGGCATTTTATTCGGCTACCCAAACACTTCGTCCATTGTTATCCCCTTTGAGCCTTATTATATTTTCTTTCATACCCCTCTTTCGGAATCAACAACAAAAAATGAGGATTGAGCGGAGAAATCCAAATGGAGAAACAAAAAGAAAGAAGAAAAGAAAAGAAAAAAGAAGATAAAAGAAAAGAAAAAGAGAAGAAAGAAAAAGAAAAGAAAAGAAAAAATCGGGAGAAGTCAAGATGCAACAATGAATACGGACGTAGTCTGAACTACGTCTGACTTGATCCCGAAAGGGTACGTAGGCAACCTCTCTGAGGTTCAGTCACAATAAATGAAAAATCCGAAAATCTAAAAATCCCCCAAGAAGGAAACTGGGGCATAAGTTATGGTTGTTGAAGAAATAAGATTCCGAAGGTTGTAATTTTAACCCACGATGAAATATTTTTGAGCCTTTATATCCTTTTTTTTTCTTACCCCATCCAAAAGCCTGTATTACGGTCCAAAGGAAGACCTTCCGATCAATCTTCAAGAAATGCCGAGTCAAGCGAACAAAGGTCAATCACATCAGGGGCAACACTCCAGTCCGAACAAAGGAGAATGAAGAACTCAAACCACCACGAGACTCCAAGATGAGAGAAGTCAAAATGAGAGAGTCTTATCGGTGAAAACCCGCACGAGCACCGTAAGGCGACGGTGAGTTGAGAGAAAGAAAGATCAAATGAGAGAGGCTTGTTGGCGAAAACCCTACGGGCGCTGCAAGTCGAATAAGGATCAGATCAAAGAAATGAAGTATTGAAGACCGGTTTCACGGCAGAACTTTGCAACAAGAGTTGAACATCAACTTTGCTATACGGAGAAGGCCAAAAGTGCATGTCAAGGTCGCTAGAGTCGGTATTCAAAATCCGTTAGGTCATTCGTCTGTAGGTTTCTTGTTAGGAATTATATTTTCCTTTCTCTTTATTCTTCACACTTTGTTTTACCCTCCTTCTTATCGAGTCAGTCAGGTCATAACAAGTATAGAAATGATTTCAAAATTTGCCACCAAGCTCTCCAATTGCACAAGATGGGATTTAGCCAACACGACAATTGTCGTGGGTCAGGGAATGACAAAGCCAGTGATTTAAGCCCACAAGAGCAATATGTGCAATGAGGATCATGCAAGACACAAGGGTCGGCAAGATGCCAACTCAAGGAAAATATATCAAATGGAAGTACGGGGTTCGAACAGAGAGGGGGGTATATCTTCGGACAAGAGAAAAACCAAAGGTTGTCAAGTGGAGTCATCAAACGAATTGAGATCGAAGTTTGTGGTATCCGTCAAGAAAGGGACAATATACATACCTAAAGAGAGTTGGATTTTGAACAAAGAAGAAGTGAAAATGGATAGTCGGTGAACAGGCAAGGCGCTCGGGTGGAAAGCAGTCGCCATCAAAGTTCAAGGCCACAACCAACCACCGCATTTAAACTAACATCTTTTTCTTTGTTTTGAAACAGGGGCATAGAGGTTATTGATCCGATAGAGCCAGCAGCTTCCAATGGGCATAGGCTCATTTTGGTTGCGATGCGTATCTTACTTGTATTGGGCCGAGGCAAAGGGCGAATTTGCGCCGAATTGGCAGGGACCGTTCGTGGTATCACGGGTGTTGTCCAATGGAGCATTATATTTAACGGATGTTGAAGGAAAGTGCGTAGAGACTGCTATCAATTCAGATGCGGTCAAAAGATACTATGTATGATTCCTTTTCAATTGTATGTTTTGTATTTTGTTGTGATTTTGGAATTGAAATGACGAAGGCGTTTTATTCTCTATCCAAACACTTTATCCATTGATAACCCCTTTTGAGCCTCAATGAATATATTCTTTCATATCCCTCTCTCGGAATCGCTCTAGCGCAATAAGATCGAAATTGACAAAATGAAAAAAAAAATGAAAAAATGATGAAAAAAAAATGAAATGAAAAAAAAAAGAGAAAAAGACAAAAATCGGGAAAAAGTCAAAAAGAAATCCATCTAACTTATGAAGTTGGATGAACTACGTCTGACTTGATCCCGAAAGGGTACGTAGGCAGCCTCTCTGAGGTTCAGTCACAATAAAGAAAAAATCCAAAAATTCCCCACATATTGAAACTGGGGCAGAAGTTATGTTTTAATAATTCCGAGAATTGTAAATATGTTTAACCCTCGTTGAAATTTTGAGCCTTTATATCTTTCTTTCTTAACCCGTCCAAAAGCCACGTTACAGTCCAAAGAAAGACCTTCTGATCGATTCTGAAATGATAACAAATACAACGAAGGAGCGAAGCATCGGACAATACCCGTGGAACAGAAAACAAAATACAAAAGGAAAAATGGAAAAAATAAAAAAAATGAGAGAGTCTCATCAGTGAAAACCTTAGCCGGCACTGTGAGACGATTGTGAGGTTGAGAGAAATAAAATGAGAGAGTCTCATCAGTGAAAACCTTAATCGGCACTGTGATGAGACGATTGTGAGGTTGAGAGAATAAATGAGAGAGTCTTATTGGTGAAAACCTTTCGAGGCACCGTAAGGCGATCGTGAGGACTACCAGAAAAGAGAAAAGCAACAAAAAATAGTATCGGTTTGGGTTGAAAACAATTTGGAGACAGAATAATGATTGGAACGAACTGGGTCGGAGTTTAAATACATGGCATGGTCAGCGGAATCAGCCAGCAAATACCCAGATAAGTTCTAACTACCAGCTCCTGATAATGAAGGTCGAAACAACACTGGATCAGAAAGGAAGAGTTGGGAAGGAAATAAGGAAGCTTGGCAAACATGGCCAAAGAAAAGAAGACAAACAAAAATGGAAAAAGTGAGAAAATACAAAAAAAAGAGTTCGCAAGAGATAGGCAGCTGAAAATCCACACAGCAGGAGAAAAGCAGAAAAAAGGAAAGCAATAAGAGGCAGGGACGGCAAGATGCCAGTTGCCAGCAGTTTATATCTAATAAATTTTGTTTCATGATTCATGCAGGAACAAAGTGTCATTATTCACTTTAAAGCGAATGTGACCAATGTGGAAAAATAGAAAACACCCAAAAAAGAGGAAAGTTTGACGATAAGTGGAGAAATTCCCAGATGAGAGACAATTGGTAAAAGGAAATACCAAAAAGAGGAAGTTTTAAATCATTGTTGAAATCGGGGTGCCCGCCCGAAGAATGGTATGGCGATTTATTTTTGAAGTTTGTTGTTGAAATCGGGGTGCCCGCCCGAAGAATGGAATGGCATTTTACTTTTAAAGTTTTAAATTGTTGTTGAAGTCGGGGTGCCCGCCCGAAGAATGGTATGGCGATTTATTTTCGAAGTTTGTTGGTGAAAGTCAGGGGATGCCCGCCTGGAGAATGGAATGGCATTTTACTTTAAGTTTAGTTGAAGTTTTAAATTGTTGTTGAAGTCGGGGTGCCCGCCCGAAGAATGGTATGGCGATTTATTTTTAAAGTTCATTGTCGAAGTCAGGGTGCCCGCCTGGAGAATGGAATGGCATTTTACTTTAAGTTTTAGTTGAAGTTTTAAATCATTGTTGAAATCGGGGTGCCCGCCCGAAGAATGGTATGGCAATTTATTTTCAAAGTTTGTTGTTGAAGTCGGGGTGCCCGCCCGAAGAATGGAATGGCATTTTACTTTAAGTTTTAGTTGAAGTTTTAAATCATTGTTGAAATCGGGGTGCCCGCCCGAAGAATGGTATGGCGATTTATTTTCAAAGTTTGTTGTTGGAGTCAGGTGCCCGCCTGAAGAATGGAATGGCATTTTACTTTTAAATTCTGTTAGGCGCTCACCTTCAAATACGGGAATATTTTTCTGCATTGCATTGCACGTTTAAATTCCGTTAGGCGTCCACCTTCAAATACGGGAATATTTTTCTGCATCGCATTGCATGTTTAAATTCTGTTAGGCGCCCACCTTCAAATACGGGAATATTTTCTCGCATTTGCATTGCACGTTTAATTTCCGTTAGGCGCCCACCTTCTAATACGGGAATACATTTCGCATTGCACGTTTAAATTTCAAAAGAAAAAAAGGGGGAAAAAGAAAAGAAAAAAAAAAGGAAAAATATGAAAAGAAAAAAAAAAGAAATGAAAAATTCGGACATTCAATAACATGATGTGCCCAGTCACCATACTGGGGCAGAAAAATCTTTCTTTGGTTGTTTATTTAGTCACAAGCAGGGGTCCACCTGGAGAATGGACGGAATATTTCATATTGAAGAGGTTGAACAAGTCAAGGCAATAACAGGAATGCCGGTGAAAAGTTGAACATGTTCAAGGCGATAACAAGAATGCCATTGGAGCGAAGATACAAGTTGAAGGCAATAACAAGAATGCCGTTGCAAGGAATACAAGACACAAGATCAAGAAAATACAAAAAGACAAGTTGGAAGACATAGATAGGATTTTTGTAATTCATAGGTTGTAGCTTAGGCTAGCTCCTTTTATCTTTACCCTGGTGTAATAAGGAGTCAGTCAGCAATGACAGCAGTAACAACAACAACAGCAGTGAGATCACAGTCCTTGGTAGTCCCAGCTACCAGACCTTCCCGAACTACACTGACCTGATTCCTGTTTAGCCCAGGATATGTAGGCAACTTCTGAAGCAGGGTGCGGTCAAAAGCTTTTCAAAATGCTTCACAATGGAATACTCGAACGGGTAAAAATCGTTCATAGTTGCTCACTTATCTTTGCACGGAAACTCTTCGTGTCCCCGAGCAAAGAGGGGCATCTTGTGAGCACGTGATTTTTACCCTACACATGAGTTATTCCTATAAAATCCAAAATAAATGATTTTCCTCATTGTTATAATTTTGTGTGAATTTTGTGTTACTTGTTTGCATGTTATTTGCGTGTGATAAATGAAAATACAAAAAAAAATTGCATCTTTAGGGAATTCATTCGTTTTTCTAACAAATTAAAGAAAAAATTAAAAAAAATTAGTTAGCTTTTAAATTGAAAATTGTCAAAAAAGAGGTAATTAGTTAGTTTTAATTAAGTTCCAAATAATTACAAATTAATTAAAATACAAAAAATACAAGGTTATAATAAGAGAATAAGAGAGAGTGGCAAAATAAAGGCAAAATTGGGCCAAAGAAACAACTAATCCCCCAAGCCCAAATCGACAACAACCCAGCGACCCATCAGCAACCCAGCGACCCATCAACCGGGTACCCAGCCCAAAACGCCCAAACCGCCCAGGCCCCAATATCATTTAATCTCAACCGTCCGTGTGCTTTAATCTTACGGTCCGGATTTAATCTTGCAAATCTATTACATAAGTATACATTAACCTTAAAAATGACATAACCAAAATAACCTTAACTCCTGTCCAAACACAGCCGCTTTTCTCTTCTTCTTTACCATGACAGTGCCGCCGCTAGGGTTCCGCCACCCACGGCGGCGGCCGGCCTTATTTCCGACCAAAAGTAATACCAAAACACTCCCCACCTTCTCCTCATCACTCCCCCGCCATTAATTTCCTCCGAAACCCAACCCATCCAAACACCTCAAATCTCCCGCGCCGCCACCCACCACCCATGGCGGCGCGCCACCCAAAACCACCCGAAATCCTCACCCGCCACTCTTCCTAACATTGCTACACGAGGAATAAGCCAAAGCAGCGAGAATCGGCAAGAACAAAGCCTGCCGAGAATTTTTCAAAAAAGGACGTCGGATTTTCAAGATTCGAAGAAACATCGAGGAAAATTCCAGAAAAGGCTCGCGTGAACAATAATCAGGAAATAATGAAGAAATTCAGAAAGAAAAAAAAGAAACCAAAAAGGAAAAAACAGAAGCGGCAGTGAGCTAAGTATTTCATCTTTGTGTCTTTATTTGTGTTTTCTTATTTGTTTGCATGATTAAGTTCTTGTTTCTCTTTTTCTTTTTCCAATTTCTGATTTCTTTCTTTAAAGTAATTAGGAAATTAGGAATTATGTTTGTTTGATTGGCTAATCTTAATTTCTATTTTCCATGCTTCATCTTGGTCCGATTATGATAATGTTGAATCTGTTAATTTCTGTTTTCGGTCATTTTTCTGGTTTAAATGATAACTTTTGATTTTGATTCTATTTGTTTTCTATTAGTTTCCGATAGTTGTTAGATTCTATTAGACTTTTGATAATTTCTGTCTATTTGTAGATTTTTCAGATTTCACGGAATTAGGCTTTTTCTTATTTCTGTTAAATTGGTGAATTTCCGATTTTTGGTTCTTATGTCAATTGTTTTAACAGTTTGGATAGTAATAGAATAGGGGTATTGCTCTTACTTCTCTCTTCTTTTCTTTTTTCCATTCGAATAAGTCAACCTCCTGCCCGTCTCTCTTTAGTCTGATTTTTCCAATTTTGACGTGTTTGAATTCAGTGATTTCCTTTCCTTTATATGAATATATTGATGATTATGTTTATGGCATTATTAGGAAAGCTTTAGTTTTATTCAATTTTGTTGGAATTCTATGTTAGTTAATCCAGTTTTTACTTCCTGTTCTCTAGTTTGGCTTAGTTTATTGTCGATTTAGTTTAACTTATAGTAGTATGAACTAGGTTTAATTCTCAGTCTTGTTTAAGCACTAATTGGATTCAATAACTCATTTTTAAAGTTTTTGAAATTAGTATTGGTTATAGCTGTTAGTTCAATTAGGAAAGTTGTCCCTTAGACAATTTTAGGTTCAAATTAAGTCGATAGTTGAAATCACGCGATTCGTAGCAACCTCGGGCGATTACTTGATAGATTCAATTTCGGTTAGTTATTTCGATTGATGAGACTCACCATCTATCAAATTGTTCCCCCGAGTCTTGTTAATTGAGTAATTAAACAAAAGTGGCTATGTTTGTAAGACTGCTTAGGGTTGGTTATGAATGTAATGTGAATTTAGTTATTGAATTAATCTGAATTTAAATTAGTTGAAGGGCCAATTGGCTAATTGAACAATAGTCACTTAATTGTGGCTATTTGATAAATACAATGCTGAAAATAGGATAAAATAAGGATAAAATACAGAATTTAGGAAAGTAATTAGCCTTAAAAAGTAGGGGTAAATGGGGAATAAGAATTGGTATAGTGGTAATAAGCTTAAAAGAGGAAAGGGTACAATTGGGATAGGAATTGGTATAATTGTGATAAATATAGAGCTTTTAGGGTAATATGGGCATAACAAAAGGTATTTTAGTAGATAGTAAAAGGAAATGAGGGCACCATGGGAATTCCAAGGGAAATAGAACATGGTAGATTATTCTAGAATGGGTCTTAGTGTAGAATCCAATGAATTAATGGCACTAACTTGTGCAACAAGTCAAGATTTGAAGGGTTTTTAATAAAAATTCAGATTCTCTTTTATGCCTATAAATAGGTGATTTTAGCACTAATAAAAGGGGGTTCAATCTGATTTTAGAGGTCTTTTTTTAGAATTTCAGCCATAGAAATCCTTAGAAAAATCCCAAAAAATAGTAGTTAATTTTCAGGTCTGAAATTAACATTTCAGATCCATTTTTCTTCTATTTTACCTTCAAAATCATATCAAAAATCCAAAAACAATAGTGGAATCAGTTACAAATCAATAGGAGACTGTTTCTTTGAGTGAAATTTGGGTCTTAAAGCAATTTTGGAGTTCTGAAAATCGTCTTCTGGGTTTAAATGTCGATTTCAATTGCTGCTGGACTGTTTACTGCTGGTTTCTGCCGTATTTAACTGCTGATTCTCCTGCTTTGTTTCTTAATACCAGGTACACATCTTCAATTCCAGAAATTGTAGTTGGCAAGTTCAAGTTGAGAAATATATGAAGATTTGAAGTTTAAGTTCAAAATTCACTCTATTTTTCTTTTTGTATGATTTGTATGTTGTTATTCTTATGGCTATTCGAGTATGTTTTTGTATATGGAACTGGACTGGATTTCGTTACAATTCTGAAAGTTAAGGCTTGAATGTTAAATACATATGAACATATGGAAATTGACTTTTTAGGATTTAATTGTTAATTGGCTGTAGTGATGAAATCTAATTCTACCGTTTAAATCTTTGTCGCCACTGCCTCTAAGAAGATGCATTGATATGCTTATTAGCATCATAGATCATTAACTTCACATTTGGATTTTTTGAATATGCTTTTTCCGAGATTTAGTATCACTGTAAGTAGGCGTAAGTTAATGATTTTTCATGTGTAATTCTCGGGGATTCTCTCCTTTTGATGCTTTGACTGATGTGTAAATTGATCCTATATGTTAAATAATTTCAGGAACATCCTTATTTTTAAATAAGTTAACCATTAGCAAATGTTACTTCTTTACAAGATATGGAGTAAAGTTTTACATATTATAGTTGTTACTAATGCATTACACATGCACAACGACATTTGCTTAAAATAAAGGAAAGTCTAGGCCCAATAAAAATTCGAAAGGGGCCTGGAACACTTATTGGTGAATGCGATTAAGGGAAAAACACAAACAGAAAAACATAGTATATACCTCTTAAGGTAGAGACTTAATAAGTTAAATTAGGACGAGCCTCGCCCGAATAACACCGGGGCCCCCATTTAGTAATGATATAAATACAAATAGATCCGGGAAAGCTAATAGCCAATTCCATAGCTTCTCCCAAAATATTTAAAAGCCGATAGACATTATTTTAGGGCACGGTTTTAATATATCTTCCTATGAATGAGTGTGCACTTGGTGCGACTCAAATCCAAATCTCGGTAAAGCCGAAATACACCAAAGGTCATAGGCGTACTGGTTGCGGTATGACTTGAGGCGTGTTTTCGCGATACCGCAAATTCCTAAAAATAATATTTAAACGTAAAAGCGTATTGTGTTATTAAAATCTATAACCGAGTCAAACAAAAGTCAAGAATGACAATGGAGTGACCATGCTAAAACCATGGAATCCGGGAGTGCCTAACACCTTCTCCCGGGTTAACAGAGTTCCTTATCCGGACCTCTGCTTCGCGGACATTCATAAGAGTCAAAATTCCTCGGATTCGGGATTAACCGGTGACTTGGGACACCATTGTCATTCCCAAGTGGCGACTCTGATTAATCTCTAACAAAATCCCGAACCGATTGTCCTTAAATTGGAAAAACTCCTTCCCTTACGTTATTTTATCCGTCTCGGGTAATTGAGCGTCGGGGTATACCCTACAAGTGTATTTATACGCTTTACGCAATGTGGGGTAGTAAAAAGGGAGGTGTGACAGCTCTGGCGACTCTGCTGGGGACCCAACCCTGAATTAATGGCCTCATGATTTGACTCATCCGATGCATATCAAAACCTGGCGTTGGGTTCTCCGACTTCGAAAAAGATGAGGGTCTCGGAGCCATATACTAAATAAAGCGAGGTAGCCCCCATTCTGGACTTCGATGTTGTTCGATATGCCCAAAGGACCTCAGGTAGGACCTCTCTCCATTTCCCTTTTGCATCGTCCAATCTTTTCTACAAATTTTGAATTATAGTTTTATTTGTTGACTCGGCTTGTCCATTTCCAGTTGGGTGGTACGGTGTCGATAAAATCCTCTTTATTTGTTATGCTTCGGGGAACTCCGTCACCTTTCTACCAATGAATTATTTTCCACTGTCACATACAATCTTGGCAAGTATCCCTAATCGGCATATGATGTGGTCCTAGATGAAGTCAATAGCTTCTTTTTCTCGGACCTTCTCGAAGACATGTGCTTCCACCCACTTAGAAAAATAATTAGTCATAAACAAAATAAACTTAGATTTACCTGGGGCCATTGGTAGGGTTCTGGCGATGTCTATTATTTTATGTAAGGTCACGGGGAGAGGACCGAATTGAGGTATTCTTCGGGCTGGTGGATTATCCGTTCAAATCATTGGCACTTATCACATTTTCTGAAAAATTCCTTAGTAACTTTTTCCATATTGTCCTAGTAATATCACGCTCTAGTGATTTTGCAGACCACAGAACCGGCACCGGAATGGTTCCCACAAGTGCCTTCGTGGATTTCTCGTAGAACATAATCGGTGTCCCCTAGCCCCAAATATACCGCCAATGGCTCATCGAAGGTTCTCCGGTACAATTTTCCATCTTTATATAATGCAAACCTAGAAACCTTGGTTTGTAGAACCCTCGATTCTTTG
Source organism: Nicotiana noctiflora (assembly GCA_032618575.1). NCBI lineage: Eukaryota > Viridiplantae > Streptophyta > Magnoliopsida > Solanales > Solanaceae > Nicotiana > Nicotiana noctiflora. Next base: position 108,806 of record JASVEL010004228.1, read on the forward strand.
TGGTCCGATGGGAGTTTTCCTCTCTTCAAATAGTTGAAGAACTTATTACTCTGGTCCCATGTCAAACTTGTTGAATTTATCTCGGCATGACCCTCTTCAACCACATACCTCGATAACTGGACGACAGTCCTCGAAATAATGTCATCTTCTTTGATCGAGGATCCTAGATTAGCTAGTGCATCAAACTCACTATTTTTTTCTCGAGGCGCATAATCCATAGTCCACTCCCTAAGTGGTGCAAAGTTATCTACAGCTTATCCAAGTACCGTGTATTCTATCCCTCTCGAACTTCAAAAATGTGTTTACTTGGTTTACCACCAATAGAGAATTGCACTTGGCTTCGATGACTTCTGCTCCCAATCATTTAGCTAGCTCGAGACCTGCAATCATGGCCTCATACTCGGCCTTATTTTAGTCAATCTAGAAGTTTCGATAGATTGTCTAATGGTATCACCCATGGGTGACTTCAAGATAATGTCATGCCCGGACCACTTAACATTAGGGCACCATCTGTGAAAAGGGTAAATACCCCCGATGATGTATCCAAACATAGCAAGAGTTATTTCTCCATTTCGGGTATGAGGGTTGGAGTAAAATCGACCACAAAGTCAGCTAGGATTTGAGACCTGATGGTTGTTCGGGGTTGATATTCGATATCATACCCGCTAAGTTTGATGACCCATTTAGCAAATCGACCCGATAACTCGAGCTTATGCAAAACATTTCGAAGGGGGTAAGTGTTTAATACACATATAATATGGCAATATATATGGTTTTAACTTTCTAAGCGAGGGTACGTAGTCTCTGCATCTCCTAGAGTTTGGCTTACATAATAAACATGGAATACCTTGGTCTTCTAGAACAAGTACCCCACTTACCACTATCTCAGACACTGCCAAGTATTAGTAAAGTTTTTATCTACCTTTAGGTGTGAAGCAAAGGAGAGCTCGACATGTATCTCTTTAATTCTTCTAAGGCTTGTTGGAATTCCGGGATCCATGTGAAATCTTTTTTATTTTTGAGAAAGGAAAAGAAACAGTGACTCTGATCTGACAACCTCGATATGAATCGACCCAAAGTAGATGTTCGTCCTATTAGCCTTTGCACAAACTTCACACTATCCATGATCGTAATATCCTCTATAGCCTTGTTCTTATCGAGGTTGATTTCGACATCTCGATTTGATACCATGAAGCTAAGGAACTTACCCGAGCCAACTCCGAAGGCACATTTCTCTGGGTTAAGCTTTATGTTGTATTTCCTCAAAATTGCAAATATTTCCTGCAAATGAACTAAATGATCCTCTGTGCGTAGGGACTTAACCAACATATCATTAGTATATAATTCCATTGTTCTACCTATTTGTTCTTCGAAATTTTTTTAGCCCAAAGGGCATACGTTGTAACAAAATAAGTTCCAATTTAGTAATAAACAAAGTCTGTTCCTGGTCCTTCGGGTTCATTTGAATTTGATTGTACCTAGAGTAGGCATCAAGATAAGTTAGGGTCTCGTGGCCAGCCACGACATCGATCATACAATTGATGTTTGGCAATAGGAAAGAATATTTTGGACATGCTTTGTTCAAGTCCTTATTGTCTACACACATTCTAAGTTTGTTTCCTTTTCAGGAACTACAACTATGTTGGCTAACCATTCGAGGTACTTTGCATCCTGATGAATACTATTTTAAGAAGTTTGGTTACCTCGTCTTTTATGAAAGCATGCTTTACCTTAGACTGAAGCCTCCTTTTTTTTCTTCACTGATTTGAACATGGGGTCGGTGCTTAGCCGATGCGTGGTTTTCCAGTGGAATCCCTATTGTATCTAAATGGACCAAGAAAAGCAATCAATATTATCAATAAGAAATTAAATACGTTTTTTCCGTATTCGAGGGTCAATCTAATTTCTCTGAGGTCAAAAATTTTAGTATCAACACCACTCGATTAGTATGACATCTTCGAGTTCCTCGATTGTTGACTTAGTTGCATCGAACACTTCGGGAATGACGAAGGTTCGAGGAGTAAGGAAATCTTCATTTTCGTCTTCGATACCTATTGCTTCGATTTCGTTAAGGCTGTAGGCGATGATTTCTATTTGGCCGCATGTTCACCTTCGATGCTCGATTTCTCCAAGGTCTAAAAATTTTAGTATCAACACCACTTCCTCGATCGCAAATATCCCTTTTTGCAGCATGTTGCTCTCCCTACACTATTTTCACTCATTCTTCTATTGGGAACTTCATCATCTGGTGAAGAGCTGAAGGCAATGCCCTCATGTGTGTATCCGTGGTTTCTATAGGAGTGCGTTATACCTCATATCACTGTCGATGACATGGAATTTAGTGTCTTGTATGGTCCCGGCTACATTTACTAGCAAGATAATCTCTCCCTTTATTATTTCACTTGCGATGTTGAACCCATTTAGAAACAGAGATTCATGAACAATCCAATCTTGTATGCTGAGTTGCTCCACGAACCTCAATTTGATTATGTTCGCTGAGCTACATGGATCTACTAAAACACGTTTAACTTGAATTTTATTTAAATGATATAGATTACCAGGGCATCATTTTGAGCTAGAGATAAACCTTTTACTTCCTCGTTAAAGAATGATAAGACGTCCTCTGGCATATAGCTTTGTTTTTCTTTGGTGATTGATACGTTGGTGTGTTTGAATATAGGTCATCGATGAGGGACATAAACTCTGCCAAAGATCATGTGGGTTACATGTTGTGGTTCTTCTTGCTCATTTTTCCTTTTATCTCTCTCCCTGAATTGATTCTTAGCCCGATCACTTAGGAATTCTCAAAGGCAGCCTTCGTTGAATAACCGAGCCACTTCTTCCCTTAGTTTTCTGCAATCTTCTATTTTATGACCATGTGTGCCATGATACTTGCACATCAAGTTCAGGTTTCTTTGAGAAGGATCGGTATGTATAGGCCCGGGCCATTTGGTGTCTTTGATTCTTCCAATAGCTGACACAATACCTATTGCATCTACGCTGAAGTTGTACTCCAATAATTAAGGTGCCTCTAAGGGATCAATATGCTTATCAAATCCACTTTTACTCATAAGTCCCTGAGAACTTTTACCTCGATCATTTCTCCGATCATTTCGAGATGCGTTCTGACTCGAGCCATTTTTCCTTCGATTAACATATGGTTGATAACACTCCTTGTTTGATCTCGATTACCCATGTCTATATCCCTTGGGGGTTTGGCTATGAATATGTTAGGATGAACCGAACTTGAGGGGGCTCCAAACTGGTCGTCCTCGACCCTAATTATTGATTGATAATGGTTGTGATCTGACCATGTCACAGTTGGATACTCGATCAGATTCTTCTTTAACTGTCGAGACGCGATCAAGCTTCTTTGTTCAAACCCTGCATAAAAACCTGTGTTGCCCAGTTATCAAAGACTGGTGGTAATTCCATCCTTTCCATCTGAAACCTGGACAAAAACTCTCTCAACATCTCGTTGTTCCTTTGTTTTATCTAGAAGACGTTTGATTTTCTCATGGACACCTTTATGGCCCCGGCGTGTGCTTTCACGAAGGCATCTGCTAATATAGCAAACGAGTCGGTAAAGTTAGGAGCTAAGTGATGGTACCAAATCACAGCTCCCTTTGATAACATTTCTCCTAACATTTTTGACAATACTGATTTGTTCTTATCGTCATTCAAATCATTTCCTTTGATCCCGCAGGTGTATGAAGTAATATGATGGTTGGGTCGGTTGTTCTATTTTATTTGGATATATCAGGCATGCAAAACATTTTGGGAATGGGCATTGGTGCCACGATCTGAGGGAATGGTTTTTGTATGAACTCTTTGGTGTCTAAACCTTTCAAAATTGGAGGTGCTCTTGGTATCTATTCTACATAAGAGTAATAAATTTCTATCTTTTTACATTGTCTTCAATTTTCTTTTGTCCGGACTAGATCCTCTTAGTAAGCTCTTCGAGCATTCTCATAATAGCGGGGTTAGTCCCAGAGCCGCTGTCATCTAGCCTTTCCAGCGCCAGTTCAGTACGTCGAGAATTTATTAGTTCGGCTGTATTTGGAGTTTAATTCTGACTCTAAAGTTGGGCGATGGTGATTTGTTGAGCTTGCAGCATCTCGAATATCACTTGGATGCTGACTCACCCATCTCTTATTCCTGGTGCTCTTTAGCCTCCTGACCAGGCTTCCCTACGTATATTCCCTCCGGGGTTAGTGCCTAGGTCTGCATTCAAGGTAGTGTATGAACTAACATCAACTGGTTCAACTTTTGGCACTTCCTATAGGTCTATTGGTAGTACACCAACCCCTACTTTGTTGTTTCTCCAAGACCTTCGTAGTCATGAACATGTGTATTTTGTGAGCTATATATGTCTCAACCTGAGAATAAAAAATTCTTGATAGGAAAAAGTGTAAAACAGCGTGTGTAATGAGAATCGGTAATTATTATTATCTTTAGCCCCATGGTGGGTGACAAAGTATTTACCTAAAAAATACGAGTAATAATGAAATTTAATTTGTAGTTTTAATGATATGTGATTTAGTTCAACAACAATTAGTAATCAATAAATAGGAAGTATAAATGAAAGAAACAGGTGAATCAAACCAATGTTACTCAGTAGTAGTGACCTCGAGCTTAATCACCTCGAGATGGACTAAGAACTGTAAATGTAAAAAATGCTTCTAATTAATGGTAATAGAGAAAAGTAGGATAGTATATTCTTGTCAATGATATGGTCATCTTACAAATGAGTGGGGCCCCCTTTATATAATAGGGGAACCCCTAAATAAGGTATATTTCTATTTATAGTAAGGAATATTCTTGGTAGAGCTATCTAATTGCCTAGTAAGGAATAGTACAATCCTATTCCGCGATTTGCATCGTGATTTTGGGGACGTGTGATGAGTGGTGATTTTACCACTTATTTTAGCCTCTTTTGCTTAGCTTTCTATGCCTTTTAAGTATGAAATGAGGTTGCTTATGGTGGTTATTGCTAGATTTTCAGGTAAATGATGCTAGTAGGTGATGTGGGTTGAAGTGACAAGGAATTGAGCTAAAAAGAGATGAAATCTTGCAAAACTGCCAGTCATACAAGTTCCATGCTGAAGGTCAGGGCATATCCACTACTAGAAATTGGAGTTATGACAACGCTTTTTTTTGCTACGGATCAGTAACCGTTCCTATAGATGGTGTATTGCTACGGTTCAAACCGTTACAGATTATTATTGGAACTACCGGGACACTTTTCAACCGAACCGTTGCAATAGTCTTAAAACCGTTCCAAGAGAGGTAGATATGGCAACGTTTTGTATAACCGTTGCAAGACATATATGTATAGTAACGGTGGGATAAATATTGTCACGGTCATTTAATTCCCTCCTTATTTTTCACCCAAATTTTCTATTACCCGCTAAAATGAGGGGGGCACAATCTGATTTTCAATTTTTATTTTTTTATTTTTTATAACTAATAAAATACCAAATACATATAAACCCCTAATTCATTTTATCTACAGTTTCGTCGAAAATTATGAGGAGATGGTTCAATTACACCGGTGGCCTCTTCTTCTCCATTCCCTCATTCGCACCAAACCAGACCCTCCGTTTGATGAAAAAACCTAACCGCTGCCGATGAGTAGAGACGGACAGAACGCTCCTTCCATTTTGAACCCTAGGAGCCACCATTCCTCTCTCAAGTTGAAAACTGAGTTCGAAATCTGCTATTTATTACTAGATACCTCGCTGAGCTCCACTCGAATTGATTCCAGCCTTTATTTGGCTTTGTTTTGTACCTTTCTGCTCCAGTAGGTATCTTCTCTTACGTCTGTAATTTGTTCAGATCTGGTTTAATAAAAAATCATAACTACTTCACTTTATCTGTTATTGCTGTTTGGATTTGGCTGCCTTGAGTTCGAAATCTGCTGTTTATGAGTATGATGATTATGTTCCTAAAATTGATGTGAATGTGGATTAAATTCTCTTTGACCTCAATTCTTATGTATACCCCTTGTTCACGTATCTTGGACCTAGCTTTGTATTTATGTTTAAGATCTTTTATTTCTGCATCCTGTTTACACCAAGGATGATTAGCACATGATTCAAAAGTAGCTAATATCAGAACCTAAGAACACTTAAATGATTTCAGGCACATATGAAATAAAGTTCTTGGCTAGTATGCACGAGTATAAATCAAGATATAGATCAGAGATAGAGTCATGTTTTAAGACATGCATAGGAATTCTTTAAGTTCTAAACAAATAAGCATGATAAGAACTTAACAAAACAAGTTCAAACTTAAAAGAATTAAGTTTCAGAATAAGTGAACACATGAAATCCAACGACCAAGGGTAGGGTACTTAGCTTTTTCCAAGACTTTTCCTTTCTTTTTCCTTTCCTTTCTTTCTTTCCTTCTTCTTTCTTCTTTTCTCTTCGTTCATTTCATTTTTGATTTTTCAGAGTTTTAGAGACTGTTGGTCTCTAGGTGTTTAGATCTTCGGAATGGGGCTTTGGGGGTTTGATCTGAGTGTATGAGAGGAGGTCTAGAGACCTGGGGTAAGTGGGTGGTTTTTAGTACTCGCCGGAGTAGGGTTCCGGCGAGTGTTTTTTCTAATATTCGAGAGGTTGGGGTGATATTCAAGGTATTTCGTTATGGTGGGGTGATAGATCGTCTAAAGACGGTCATGTGGTGTTAAGGAGGGAGTCTGGTTCTTACTTTGGTGGTCGCCGGCTAGGGTTCCGATGACCGAAATTTCAAGACTGGGGGGAACTGGTTTTCTTTTAGATGGGGTTAATGGTGTTAGAGGTGTTAGCCGGTAGGGAGGGGTGTTTGGAAGTTAGCCTGAGTTGGAGAAGAAGGCCGAGGAGTGACCACCGGTAGGGTTCCGGTGGTCTCCATGAGAGACAGGGGGAGAAGGAGGGAAAGAACCTAAGGGCGGATAGGGTTTGTGAGATGAGGGTGTATGTGTAAAATGAAGAAATGAACGGGGAAGGTGTAATATATATTAATATCCCAGGTTGATGAATCCTGTCCATTAGATCAACTGAAATGGATGGCCAAGATCATCTCTTCCTAAACGTCGCCATATAAATTAATATGAGGTCTTCTAGAGTCTGTTAGATCAAGTTTTTTGAACGGTCAAGATTAATTAATTAAACTACGTCGTTTCAATTAATTGGCTCATCAGCCTTGTCCGTCTGATCAAACGCATTGGACGACTGTGATTGATTCCTTCATGCGACGTCGTTTGGTTTATAAGGGCACCGCCTTACTTGGTCCGTTGATCAATTGCATCAACGGCCCGGATCTAATCATTTATACGGCGTCGTTTGGTTTGGTGGTTGGGCAGACCGGTCAAAATGACATGGGCCTGGTCTGTATTTGTGTACTTGGGCATTCTTTGTATATTTGGCCCAAATTAATTATACAAAGTATTTTTTGTGCTTTTTTTTATTATTTTCTTGTATTTTCTTTTTGTATTTTGTACTTTTTCCTTTGTATTTATTTTACAACTGATATATTTCCTTTATTTTCCATTTTTTGATATTATTTTGTATTTTTTGCTTAATTTTCTAATTTCTAGCATTTGTTCTACAATTTTTGTGATATTTTCTTAATTAATTCCTATGCGATCACACAGTTCGACTTCCCCAACCTATGCGATCGCATTTCACTCTATGCGATCGCATAGAGTAAAAATCCACCCCTCTCTAGGTCTTCTATGCAATCGCAACCGCTCTATGCGATCGCATAGAACAACATCTGACTGCAATTTTTCTGCTGCAATATTTAAGTTCAAAACCTCCCGTTGGGCATCCGAAATCATCCCGAGACCCCGGGACCTCAACAAAATGCACAGATATGTCATATTACTTCATTCAAACTTGCGCGCAACATAGAAACACCATCATAAACATCAAAATCATCAAATTCTCACGGATTCAAGCGTAAGTTTCATTAAAACTTCCGAAACTAACATTTGCTCTAAAACCCGACCTAAACACCTCCGAATGACCTGAAATTTTGCATGCATATCCAAAATTACCTAACGGAGCTACTGCAACTTTCGGAATTTCATTGCAAGCCCCAGATCAAAATCTCACCTACCGTCCGGTATTCGCCAAAATTCACCCTTAGCCAATTCAAGCCTAAATCTACACCAGACCTCCAAATTCGATTCCGATTGCTCTCCTAAGTCATAAATCATCCCTCGAAACTAGTCAAATCGTCAGAAATCCATTCCGAGCTTTCTAACTCATCAGTCTACATTCGGTTGACTTTTCCAAACTATTCTTCTCAAAAAAAGGTTTATTGCCTCATTTCTATCTAGTTTCCATCTGATTTGCTTCTAACTCTCCAAACACATATAAATTAGCATATTAAAGTATAAAATGAAGAAAACGGGGCAATAACTCCCGTAACGACGGGTCGGGTCGTTACATTCTCCCCAACTTAAACAAACGCTCGTCCGCGAGCGGGTTAAGAAACATACCTAGAGTCACAAATAAATGTGGATATCTGCTCCGCATCTCCTGCTCGGTCTCCCAAGTTGCTTCCTTCACGGGACGACCTCTCCACTGCATTTTCAATGAAGCTATGTCTTTGGATGTCAACTTATGAACCTGTCGACCCAAAATGGCTACCGGCTCCACATCATTGGTCAAGTCCTCATCCAGCTGTATCGTGCTGAAGTCTAACACATGTGACGGATATCCAACATACTTCCGAAGCATAGATACATGGAACACAGGGTGAACTCCCGACAAGCTGGGTGGAAAAACAAGCATATAGGCCACCTCCCCAACTTTCCTAAGCACCTCAAAAGGTCCAATGAACCTTGGGCTCAACTTTCCTTTCTTTCCAAACCTCATAACGCCCTTCATAGGTGAAACTTTCAGCAACACCTTCTCACCCACTGAATAAAACACATCTCGGACCTTTCGGTCTGCATAACTCTTCTGACGCGACTGAGTTGTGCTAAGTCTCTCCTGAATCACCTTCACCTTGTCTAAGGCATCCTGGACTAACTCCGTCCCCAATAATCTAGCCTCGCCGGGCTCAAACCAACCAATTGGAGACCTACACCGCCTCCTATATAAGGCTTCATATGGTGCCATCTGAATGCTGGACTGATAGCAATTATTATAAGCAAACTCTGTAAGAGGCAAGTAATCAGCCCATGAACCGCCGAAATCAATGACACAAGCACGCAACATGTCCTCCAATATCTGAATAGTACTCTCAGACTGTCCATCCGTCTGTGGATGAAATGCTGTGCTCGGCTCTACCTGTGAACCCAACTCTCGCTGAAATGTCCTCCAGAACTGAGAAGTGAACTGGGTACCTCTGTCTGATATGGTAGAAATGGGAACTCCATGCAATCTCACAATCTTGCTGATGAATATCTCTGCTAACCGCTCTGAGGAGTATGTAGTACACACTGGAATGAAGTGAGCTGACTTGGTCAGTCTATCCACGACTACCCAAACTGAATCAAACTTCCTCGCTGTCCGAGGAGTCCACTAACAAAGTCCATAGTGATCCTTTCCCACTTCCACTCGGGAATATCAATACGCTGGAACACACCATCAGGTCTCGGATGCTCATACTTGACCTGCTGACAGTTTAGGCACCTTGCTACATGATTCACAATATCTTTCTTCATCTTTCTCCACCAGTAATGTTGTCTCAAATCTTGATACATCTTCGCGGCACCTGGATGAATAGAATACAGCGAGCTGTGGGCCTCCTCCAATATTAACTCGCGAAGGCCATCCACATTGGGCACGTATATCCGGCCCTACATCCGCAACACACCATCACTATTAATAGTGACATCTCTGGAATTATCATGCTGAACTCTGTCTTTAAGGACAAGCAAGTGTGGATCATCATACTAGCGCTCTCGAATACGGTCATATAAGGAAGACCGAGATACCATGCAAGCCATCACCCGACTGGGCTCAGAAATATCCAGTCTCACCATCTAATTAGATAATGCCTGAACATCAATTGCAAGGGGCCTCTCCCCAACTGTAATGTACGCCAAGCTGCCCATACTAATAGCCTTCTGGCTTAAAGCATCGGCCACTACATTGGCCTTCCCGGGATGACACAAGATGGTAATATTATAGTCTTTGAGCAATTCAAGCCATCTTCGCTGCCTCAAATTGAGATCTTTCTGCTTAAACAAGTGCTAGAGGCTACGGTGGTCTGTATATACATCACAAGATACACCATACAGGTAATGCCTCCAAATTTTCAAGGCATGAACAATGGCAGCTAACTCTAAATCATGAACAGGGTAGTTCTTCTCATGGGGCTTTAACCGACGAGAAGCATATGCAATAACTCTACCCTCCTACATCAATACACAATCGATCCCAACTCTAGAAGCATCACAATACACCATATATGACCCTGAGGCTGATGGTAGCACAAGTACTGGAGCTGTGGTCAAAGCCTCCTTGAGCTTCTGGAAGCTCTCCTCACATTCATCAGACCACTCAAATGGAGCATTCTTCTATGTCAACTTATTCAACGGTGAAGCAATAGATGAGAAACCCTAAACAAACCGGCGATAATTGCCTGCCAAGCCGAGAAAACTCCGAATCTCTGTAGCTGAGGAAGGTCTGGGCCAATTCTACACTGCCTCGACTTTCTGTTGGTCAACCCAAATACCATTACTGGACACTACATGTCCCAGAAAAGTCACAGTATCAAGCCAGAACTCACACTTAGAAAATTTTGCATAAAGTTTTTCCTCTCTCAACCTCTACAATACCACCCTCAAGTGCTGTGCGTGCTCCTCCTAGCTGCAGGAGTACACCAGGATATCATCAACTGTATGAATACGGCTGGGGCATATACGGCCGAAATACACTGTTCATCAAGTGCATGAATGCGGCTGGGGCATTAGTCACCCGAAAAGACATCACCAAAAATTTGTAGTGCCCATATCTCGTTCTGAAAGCCGTTTTCATAATGTCTAAATCCCTAATCTTTAACTAGTGATAACCCGATCGAAGGTCAATCTTAGAGAATACACTAGCTCCCTGAAGTCGATCAAACAAGTCCTTAGTACGAGGTAATGGATATTTATTCTTTACTATTACCTTATTCAACTGCCTGTAATCAATGCACATTCTCATTGTGCCATCTTTCTTCTTCACGAATAATATCGGTGCACCCCAAGGTGACACACTCGGGCGAATGAACCCCTTATCTAAGAGTTCCTGAAGCTGTTCTTTCAACTCTTTTAACTCAGCTGGTGCCATCCGGTAGGAGGGATAGAATTGGGCTGAGTGCCCGGCACCAAGTCAATACCGAAATCGATATCCCTGTCAGGTGGCATGCCCGACAGGTCTACTGGAAATACATCCGGGAAATCCCTCACAACGAGGACCGAATCAAGACTGGGTGTCTCAACCTCAACATCTCTAACGAAGGCCAAATAAGATAAACAAGCCTTCCCAATCATTCGTTGGGCTTTTATATAGGAAATCACACTGTCGGATACATAATCAATTACGCCACGCCACTCGATCCTCGGATTACTTGGAATAGCTAGTGTGACTACCTTGGCATGATAGTCCAGAATCGCATGGTAAGGAGATAACCAATCCATGCCTAGAATCATGTCGAAATCCACCATGCCCAATAATAATAAGTCAACTCGGGTCTCCAAACCCCCAATAGTAACAAGACAGGATCGATATACATGATCCATAATAACTGTATCACCTACCGGGGTAGACACATGCACGGGCAAGGCAAGAATACCACGGGGCGTACCCAAATGATGCGCAAAATATGAAGATACATAGGAATAGGTAGATCCAGGATCAAATAAGACAGAAGCATCCTTGTGGCAGACTGAGATAATACCTGTGATGACTGCATCTGATGCACTAGCGTCCCTCCTATCTGGAAGAGCATAAAAACAAGCCTGACCTCCGCTAGTACGATCCTCACCCCTAGGGTGACCTCTGGCTACCTGACCACCGCTCCTAGCTGACTAAGCGGGTGCTGAAGAAACATGAGCAGAAGACGAGGGCTGATCCCTCTACTGAGACCGCTTATGAAGCAACTAGGGACACTCCCTCCTGATATGGCCAAACTCACCCCACTCAAAACAACAGCCTGAAGCTGGAGAAAGGGACTACTGCTGAGAACCCCTCGATGTAGATGAATCCTGAGCTGAAGGAGTAGGAGTAGAGCTCTAAGCTGGAAGGGCGCTCAATGCGGGCTAGCTCTACTATAGACCCTGTTGGCCCTGATGACCATGATAACCTGATGACCCTGGCGACCACGGTCTGACGAAACCCCACTAGACTCTGTAAGTCCTGACTGAGGAGATCTGAAGGAACGACCTCTGCTGTCCTGAGACTGGCCCCTAGACGGAGCACCACTGTAACTACCTGTACTACGAGGCCTCTTAGCCTCCCTCTCCTCATGCTCTCGACTACGGTCTGTCTCAATCTGACAAGCCGCATCAACCACCTCCAAAGTAACTACTGAAGCCCTCTCTCTAGTCATCAATATACAGATAGGATAGTTGAGACCATCCATAAATCTCCTGCTTCTCTCACGATCTATCGGAATCATCCACATGGCATGACAAGCTAGTTGTGTAAACCTCAACTCGTACTAAGTCACTGAAATATCTCTCTGCTTCAACCGCTCGAACTGACGACACAGCTCCTCCCTCTGAGACTGGGGCACATAATTCTCCAGAAATACCATGGAGAATTGCTGCCAAGTGAGGGGCGCCGCCCCAATAGGCCTACTGATAATAGGTGAATTTGACTATAGTCCAGTGAACTGAAAAGTAGTAAAAGACACACAGCTGGACTCAAGAATCCCTGCTGTACGGAGCATCCGCTGACGTCTGTCGAGAAAACCGGGCATCCTCGCACTCAAATCTATAAAATGTCGGAAGCTGGAGTCTATCAAACCTCTCAAGGTGACGCTGCTCGTCACCAAGCATAGCTGGAACCACATGAGCTGGGGCTGGTGTGATTAGTGCAGCCGGCCGAACTGGCTGAGCTAGAGCTGCCTCAGGTGCCTGTAAACCCTGAACTACCGACTCTGGTATGCGAGAAATAGGGGTCTAATTTCCCCCTACCTGTGAAGAAGCTGTTGTAGTAGAGGCCGCAACCACCCGAGCTAAGCAAGTACACACTGATAGGATCTGTGCTAAGGTCTCCTGAAGACCTGGTATCTCAATAGACACTGCCGATGCCTGAACTTGAGCTGCTGGGATGCCTGCAGCTGGGACCTAATCCTGAACCGGGTCCACTAGCGCTAGGATCTGACCCTGAGTCTAGTCAGCTGGTGGGTCAGCAGGTGTTGTCACTGCTGCCCTACCTCTACCACGACCGAGTCCGGGTGCCACTGGTGGTCGTCCGCCACGTTCAATAGCACGTGTTCTCTCCATCTGCGAGAGAGTAGAATATGGAAAAAATTTAGTTTCACGATAACACAAACCACACGATATGAATCCAAGAAAGTGAAGTGTTTCCTAAAGTTTTGTAGCCTCCCGAGGATAGATATGGACGTCTACGTACCGATCCGCAAGAGCCTACTAAACCGGCTCATGAATCGCACCTTTGTGTACAGATTTAGGTACACTCATAACGACCCATAGCCGGTCGTGATGGCACCCAATACCAAAGCTAAGCAAGCTAGACCAACAACTGTTTCCAAATAGAAAACCAATCCCAAAAGGACAAACTCAAGAAGAATATATGAGTCAATAAATACTCCAATAATAATAGTATCAAATAAATACTAAGAAGTGCGAATATCAAAATAACACTCCAAAAAGATCTGGGTCACTAGTATAGAGCCTCTAAACAAAAATGAATAGTAATAGAAATACTGAATGAAGTACTCAAGTCTGAAACATATAGTATTAACTGAATGAAGAGAGAATCTAGGTTCTACGAACGCCGGCAGCTACCTTAACAACTCGGATAAACTCCGATATAGGCTGGAGTGCTCGTCTAACCCTCCTGTGTACCTGAATCTGCACACAAAGGTGCAGGGAGTAGGGGTGAGTACTAAGTACTCGATGAGTAAAAAGTATATAATAATAGCTGAAAGCAGGAAATCCACAGAATACCACAAAGCAAAGCTAAACTACAATCTGGTACCTCCTACGAACTAGTAACAATAGCAAATCACAATTAGCACAGATAATTTAGAGATAAAAATGCAATGCAATGCACATGACCGCTACGGCACGTAGCCCGATTCGTTTAACGTCGACAGCGCTCACTAGGGGTGTGTACAGACTCCGGAGGGGCTCCTACAGCCCAAGCGCAATATTTATATCATCCGCTGCGGCGTGCAGCCCGATCCATCCTTAGTCCACAACATGCATATGAGTCACACAACAGTTCAATTTATTTATTTCTAGGTTCCATTTCATTAACAATGAAAAATACTTTAATTTTATTTAACTTTTCGAAGAACATATGACTTAGCATTTCATAACAGTGATGTCAAACCAGGACTGAGTTCAATGATTTTGCAAACCATACTATCACATAGATATTTATCCCCCAAGGATACTACAGGTCGGCACATGGCCCCAAACATGGCTTATAGCCCACAAATATATTTAACACAGTGTGCGTTTCTACCGCCAATATAATATTATTCATATTTGGGATGGACCAAGTCTCAATCCCTAGTCATAACCAATCCCGTACCTGCCATAGGGTGCGAGCCACGCCCTAATAGCGTCACAATGTGCCAAGTGCCAAGCCGAGGTTTCAAACCTTCTGGTTGCCTCGATTTACGTGCATGATCCGAGCATGTAGCCGGAAAGATTTTGTGGTAGAAAATATGAATTCAATGAGAAATTTGGATAAAAATGATATTAATATTGATATGGTTGACTTCGGTCAACATTTTTGGTAAACGGACCCGGACCCGAGAACGGACGGTCCCGGAAGGTCCGTAGGAAAATATGGGACTTGGACATGCGTCCGGAGTCGAATTCTGAGGCCTAGAGCCCAAGTTATGAATTTTTCTGTGAAATTATTTTTGCTGTAATTATTAAAGGAAAATGAATTAAATGACCTTGGTATCGGGCTCGTATTTTGGTTCCGATGTCCGGTACAAGTCTTAAATATTATATATGTGCTTTCTGCAAAGTTTGGTGACATTTGGATGTCGTTTGATATGTTTTGGACCTTGAGTTCCAAGTTTGAAAGTTTTGAAAACCAAAAGTATGAAAATCATGAACTTGAGGCTTGATTTGATGAAAACGATGTGATATTGGCGATGTGATCGCACGAACAAGTTTGTAATATGTTTTTGATGTTGTGTACATGTTTGGTTTGGAGCCCGGAGGGGATCGGGTAAAGATTTGATAGGCTGTTGGATCAATTTCTGAATTTTAACACTGCTGGTTTTTCACCCAGCTGTTGTCTTCGCAAATGCGAAGATTTTCTCGCAAATGCGAGAAGTCCCATGCTGGCCTTGGTTCGCAAATGCGAACCAATCTTCACAAATGCGAAGTTGGCAGGGGAGTAAAGGGGTTCGCAAATGCGAACCATACCTCGCAAATGCGAGGCCTTCAGTAAAAGGTCCAGCTTCGCAAATGCAACTAAAATGTCGCAAATGCGAAGGCCCCAGCAGTCAGCTTAGTTCGCAAATGCGAACTTAATGTCGCAAATGCGATGCTGACAGTCCCCAAGCCTACTATGTTCGCAAATGTGAACAAAAGTTCGCATTTGCGATATCCGCAGCTGTGCAATTTTATACTTAAACGAATTTTTCAGTTCATTCTTCACTTTTTCAAAAACTCACACACTACACACGAGCTCTTAAGGCCAAATTCACTCCAAAGCAATTGTAAGTCACTTTTTACTTAATTCTTTCAATTCCTAACAACATTAAACATGTTTTTCAATAGAAATCAAAGGTTTTCATGGTAGAAATTAATGTTTTTGGGTAGAACCTAGAGTTTTCATGAATTGGGCAATTGGACATCGAATTGAGGTCCGATTTTGAAACAAATCATATATTTGAACTCGTGGGGGAATGGGTAACCGGATTTCGGTCCGAACCCCGAGTTTCGACCACGTGGGCCAGGGGCGTTTTGGGAAATTTTGGGGTAAACTTTGAGAAAACCATTTTTAAGCATTCAAACTAAGTTAATTAGTATTTATTAATATAATGGAATCAATTGTGATTAGATTTGAGCTAGTTGAAAGTGGAATTTCGGGGAAAAGGAATAATTTAAGAGTAATTTGGACTTCAAGGCTAGAGGTAAGTGTTTGTTCTATCCTAGCTTGAGGGAATAGGATTATGTGCTATGTGCTATGTGATCGAGTGCGGTGTATGGGCTGTGGTGACGAGCATCCATACACTGGCGTCTTGCATGACCGTGAGTCGTTGTTGATACTTGTTGTGAGACATTTTAAAGATAAATTGTTGAACACTTGCCGGGTTGTAGAATTGTTATTGTTCTCCCTTGCCGGGACTTGTTGTGAAGTGAGATATTGATTGCCCTTATCGGGACTTTGTTGTGATGATTATTGTGTCCCTTGCCGGGACGGTTCATGATTTATTGTTTTCATTCTTTGCCCTTAACTGTGATTGTTAATTGGGTGAGGAAGAGTGATAATGCACGAAGGGTGATGCCGTGCCATGATTTATTGATTATGCACTAAGGTTAATGTCGTGCCTTGTTTTATTGATTACGCACGAAGGTTAATGCCGTGCCTTGATATTGATTATGCACGAAGGTTAATGCCGTGCCATGTTTTATTGATTATGCACGATGGATCATGTCGTGCCTTGTTATTGAACCATGTACGAAGGATCATGCCATACCATGGATGTGAGGATGAGAGTAAAAGCACGAAGGATCATGCCGCACCATGGATGTGAGGATGAGAGTAAAAGCACGAAGGGTGATGCCGTGCACTTTATTTGCTTATTTGGTGAGGATGAGAGTAAAAGCACGAAAGGTGATGCCGTGCACTTTATTTGCTATTTCATTGACTTGACATTACTTGTTTCTCAGTATACTTGTTTTCCTTGTTGATTTAATGACTGTTGTTATACTTGTTTGAATTCTTCTGTGACATTCCTTGTTGCATTGTTACTTGGTTATTTCTCGTTATCTTGTAGTGTACATATATATAGAACTGCACAGGTTTATGTGGTTGTCTAGTCCTAGGCTTGTCACTACTTCGTCGGGATAGGCTAGGCACTTACCAGCACATGGGGTCGGTTGTGCTGATACGCACTTTTGTGCGTTTTTGCACAGGTCCAGGTTTCGATCAGGAACAGCAGCAATAGATCTTTTGCGTGGGAGTTGAGCATATTGAGACCGAGGTAGCTTGCACGCGTCCGCAGGCCCGGCTTCTCTTCCTTTTACTTATGTTACTAGTTGTAGTCTCTTTGTTCCGAGACAAAACAGACTATGTTATTTTCTTTCAGACCTTTATGTGTAGTATTAAATAGTAGTTCGTGAGTTGGTGACTCCACGTCTTGGGTAGAGGATTTCGGTATCATTTTACCTTGAAACTGCTTATTGCTATTTTTATAAAGTCTTCCGCACTTGTTTAATTAAGGTTATGGTTTTGGTTGTTAAATTGAATATGAAATATTGCTAAAAATAGGATAGTGTGAATAAAGTGGCTTGCCTAGCTACCATGAGTAGGCGCCATCACGATCCCGATGTTGGGGGAAAATCCGGGTCGTGACACCCCTAATAGCGTCACAATGTACTAAGCCGGGGTTTCGAACCCTCAGGCTACCATATACACTAACTACTCACCTCTAGCCGGCCGTGGACTCGTCCGCGATACCTTTTCCCTTCAAATTTGCTGCCTCGTGCGTCGAATCTAGTCAAAACCACAACAATTATATCAATATGGGTCAAAGAAATATAACCCAATCAAATTTACTTGAAAAATGCAATAATACACGAAGTTGGTAAAATCCGAGCCCCGAGCCCACTTCTCGAAAAATTCCGAAAAATCATAACAATGGATTCCTCGTCTCGCCACGAGTCCGTGCATATAAAATTTATCGAAATTATAGTTTGAATGGCCTTTCAACACCCAAAAACTCGTTTTCAAAATTTAGGCCCTAATTCTTCACAAATTCTACCCAATTTCATGTATTTTGGTGTTGATTCTAGCATAAAATCATGTTTTTGAGTCAAGAAACTTACCTCCAGCGATTACCCGTTGATTTCTCTCTTCAAAGCTCTCAAAACCCTCCCTTGACGAAGTAAAAGTGGTGTAAAATAACGGGGTTCGCGTCTGTTGTTTATATTTTAACTGTTCTGCCAATTCATTCTTCTATGCGATCGCAATGCCCCTATGCGATCGCATAGAGTAAAATTTTCGGCCATTTTTTTTCCTTCTATGCGATCGCAATACCTTTATGCGATCGCATAGAGCAATCTCCCTGGGCCCCAAATTTCTTCTCTGCGATAGCAACATAGAGTATGCGACCGCACTGTGCAACATCATAGACCTATGCGATCGCACCCTCTTCTTTTACCCCCTCCAGATCCTTCTATGCGATCGCATAGAACAATAACTTTCTGCAATTTTTTGCTGCAATATCATGTTCAATATTTGCCCGTTGGCCATCCGAATTCACCCCAAGACCCTCAGGACCTCAATCAAATACACTGATATGTCATATTACTTTATTCAAACTTGCTCGTAACATAAAAACACCATCATAAACATCAAAATCATCGAATTCTCATGGATTCAAGCCTAAGTTTCACCAAAACTTCCAAAACTTGCATTTGATCTAAAATCTAACCTAAACACCTCCAAATGACCTGAAATTTTGCACGCATATCCAAAATCACCTAACGGAGCTACTGCAACTCTCAAAATTTCATTCCGAACCCCGGATCAAAATCTCACCTACCATCCAGAATTCGCCAAAATTCATCCTTAGCCAATTCAAGCCAAAATCAACACTGGACATCCGAATTTGATTCTGATTGCTCTCCTAATCATAAATCATCCCCCGAAACTATTCGAATCATCAAAAATCCATTCCGAGCTTTCTAACTCATCGGCCAACATTCAGTTGACTTTTCCAAACTATTCTTCTCAAAAAGAGATTTATTGCCTCATTTCTAACCAGATTCCATCCGATTTACTTCTAACTCTCCGAACACATACAAATTAGCATATTAAAGTATAAAATGAAGAAAATGGGGCGATAACTCCCGTAACGACGGGTCGGGTCGTTACACTTCTTTGATTTTAGTAAGTCTTGTCTAGCATCGTCACTACTTCGACGGGGTTAGGCCAGGCACTTACTAGCACATGTGGTCGGTTGTGCTGATGCTACTCTTCTGTGCTTTTTGCACGGATCACAACGTTGGAGCAGCTTTCGGACAACAGCAGCAGTAGGATATTTCTGGGAGTTATCTTCAGTCCAGGGACTCTCGAGGTAGCCCATCCGGCGTTCGCAGGCCGAAGTCCCTATCCCTTATTTTTAGTTTGTTTTTATTGTACCAAAATGGACTTATGTATTTTCTTTCATTCAGACTTGGTTGTAGTATTCTATAGTAGTCTGTGAGATAGCGACACCATATTTTGGGTAGTGTTATGTTCAACATTTTTCCGCATTTTGATTTCTTCTTTTATTGGATTTTAAAGTATTTTCTGAAAATTTCAATTATTCAAGCATATTCTGTTGTTAAGGTTCGGCTAGCCTTTTTTATCGTACGTAGATGCTCGGACATAAAAAATTTCACTTTATCTACATATTGGTGGTCATGCGATTAAGTTTCAAAAAGAGCAGAGCTCGGCAAGTATACATTTTTATACTACAACAAAAGTTATTACATAGTATAAGACTTGTAAATTTTAGAAATAGTGGCATAGATTACGGGAGTTAAATGGTTGGCGGTGTTATCTTTTTATGATATTTTTTTGAGGATTATATTTAGGTATTTGTTTACGTCAAAAATTATTTTGTGCATTGGAAATATATTTCTCAATTATTTGATTGTTTGATCTTTCAAGTTATTATTTATTTATTATACAATTAGAGAGGGTAATAAAAAGGAATAATTGTTGTCAACTTTTTTTAATGTATATCTCTGAAATGATGTAGTTATTGTCGATAACTTATTACAATCAATCGTTTAAAACTCGGGCTTTTCATTATATAGTGTGAGTAATGTCAGAGGTATATAAAAAAGAGCACCACGAAAAAAGTAGAATGACAAGATTAGGGTTTTTGATTTTTCAAGCAATCTCGATAGCTTATGCACTTTGGAACTTATCTATGTTTGATCTGAGGATTTTAACATTGCAATCACAATGTTGGCTCACATATATATATATATATATTTAAAATTAATAGGCCTAATTATAAAATAAAAAATAAACTGCTCTAAAAGAGCGGAGTGGGAATTACTAACTTCTCCTCCGCTCCTCCTCTCTGTGCTTTTTCCCCTTTCCCATCTTCTCCTTTGTCATTCATTTTAAAGAAATGATGTGTTTATGTGTTTTTGCCTTGACTGTTTAATAGTATCAGCATATTTTGTAGTCTTTGAATTAATATAATCCTATAATATTATAAAAATACAAAGGCAACTAAATGTTGAGTTAAACTTTGATTAAATATTGTATAAGTGACATTTTCTTAATTTTTATGAAGTGTTTTACAAGTTATATTTTCTTTTTCGTTTTCTTTTTTAAAAATACTAGTATTCGTACCCACGCGATGCGAAGATCATATCAAAAAATATTAAAATGTGATCGAATTTATTTGAACATATTGAATTGTATTGTTTCAATAAAATTTCACGATCATTTATCAATAATCAATAATATTTATTTGTATTATTTAGTTCATTTTATTATAAAATTTAAAGTATAACATCACCATTATTTCTATCTATTGCTTTATGCATTTTTCCTATTTATTGACGATTATTTTTTTCAGTTAGTTACCTATAATTTAAATAATAACATATTTAAAATCTAATTGATACTTTGAATTGTACAATAATGAGATAATAATCCTAGTTCTTTTGACAAAATCCTTGTTGAAATACGAAATTGAATTTATCCATGCTTAATGTTAAAATTTTGGTAACTATCACTATGAAGAAATCATAAAGTGAAAGCTAATCAGCTATGGTAAAAAGAATAATTCAACCAACTCATGCACTGATAATATGACTTTTATTTGTGCAAGTATCACAATTTTTTTTCTCGGCAAATTTATTAAGTTGATAAATTTTTTGAATTTGATGTAGTTGATGAGCCATATAAAATAACACATAAGTTACTTCTAAAAAGTATAATCATTACATGTTAACTTCCTACACATGACAACTTGAAAATTATACAATGTACCTCTAACGTGAAGAACGTGAACACTTTTTCCTCACATAAATTGCGTAATTATAAATTCTAGGTCCTTGAAATGACCCGTCTTTCACAAATCTTTGTATTATTGTCCGTTAGAGTTTCTTAAACCAAAAAATTATGAATAGATAGTATCTTTAACAAAGTAAAAATCAAGACGATACACAAAGAAAGAAGAAAACATAAGAAACCATATCGAAGTCACTCTAATCTTGTCATTTTTGCAAATTTCACAACACATTACTTCCATCATGAATTGCTAAACCCACTAACCAATAAGGACAAAACCTACAAAAGACAATACTAAGAAGAAAAAAAATACTAACATCTAGTACTAAATAGCATTTGAAAAAAAATCAGTTTCTTGATCAAGATTGAGCCTTTTAAAATTCGAATACGTGTCGATCGTAAGACAACACAATCACTAAGAGAAAAAAGAATAAAAAAAATTTGACTTGAGATTTCGCTTGACAACTATAATTATTATATAAAATAAAAAGTGTGATATCTCTTAATATAGAAGAATCAATTTCTCATTTCATGTTGGACAAATACAACTTTAATAAAAATCCGTTTATTTATCTTTTTGCACCGTAAAATTTTTTCATCCATCTCTTTACCCCTCTCCTTAATAATCTTAAAGGAACAATCTATATAGCTTACCAACTTACCAAGGCTATCTTTTGGTTGTAACTTTATTTTTTATGCGGCCAAAAATTAAATATCATGATGCTAAGCATACTGGACAATATTTTCAAATTAATTTTTAAAATTAAAATATGATGATAGAAGAATAATAAAGATTAATTAAGAGATTCTTAGAGAAGAACATCTAACCTTATGTTCCTAAAAATTCTTGGTAAATACTCTTCTAGAAATATAAGAAAGATACCTATAATTTTCTTCAAGTATTGAAGATTATGGTGTTTCTTGATCTTTGGTACGTAACAGATCCTTAGCTCATTAAAGATGTTGGGGCACTCCTGCACCAATGTCATCCTATCTTTATGGACTTCATGTAACGACCCGGCCCGTCGTTACGGGAATTACCACCCCGTTACCTTGCAATTACATATCTTATGCTTTTATAACAATATTAGAGTATATCGGGTGAGTTAGGAGTGATTTGTATTGAAAATGAAACAAATAGCATGTTTGAAGAAAGCTTGAATATGAAAAGTCAACCAAGAGTTGACTATTGAGTTAGAGTGCTCGGAACCGGATTCTGATGATTCGACTAGTTCCGGGGGATCATTTATGACTTAGGAGAGCAATCGGAATTGAATTCGGAGGTCCGGTGTAGTTCTAGGCTTGAATTGGCGAATGTTGATTTTTGGCGAAAACCGGATGGTAGGTGATATTTTGATCCGGGGGTCGGAATGGAATTCCGACAATTTCTATAGCTTCGTTATGTGATTTTGGATATGTCTGCAAATTTTCAGGTCATTCGGACATCGTTTGATCGGGTTTCGGATTGAATGTTAGTTTTGAAAGTTTTGAAGAAACTTAGGCTTGAATTCGTGAGTAAATGGTGATTTTGATGTTTAGTATGGTGTTTTTATGATTGGAACAAGTCCGTATCATGTTTTGGAGTACGTTGGTGGTTTTCGTTGGGGTCCCGAGGGCCTCGGGATGATTTCGGACCATCAACCGGGCATTTGGACTTGGCAAAAATCTGCAGAAAAACTGCAGGTTCTGCCCAGGCATCTAAGCCTTCGCGTTCGCGTGGCATGGGCCGCGTTTGCGAAGGTCAGGCGAATCAATGCATCGCGTTCGCGGTCGGGGTGTCGCATTCGCGTAGGCCGGGGGTGTTGTGCATCGCGATCGCGTTCCTGGTGTCGCATTCGCGTAGGTTCGTGGGAGTGTGCTTCGCGTTCGCGGGAGGTGTATCGCGAACGCGTAGAAGGAATTTGGGCGACTGGGAGTTTGAGCATCGCGAACGCGTGATTGGCGTCGCGTTCGCGAAGGGTAGCTGGAAGTTGAGCATCGCGAACGCGTGGTAGGCGTCGCGTTCGCGAAGAGTAAGAGGGAGTTGTTCATCGCGAACGCGTGGGAGCTCACGCGAACGCGTAGAACAAAATGTTCTGGCAGTGAATTTATATCACAGAACAGAGGGCTTACGGGTTTACACCCCCAAAACATAATTTTGAGCCCTAGAGAGAAGAAAACTCGAGGAAATCACCGAGAAGTCATCGGGTATTCGTCGGAGGTAAGATTCTTGACTCAAAAACATCATTTTATGGTAGAATTAACATCAATCTTCATGAAATTGGGTTGAAATCTTGAAGAAATGTGGCCTAGATATTGAAAACGGGATTTTGAGTTTTGGGAGGCCATTTGAACTCCGATTTTGATAAATTTTATATGCACGGACTCGTGGCGAGATGAGGGTCGCGTTGGTACTAATTTCGGAATTTTCCGAGCAGTGGGCCCGGGGTCGGGTTTTACCAACTTGGTGTATTTATGCGAATTTTGTGTAAATTGAAATGGGTTATGATTATTTGACCCGTATTTGATATAATTATTGTGGTTTGACTAGATTCCACGCACGAGGGAGCTAAATTCAAAGGAAAAGGCATCGCGGACGAGTCTACGACCGGCTAGAGGTGAGTAGTTTGTGTATATGGTAGCCTGAGGGTTCGAAACCCCGGCTTAGCACATTGTGACGCTAGTAGGGCGTGGCTCGCACACCGTGGCAGGTGCGGGATTGATTGTGACTATGGATTGAGACTTGGTCCATCCCGGAAAGGAATAATATGTTATTAGTGTTGGAAATACACTGTATTTGATATATTTGTGGGCTGTAAGCCTTGTTTGGGGCCTTGTGCCGACCCGTAGTGTCCTTAGAGGACAATAATTATGTGATAGCTATAATTGCTTAATTCACCGATCTCAGTCCTGGAAATTGAAATCACACTTTTGAAATGCAAAGTCACCGGCTTTTGCAAATTTAATAAATAAAGCATTTTCACAATTAAATGAACTGGAACCTGGAATTAAATAAGTTGAGCTATGTATGATTTATATACATGTTATGGACTGAGGATGGATCGGGCTGCACGCCACAGTGGTTGATATGAGGATCGGGCTGCACGCCGCAGCGATATTGCGCTTGGGCTGTAGGAGCCCCTCCGGAGTCTGTACACACCCCCAGTGAGCGCCGTCGATGTTAAATTGGATCGGGCTACACGTCGTAGCAGTTATGTGCATTGCATTGCATCTTTATTTGTTGAATTACTCTGTGGTAGCTGAATTGTACTTGAATTGTACTGTTGATGCTAGTTCGTAGGAGATTCGGACTGTAGTGTAGCTTCATATTGTGGTATTTTGTGGATTTCTTACCTTCAGCTGCTTTTATATATTTATTACTCACTGAGTACTTAGTACTCACCCCTACTCCCTGCACCTTTTGTGTGCAGACTCGGGTACTCAGGAGCAGTAGACAGGCATTTCCAGCGTTTGCAGTGTCATATCGAGTTGCTGAGGTAGCTGCCTACGTTCGCAGAACCTAGCTTCTCCTCTCCTTTCCAGTTGTTATTTGTATTTTGTATTCAGATTTGAGTATTTCTATACAGTACTCTCTATTCCTGTTGGGTTTTGCTAGAGGCTCTAGACTTGTGACTCCAGATCTTTGGGAGTGTCGGTATTTCGTTCATTATTATTATTATTGGAGTTCTTAAACTCATATATTCTTCTTGGGTTGTCCATTTGGGACTGGTATTAGATGAAATCAGTAATTGTTGGTCTGGCTGGCCTAGCTTGATTGTTGGGCGCCATCACGACCGGATTTGGGTCGTGACAAGTTGGTATCAGAGCTCTAGGTTATTAGGACTCGCGAGTCATGAGCCGGTTTAGTAGGCTTTCGCGGATTGGTACGTAGACGTCCGTATCTATCCTCGAAGGGCTACAGAAACTTTAGGAAAAACCTCATTTTCTTGGATTCATATCGTGCGATTTGTGTTGTCATGAAATTAAAATTTTCCATGTTCCATTCTCTCGCAGATGGCGAGAACACGAGCTAACGGACGTGGCGGACGACCACCATTGGCACCCAGAGGCCGTGGTCGTGGTAGAGGTAGGGCAGCAGCACCAGCACCTACTGATCCACCAACTGACCAGACTCAGGGTCAGATTCCTGCACCAGTGGCCCAGGCTCAAGACTAGACTCCAGTGGTAGACGCTCCGAGAACTGAGGTTCAGGCACCGGCAGTGCCCATTGTGATACCGGGTCTTCAGAAGACCTTGGCTCAGATCTTATTAGTGTGCACAGGCTTGGCTCAGGTAGTTGCAGCTACTGCTGCAGTATCTTCTTCAGAGGCAGGGGGAGGAAATCAAACCCCCGTGGCTCGCACACCCGAGCCAGTTCAGCTAGTTGCGCCCGTTGCACCAGCTCCTGCATATATGGTTCCAGTTATGCCCGACGATGAGCAACGTCGTTTGGAGAGATTTGAGAGGCTACAACCTCCGACATTCAGTGGTGCTGAGGGCGAGGACGCCCAGGGTTTTCTTGACAGATGTCAGCGCATGCTTCGCACCGCGGGTATTTTAGAGTCCAGCGGTGTTTCATTCACCACTTTTCAGTTCACAGGTGCAGCATTTCAGTGGTGGGAGGATTTCGAGAGGCGTAGGCCCGCTGGGGCAGTGCCCCTCACTTGGCAGCAGTTCTCCATGGTATTTTTGGAGAAGTACGTGCCTCGGTCTCGGAGAGAGGAGCTGCGACGTCAGTTCGAGTGGTTGAAGCAGGGAGAGATGACGGTTAATTAGTACGAGATGAGATTCACACAGTTGGCCCGCCATGTGGATGGTTCCTACGGACCGAGAGAGGATTCGGAGATTTATCGATGGCCTTATTTATCCCATCCGCATATTGATGACCAGGGAAAGAGTTTCGACAGTTACCTTCGAGGAGGTGGTTGATGCTGCCCGTCATATTGAGACAGATCGCCGCAGAGAGCGGGAGGAGAGAGAGGCTAAGAGGCCTCGTGGTTCTGGAAGTTACAGCGGTGCTCCGTCTAGGGGCCAATTTCAGCATAGCAGAGGTCGCTCTTTCAGGTCTCATCAGTCTGGACGTGCAGAGTCCAGTGGGGTTTCATCAGATCGTGGTCGTCAGGGCCATCAGGGTTATCAGGGTCAGCAGAGCCGTCAGCAGAGTCAGCCTGCACTGAGTGCTCTTCCAGCTCAAAGCTCTGCTCCTGCTTCCTCAGCACAGGGTTTATCTATAGCGAGGGGTCCTCAGCAGCCCCTTCTTCCATCTTCAGGCCGTTGTTTTGAGTGCGGTGATTTGGGCCATATCAGGAGAGAGTGTCCTCAGTGGCTTCGTAAGCGGTCTCAGCAGAGAGATCAGCCCTCGTCTTCTACTCATGTTTCTTCAGCGCCAGCACAGTCGGCTAGGACTGGTGTCCAGGTATCCAAAGGTCGCCCTAGGGGTGAGGATCGTACTGGTGGAGGCCAGGCTCGTTTCTATGCTCTTCCGGATAGGAAGGATGCTAGTGCTTCAGATGCGGTCATTTCAGGTATTATCTCAGTCTGCCACAGGGATGCTTCCGTCTTATTTGATCCCGGATCCACCTATTCTTATGTCTCTACTTATTTTGCACATCATTTGGGTATGACCCGTGGTATTCTTGCTTTGCCCGTACATGTGTCTACCCCAGTGGGGGATACTGTTGTTGTGGATCAGGTATATCGATCCTGTCTTATTACTATTGGGGGACTGGAGACCCGAGTTGATCTATTACTACTGGGCATGGTAGATTTTGATGTAATTCTAGGCATGGATTGGCTATCTCCTTACCATGCGATTCTGGACCGTCATGCCAAGACAGTCACACTAGCTATTCCAGGTAATCCGAGGATCGAGTGGCGTGGCTTGACTGATTATGTGTCCGACAGAGTGATTTCTTATATAAAGGCCCAACGAATGATTGGCAAGGGTTGTTTATCTTATTTGGCCTTCATTAGAAATGTTGAAGCGGAGACACCCAGTCTTGATTCGGTCCCCATTGTGAGGGAGTTTCCGGATGTTTTTCCAGCAGAACTGCCAGGCATGCCGCCTGATAGAGATATTGATTTTGGTATTGACTTGGTGCCGGGCACTCAGCCCATTTCTATTCCTCCCTATCGCATGGCACCAGCAGAGTTAAAGGAATTGAAGGAACAACTTCAGGAACTCTTAGATAAGGGTTTCATTCGTCCGAGTGTGTCACCTTGGGGTGCACCGGTGTTGTTCGTGAAGAAGAAAGATGGCACAATGAGAATGTGCATTGATTACGGGCAGCCGAACAAGGTAACAGCGAAGAATAAGTACCCATTACCTCGTATTGAGGACCTATTTGATCAGCTCCAGGGAGCTAGTGTATTTTCTAAGATTGATCTTCGATCGGGCTATCATCAGTTGAAGATCAGGGACTCGGATATTATGAAGACAGCGTTCAGGACGCGATATAGGCACTACGAGTTCCTGGTGATGTCTTTCGGGCTGACTAATGCCCCAGCTGCATTCATGCACTTGATGAATAGCGTATTTCGGCCATACCTTGATTCTTTTGTGATTGTGTTTATTGATGATATTCTGGTGTATTCACGCAGCCAGGAGGAGCATGCACAGCACTTGAGGGTGGTATTGCAGAGGTTGAGAGAAGAGAAGCTCTATGCAAAATTCACTAAGTGTGAGTTCTGGCTTGATACTATCGGTTTTCTGGGACATGTAGTGTCCAGTGATGGTATTCGGGTCGATCCACAGAAGGTTGAGGCAGTGCAGAATTGGCCCAGACCTTCCTCAGCTACAGAGATTCGGAGTTTTCTTGGCTTGGCAGGCTATTATCGTCGGTTTGTTCAGGGTTTCTCATCTATTGCTTCACCGTTGACTAAGTTGACACAGAAGAATGCTCCATTTGTGTGGTCTGATGAATGTGAGGAGAGCTTCCAGAAGCTCAAGGAGGCTTTGACCACAGCTCCAGTACTTGTGTTACCATCAGCCTCAGGGTCATATACGGTGTATTGTGATGCTTCTAGAGTTGGACTCGGTTGTGTGTTGATACAGGAGGGTAGAGTTATTGCATATGCTTCTCGTCAACTAAAGCCCCACGAGAAGAACTACCATGTTCATGATTTGGAGTTAGCTGCTATTGTTCATGCCTTGAAGATTTGGAGGCATTACCTATATGGTGTATCTTGTGATGTATATACAGACCACCGCAGCCTTCAGCATTTGTTTAAGCAGAAAGATCTAAATTTGAGGCAACGGAGATGGATTGAGTTGCTTAAAGACTATGATATTACTATCTTGTATCATCCCGGGAAAGCCAATGTAGTGGCTGATGCATTGAGCCGGAAGGCTATTAGTATGGGCAGTTTGGCGTATATTCCAGTTGGGGAGAGACCCCTTGCAGTTGATGTTCAGGCGTTAGCTAATCGGATGGTGAGGCTGGATATTTCTGAGCCTAGTCGGGTGATGGCTTGTGTAGTAGCTCGTTCTTCTTTATATGATCGTATTCGAGAGCGCCGGTATGATGATCCACACTTACTTGTCCTTAAGGACATAGTTCAGCATGATGATGCCAGAGATGTCACTATTGATAGTGATGGTGTATTGCGGATGCGGGGCCGGATATGCGTGCCCAATGTTGATGGCCTTCGTGAGTTGATATTGGAGGAAGCCCACAACTCGCGGTATTCTATTCATCCAGGAGCCGCGAAGATGTATCAGGATTTGAAGCAGCATTACTGGTGGAGAAAGATGAAGAAAGATATTGTGAGCCATGTGGCTCGGTGTCTAAACCGTCAGCAGGTCAAGTATGAGCATCAGAGACCTGGTGGTGTATTCCAGCGTATTGATATTCCGGAGTGGAAGTGGGAAAGAATAACTATGGACTTTGTTAGTGGACTCCCTCGGACAGCGAGGAAGTTTGATTCAGTTTGGGTGGTGGTGGATAGGTTGACCAAGTCAGCTCACTTCATCCCAGTGTGTACTACCTATACCTCAAAGCGGTTGGCGGAGATATTCATCCGTGAGATAGTGAGATTGCATGGAGTTCCCATTTCTATTATATCGGACAGAGGTACCCAGTTCACTTCTCAGTTCTGGAGGACATTTCAGCG
Source organism: Nicotiana noctiflora (assembly GCA_032618575.1). NCBI lineage: Eukaryota > Viridiplantae > Streptophyta > Magnoliopsida > Solanales > Solanaceae > Nicotiana > Nicotiana noctiflora. Next base: position 138,292 of record JASVEL010004228.1, read on the forward strand.
AGAGTTGGGTTCACAGGTAGAGCTGAGCACAGCATTTCATCCACAGACGGATGGGCAGTCCGAGCGTACTATTCAGATATTGGAGGACATGTTGCGTGCTTGTGTCATTGATTTTGGTGGTTCGTGGGCTGATTATTTGCCTTTGGCGGAGTTTGCTTATAATAATAGCTATCAGTCCAGTATTCAGATGGCACCGTATGAAGCTTTATATGGGAGACGGTGTAGGTCTCCAGTCGGTTGGTTCGAGCCCGGCGAGGCTAGGTTGTTGGGGACGGAGTTAGTCCAAGATGCCTTAGACAAGGTGAAGGTGATTCAGGAGAGACTTCGCACAGCTCAGTCGTGTCAGAAGAGTTATGCGGACCGGAAGGTCCGAGATGTGTCTTATTCGGTAGGTGAGAAGGTGTTGTTGAAGGTTTCGCCTATGAAGGGTGTTATGAGGTTTGGAAAGAAAGGAAAGTTGAGCCCAAGGTTTATTGGACCTTTTGAGGTGCTTAGGAAAGTTGGGGAGGTGGCCTATATGCTTGCCTTGCCACCCAGTTTGTCGGGAGTTCACCCGGTGTTCCATGTATCTATGCTCCGGAAGTATGTCGGAGACCCGTCTCATGTGTTGGACTTCAGCACGATACAGCTAGATGAAGACTTGACTTATGATGTGGAACCGGTAGCCATTTTGGGTCGACAGGTTCGTAAGCTGAGATCCAAGGACATAGCTTCAGTGAAAGTGCAGTGGAGAGGTCGTCCCGTGGAGGAAGCAACTTGGGAGACCGAGCGGAAGATGCGGAGCAGATATCCTCACTTGTTTGATGCTCCAGGTATGTTTCTTAACCCGCTCGCGGACGAGCATTTGTTTAAGTTGGGGAGAATGTAACGACCCGGCCCGTCGTTACGGGAATTACCACCCCGTTACCTTGCATTTACATATCTTATGCTTTTATATCAGTATTAGAGTATATCGGGTGAGTTAGGAGTGATTTGGATTGAAAATGAAACAAATAGCATGTTTGAAGGAAGCTTGAATATGGGAAGTCAACCAAGAGTTGACTATTGAGTTAGAGTGCTCGGAACCGGATTCTGATGATTCGACTAGTTCCGGGGGATCATTTATGACTTAGGAGAACAATCAGAATTGAATTCGGAGGTCCGGTGTAGTTTTAGGCTTGAATTGGCGAAGGTTGAATTTTGGCGAAATCCGGATGGTAGGTGATATTTTGATCCGGGGGTCGGAATGGAATTCCGACAATTTCTGTATCTTCGTTATGTGATTTTGGATATGTCTGCAAATTTTCAGGTCATTCGGACATCGTTTGATCGGGTTTTGGATTGAATGTTAGTTTTGAAAGTTTTGAAGAAACTTATGCTTGAATTCGTGAGTAAATGGTGATTTTGATGTTTAGTATGGTGTTTTTATGATTGGAACAAGTCCGTATCATGTTTTGGAGTACGTTGGTGGTTTTCGTTGGGGTCCCGGGGGCCTCGGGATGACTTCGGACCATCAACCGGGCATTTGGACTTGGCAAAAATCTGCAGAAAAAACTGCAGGTTCTGTCCGGGCATTTAAGCCTTCGCGTTCGCGTGGCATGGGCCGCGTTCGCGAAGGCCAGGCGGATCATGCATCGCGTTCGCGGTCGGGGTGTCGCGTTCGCGTAGGCCAGGGGTGTTGTGCATCGCGATCGCGTTCCTGGTGTCGCATTCGCGTAGGTTTGTGGGAGTGTGCTTCGCGTTTGCGTGACTGGGAGTCGCGAACGCGTAGAAGGAATTTGGGCGGCTGGGAGTTTGAGCATCGCGAACGCGTGGTTGGCGTCGCGTTCGCGAAGGGTAACTGGAAGTTGAGCATCGCGAACGCGTGGTAGGCGTCGCGTTCGTGAAGAGTAAGAGGGAGTTGTTCATCGCGAACGCGTGAGAGCTCAAGCGAACGAGTAGAACAAAATGTTCTGGCAGTGAATTTATATCACATAACAGAGGGCTTACGGGTTTACACCCCTAAAACATAATTTTGAGCCCTAGAGAGAAGAAAACTCGAGGAGATCACTGAGAAATCATCGGGTATTCGTCGGAGGTAAGATTCTTGACTCAAAAACATCATTTTATGGTAGAATTAACATCAATCTTCATGAAATTGGGTTGAAATCTTGAAGAAATGTGGCCTAGATATTGAAAACGGGATTTTGAGTTTTGGGAGGCCATTTGAACTCCGATTTTGATAAATTTTATATGCACGGACTCGTGGCGAGATGAGGGTCGCGTTGGTACTAATTTCGGAATTTTCCAAGCAGTGGGCCCGGGGTCGGGTTTTACCAACTTGGTGTATTTATGCGAATTTCATGTAAATTGAAATGGGTTATGATTATTTGACCCGTATTTGATATAATTATTGTGGTTTGACTAGATTCCACGCACGAGGGAGCTAAATTCAAAGGAAAAGGCATCGCGGACGAGTCTACGGCCGGCTAGAGGTGAGTAGTTTGTGTATATGGTAGCCTGAGGGTTCGAAACCCCGGCTTAGCACATTGTGACGCTAGTAGGGCGTGGCTCGCACACCGTGGCAGGTGCGGGATTGATTGTGACTAGGGATTGAGACTTGGTCCATCCCGGAAAGGAATAATATGTTATTAGTGTTGGAAATACACTGTATTTGATATATTTGTGGGCTGTAAGCCTTGTTTGGGGCCTTGTGCCGACCTGTAGTGTCCTTAGAGGACAATATTTATGTGATAGTTATATTTGCTTAATCACTAATCTCAGTCCTGGATATTTAAATCACATTATTGATATGCTAAGTCACCGGCTTTTGCAAATTTAAATAAAAGTTAAAGTGTTTTTCATAAATTATAAACTGGAAATTTGGAAACAAGTAAAATGAGCTGTTTTGTGACTTATTTGATTATTGTGGACTGAGGATGGATCGGGCTGCACGCCGGAGTGGTTGATATGAGGATCGGGCTGCACGCCGCAACAATATTGCGCTTGGGCTGTAGGAGCCCCTCCGGAGTCTGTACACACCCCCAGTGAGCGCCGTCGACGTTAAATTGGATCGGGCCACACGCCGTAGCGGTTATGTGCATTGCATTGCATCTTTATTTGTTGAATTACTCTGTGGTGGCTGAATTGTACTGTTGATGCTAGTTCGTAGGGGATTCGGACTGTAGTGTAGCTTCATATTGTGGTATTTTGTGGATTTCCTACTTTCAGCTGCTTTTATATATTTATTACTCACTGAGTACTTAGTACTCACCCCTACTCCCTGCACCTTTTGTGTGTAGACTCAGGTACTCAGGAGCAGTAGACAGGCATTTCCAGCATTTGCGGTGTCATATCGAGTTGTTGAAGTAGCTGCCTACGTTCGCAGAACCTAGCTTCTCCTCTCCATTTCCAGTTGTTATTTGTATTTTGTATTCAGACTTCAGTATTTCTAAACAGTACTCTCTATTCCTGTTGGGTTTTGTTAGAGGCTCTAGACTTGTGACTCCAGATCTTTGGGAGTGTCAGTATTTCGTTCATTATTATTATTATTGGAGTTCTTAAACACATATATTCTTCTTGGGTTGTCCATTTTGGACTGGTATTAGATGAAATCAGTAATTGTTGGTCTGGCTGGCCTAGCTTGATTGTTGGGCGCCATCACGACCGGATTTGGGTCGTGACAAGTTGGTATCAGAGCTCTAGGTTTACTAGGACTCGCGAGTCATTTTCTTGGATTCATAAAGTATCAGAAAGATGAAGTGTCGTCTTCTCAAACAACATGCAACATTACACGTAGTTTTAAAACTTCTAGTTCAATACATAAAATAAACAACTTAATATATATAAGCAAAAACTACTTATGTGTAAAAGTGAAAAGCATGTTTTTGCATCTTCAGGCATCTTTTTTTCCTTCTAGATATTTGATGGCGCCTACTAGTGGAAGCTAGGCAAGCCAACTGTTACTTACATTTTCATTAGAAACAATTCTCTTCTTAAGACTTTAATTAAAAACATATAATTACAGCGAAATAATTAAACTTAGCGGAAGACTTAGTCAATTTTATCAAATATGACACGGAACAACCAATCATGATACACTACCCAAGACTGGTGTCACAATACTCACGAACTTCTAAGAAATAATACACACAGTTGTTTGAAAGAAATATAAGCTGTTTATCTCGAATACATGAGATAACGGAATGAAATACATAGATAGAAGAGACAACGGGTCCTGCGGACGCCTGCAAGGCTACCTCGTAGTCTCAGTAGTTGGAATATCCACAATCGTGCTACTGCCGCTGCTGTTGTCCGTAACCTGTATCTGCGCAAAAAGAGCGCAGAGTGTAGTATCAGCACAACTGACCCCATGTGCTAGTAAGTGTCTGGCCTATCCCGGCGAAGTAGTGACGAGGCTAGGACCCGACACCCACATAAACCTATACAGTTGGGATATATATATATACAATAGCACGAAAACATTATCGAACATTTAAAAGGAAAGAATATGCTCTAAAATAGCAACCGATAATTCATAATATCCGAAATAAACTGAACAATAGAACAAAACTTACTTTCATGTCTTGATTCATTTTCATTGCATATCTTGTGGTAGGCGTACCGCTCGCTCCCAGATTTAATATTAGACTACCGGCAACTATGGCCAATGCCATGATTAGAATGTAACAATAGGCTTTTCATATCTTGTGGTAGGCATACCACCCGCTCCCAAATGTAACAATAGGCTTTTCATATCTTGTGGTAGGCGTACCACCCGCTCCCAAATGTAATAATAGGCTACCGGCAACTATGGCCAATGCCAAGATTCAAATCACTTTGTGGTCGGCGTGCCACACGATCCCATTTCTTATATATAAGTGATCGGCGCGCCACACGATCCCAATTCTTTAATATATATTACCGACAATAAGCCAATAATCTATGATCAACAGTGAATGTATAAAAGTATTACCGGTATTAAACCAATAATCTTCACTTCAACAATATTTATATTACCGGTGTAAAACCAATAAATGACTATAAATCAACAATTTACCTCTGTTACCGGTGTAATACCAATAACTCTTAATCAACAATTTATATGTACTTTACCGGTATAAAACCAATAAATGACAATGAATCAACAATTTATCTCTGTTACCGATGTAATACCAATAACTCTTTAATCAATGCTCTATATGTATTTTACCGGTATAAAACCAATAATAATTTCCCTTCACATAATCACTTAGGATTAATAAGAATTTAATCCATTTTTAAGACTCACGGTCATGCTCGACCCCCAACGTATAGATACTCGTCACCATGCCTATACGTCGGACTCCACATATCACAATTTACACATAAACTGAATTCCTATTCCCTCAAGCTAGGATACAACAAACATTTACCTCGAAAGTTTACGAACAACTCAATCCGTAGCAATGCCTTTTCCTTTTGAATTTGGCTCCAATTCAATCGTATCTATACACAATTGATTTAATATCATCAATACTACTCAACAAACTAGTTCATATGGCCAAATATAATTTTTACAATATTCTGCCCGGAATAGTAAAAATCAACCCCGGACCCACATGATCGAAACCTGAGTTTCGAACCAAAATAAATTCACCCAATCATCCATGAGATCAAATATATAATTTGTTCTCAAATCGGACCTCAAATTGAGGTCAAAATCCCAATTTTTATGAAAACCTAAGTTCTACCCAAATCCCCCTTTTTTACCCATGAAAAACCTTAAATTGAAGATGAAAACATGATAGATGATGTTAAAGTTTGAAGAAATTGAGTAAAAGTTGACTTACCAATGATTTGGAGAAGAGGGAGTTCGTGAAAAATCGCCAATGGATGTTTTGGGTTGTGAAATATGAAAAATAAAGCTGGAAATCGTGATTTACAGGTCTCTGTGTTCGCATTTGCGAGCAGGGGTTCGCAATTGCGAACCCCGACCAAATTTTGGAATTTGAAAAATAAGCCAAGGATGGGAAGTTCGCATTTGTGAACTTTTATTTGCATTTGCGAAGCCAAGGCAAAACTGGGAAGTTCGCATTTGCGAACTTTTGTTCGCATTTGCGAACCAAGGCACAAAACTAGAATGTTCGCAAAACTGGGAAGTTCGCATTTGCGAACCAAAGCACAAAACTGGGATGTTCGCATTTGCGAACCAAGGCACAAAACTGGGATGTTCGCATTTGCGAACTTTTGTTCGCATTTGCGAATTCGCATTTGCTAACTTTTGTTCGCATTTGCGAACTCTGCAGATCAGGTGCTGACAGCAACTTTCTTACATGAAAAATTGATCTCGTGGCCTATTCAAAATTCACCCGAGCCCTCGGGGCTCCAAACTATCATACGAACTTGCTCGCGCGATCAAATCGCCAAAATAATATCAAAATCAATGATTTGAGCTTTAAAACTCAAGATTTCATTCAAAATTTCATAACTCCCAAAATTTCCAATTTAAAGCCGAAACACGTCAAACGACGTCCGTTTTCAACCAAACTTTACAGGAAGCGCTTAACCAACATATATGACCTGTACCGGGCGTCGGAACCAAAATACGAGCCCGATACCATTACTTTTTAATCAAATTTCAGTTTCATTTTCCTTAAACATTTTCAGAAAACAATTTAACAGAAAAATTCTTTTACCGGGGTTCTAGACCTCGGATTTCAATTCCGGGCACACGCCCAAGTTCCATATTTTTCTACGGATTTTCTAGGACCATCAAATCACGGGTCCGGGTCCGTTTACCAAAAATGTTGACCAAAGTCAACCATATCAATATTAATATCAAAATTCTTCAAATTTTCCACATATTTCATATGTTTCAACATAAAAATTTTCCAGCTTCGCGCCCGGACTGCGCACGCAAATCAGGTAACTATAAATGAGGTTTTCAAGACCTTATAAGCTCGAAATGATTAATAAAACAAGTGATGACCCTTTGGGTCGTCACATTCTCCACCTCTAAAACAACCGTGCGTCCTCGAACGGACAAAAGAAAGAAGTACCTGAGTCAAGGAATAGATGAGGATATCGGCTCCGCATGTCGGACTCGGACTCCCAGGTCGATGCCTCAGGAGGCTGACCCCTCCACTGAACTCGCACAGAAGGAAAACTCTTCGACCTCAACTATCGAAACTGTCGATCTAGAATAGCTATCGGTTCCTCCTCATAGGACAGATCTTTGTCCAATTGGACAGTGCTAAAATCTAACACGTGCGATGGATCGCCGTGATATTTTCGGAGCATGGACACATGAAACACTGGATGTACAACTGATAAGCTAGGTGGCAAGGAAAGTTTATATGCCACCTCTCCCACACGATCAAGAATCTCGAATGGGCCAATAAACCTAGGGCTAAGTTTGCCCTTCTTTACAATTCTCATCACGCCCTTCATAGGCGACACTCGGAGCAATACTCGCTCCCCAACCGAAGCATATCTTCCAGTATCTGAATAGTCCTCTCGGACTGACCATCCGTCTGGGATGAAAGATTGTACTTAGCTGAACTTGCGTGCCCAACTCTCATTGAACCGCCTTCCAGAAATGTGAGGTAAACTGTGCACCTCGAGCTGAAATAATAGAGATAGGCACACCATGAAGGCAAACGATCTCCCTACTATAAATCCCAACTAATCTCTCGGATGAATAGGTAGTGGCAATCGGAATAAAATGAGCTGACTTGGTCCGCCTATCAACAATCACCCAAACAACATCAAACTTCTTCCGAGCCATCGGAAGTCTAGAAATGAAGTCCATAGTGATTCGCTCCCACTTCCATTTAGGAAGTTCAATTCTCTGAAATAAACCGCCAGGTCTCTGATGTTCATACTTAACCTGCTGACTATTAAGACACCGTGCCACATATGCCACAATATCCTTTTTCATTCTGCGCCACCAATAATGTTGACGCAAATCTCGATACATTTTTGCTACGCCTGGATGAATAGAATACCGTGAACTGTGAGCTTCTTCTAGAATCAATTCTCTAAGCCCATCAACATTTGGCACACAAATACGCCCTTGCATCCTCAGGATCCCATCAGCATCTAAGGTGACCTGTTTAGCACCTCCTCGCTGAACCGTGTCTCTAAGGTCACATAAATAAGAATCATTATATTGTTGATCGCGGATACGCTCCAATAATGAAAAGCGAGCGATCGTGCAAGCTAGTACTCGACTAGGCTCAGAAATATCCAACCTCACAAATCGGTTGGCCAAGGACTGAACATCCAAAGCAAGTGGCCTCTGATTGACTGGAATATAAGCAAGACTGCCCATACTGGCTGACTTCCTACTCAAAGCGTCGGCCACCACATTTGCTTTTTCCGGATGATATAAAATGGTGACATCATAATCTTTCAGCAATTCTAGCCACCTTCTCTGCCTCAAATTCAACTCTTTCTGTTTAAACAAATACTGAAGACTCTTATGATCGGTGTATACTTCACATGCTACCCCATACAAATAATGCCTCCAGATCTTCAATGCGTGAATAATCGCCGCCAATTCTAAATCATGCACTGGATAGTTCTTTTCATGAATCTTCAACTGCCTCGAAGCATAGGCAATAACCTTGCCATCCCGCATTAACACTGCACCAAGCCCAATACGGGAAGCATCACAATAAACAGTATAAGGTCCCATACCTGTGGGTAAAACCAATATCGGTGTTGTGGTCAAGGCTGTTTTGAGCTTTTGAAAGCTCGCCTCACATTCATCTGACCATTCGAATTGAACACCTTTCTGTGTCAATCTGGTCAGTGGGGTTGCAATAGATGAAAACCCCTCCACGAATCACCGATAATAACCTGCTAATCCCAAGAAATTCCGAATCACTGTGGCTGATGTCGGTCTAGGTCAGTTCTTGACTGCCTCAATCGTCTTCGGATCAACCTGAATACCTGCTGCCGTCACAATATGACCCAGGAATGCAACTGAACTTAGCCAAAATTCACACTTTGAAAATTTTGCATATAGTTGGCTATCTTTCAGAGTCTGCAAAGTCACTCTGAGATGTTGCGCATGCTCCTCCTGACTGCAGGAGTAGGTCAATATGGAAACAATGAAGACTACAACGAACAAGTCTAAATAAGGCACGAACACCTCATACGTATGCACATATCCATGACTCTGAAGTCTGGCCATAAGAGTTGTTCTTAAATTACAACATTGTCAATTAACCCTGTTATCAAATATCTTATTCCAAAACTCCCACTTTACTCACAATGAGGTATGGAAACCTCATGATTACTTTCCCGAATTAATGAGTCATATTTATCCTTACCTGGTGCTCGTCTCAAAGTCTAGAACTCAATGGCTACAAAATAGAAATGGCTAAATATGAATAGAAACTATGCAAGGATTGTCAAATAATCCTAACATGCATGGCTCAAATTTAGGATATTGTGCTAGATTTTTTTTATTTCCAGAAAGGGAAAATTTTAAACACAAACTTTTCACCACCGGGACCTTGTCCTCATATAATATTCACCGCAGCTTGCAGCTCGGTTTTTAAAACAAATATTTTCACGCTATACAAAAATTTTGAGGACCTCATCCTCCACTCTAAATCACAAGTATTTGCACATTGTGCCACTAATGTTTTCCATTTCCTTTCTTTCTTCTTTTCAACTATTGTCCGTCAAAGAGTATCACGGCATAAAAGAACCCTCATATCGACAGGGTATACAACTTAACCATTGAAAATAGTTATTTCAGGAATTGCATCAATTCCCATTGTAGTAATTAATAAAAAGTCACTTTTGACCTCATCAATATTCCTAGTGACCAATACATAATAATAGAGATAATTATCTCCATTTAATAGCACAGCGTGAGTATTCACATAAGTAGATTTGATGATTACGAAGCTCACTCATGAGCGGAGCATATTAAGAGGACTTGCCTCAATTCTTCAAAGATCAAATCAAATTGAGGAAAAATGTTCCTTTTATAACAATCAGAATTGTACATGTGATAACATCATATGGTGTAGTGACCTCAGTCACACCATAGAAATTATGTCAACAACTAGATCTCCACCTCTAGGAGTCTCAACTCCGCCTCTAACATCCTGACCCCTAATTCTAGCTGGTCATGTGAGTTGAGTATTGACTGCAATGGGGCACGTAGCTTGAGTGCCTTCATAAATTATATTTCTCCAATCTGCCACTTTCACAAAAATTCCTTTGAGGCTCAGCTAACTTATTGGACATGACGACATATTCGGACACTGTTGAACTACCCCATTTGCTCATATACTCTTTATTATTCTTTGGGCTGATTCTTACCCCCTGCAGAGTGCTAAGCCTCAAATATGCATAATTTATTTGGGGACCTTTCCATACCATATATATACATTCCAAGCCAAAACTGACATAACACATGGCCATCCGGTCCATTCGCTAATAGTGGATTTCTCCCTTTTTGGCTATAAGTCAAAGTCACAATATCTGATAGTCCACAATAACTGTCCTTCATAACTTCAAATAAATCAACCAGACGTCAAGGTCCATTGAAACCATATCCGATTAGTAAATACATTATGTTTCCACTACTTCGCTCGCTACCTGAAACACAATAGAATCAACCCTCTCACCTTCAACTATTCCCGCGTTCTGCAATATCTCATAGCAACAGTTAATAAATTACCTTGGGTTCTCAAAAGATGCACCACTGAAGGAGATAGCGAAGAGTTTGGTGAAACTTATCCGAAACTCCGTAAAACTTCTGAAGGCATTGCTGATCTATCACCAGCCTGTGCCATTGTCGGCTGAAGAAGCGGTACATGACTTCGCTATTCGTGGGAAGACAAGAGTAGAAATTCAACTTAACATTTGAAGAACAAATTCGCACGATAGGAAAGAATGAAGGTGAAAATTTTCCTAACTTTGTAGCCTCTAGGGGATAAATACAAACGTCTCCGTACCGATCCCTCAGACTCTGCCAAGGTTGTTCGTGAGTTGTGAGACCTGTGTAACCTAGAGCTCTGATACCAACTTGTCACGACCCGGATTTCCCACCATCGAGAGTCGTGATGGCGCCTACTAGTGGAAGCTAGGCAAGCCAACTGTTACTTACATTTTTCATTAGTTACAAATCTCTTCTTAAAACTTGGATTAACAACATATAATTACAGCGAAATAATTAAACTTAGCGGAAGACTTAGTCAATTTTATCAAATATGATACACTACCCAAGATTGGTGTCACAATACTCACGAACTTCTAAGAATAATACACATAATCGTCTGAAAGAATTATAAGTTGTTTATCTCGAATACATGAGATAACAAAATGAAATACATAGATAGAGGAGACAATGGGTCCTGCGGACGCCTGCAAGGCTACCTCGTAGTCTCAATAGTCGGAATATCCACAATCGTGCTACTGCCGCTGCTGCTGTCCGTAACCTGTATCTGCGCAAAAAGAGCGCAGAGTGTAGTATCAGCACAACTGACCCCATGTGCTGGTAAGTGCCTGGCCTATCCCGGCGAAGTAGTGACGAGACTAAGGCCAGTCACCCACATAAACCTGTAGAGTTGAAATATATATACATATACAACAGTAGAAAACGTTATCAGACGTTTATAAGGAAAGAATCTGCTCTAAAATAACAGTCACTAACTCATAGTACCCGGAGTAATCTAGTCAACAGAATAAATCTTACTTTCATGTTTCAATTCATTTTTTTCATTTTATATCTTGTGGTAGGCGTACCACCCGCTCCCAAACGTAACAATAGGCTTTTTATATCTTGTGGTAGGCGTACCACCCGCTCCCAAATGTAACAATAGGCTTTTCATATCTTGTGGTAGGCGTACCACCCGCTCCCAAATGTAACAATAGGCTTTTCATATCTTGTGGTAGGCGTACCACCCGCTCCCAAATGTAACAATAGGCTACCGGCAACTATGGCCAATGCCAAGATTCAAATCACTTTGTGGTCGGGTCAATGCCAAGATTCAAATCACTAAGTGGTCGGCGCGCCACACGATCCCAATTATTTAATATATATTACCGGCAATAAGCCAATAATCTCTGATCAACAGTGAATGTATAAAAGTATTACCGGTATTAAACCAATAATCTTCACTTCAATAATATTTATATTACCGGTGTAAAACCAATAAGTGACAATAAATCAACGATACATCCCCGTTACCGGTGTAATACCAATAACTCTTAATCAACAATTTATATGTACTTTACCGGTATAAAACCAATAAATGACAATGAATCAACAATTTATCTCTGTTACCGATGTAATACCAATAACTCTTTAATCAATGCTTTATATGTACTTTACCGGTATAAAACCAATAATAATCTCCCTTCACATAATCACTTAGAATTAATAAGAATTTAATCCATTTTTAGGACTCACGGTCATGCTCGACCCCCAACGTATAGATACTCGTCACCATGCCTATACATCGGACTCCACATATCACAATTTACACATAAACTCAATTCCTATTCCCTCAAGCTAGGATAGAACAAACACTTACCTCGAATGTTTACGAACAACTCAATCCGTAGCAATGCCTTTTCCTTTCAAATTCAGCTCCAATCCAATCGTATCTATACACAATTGATTTAATATCACATATACTACTCAACAAACTAGTCCATATGGCCAAATATAATTTTTACAATATTCTGCCCGGAATAGTGAAAATCGACCCCGGGCCCACATGATCGAAACCCGAGTTTCGAACCAAAATAAATTCACCCAATCATCCATGAGTTCAAATATATAATTTGTTCTCAAATCGGACCTCAAATTGAGGTCAAAATCCCAATTTTTATGAAAACCTAAGTTCTACCCAAATCCCCCATTTTTACCCATGAAAAACCTTAAATTGAAGATGAAAACATGATAGATGATGTTAAAGTTTGAAGAAATTGAGTAAAGGTTGACTTACCAATGATTTGGAGAAGAGGGAGTTCGTGAAAAATCGCCAATGGATGTTTTGGGTTGTGAAATATGAAAAATGAAGCTGGAAATCGTGATTTACAGGTCTTTGTGTTCGCATTTGCGAGCAGGGGTTCGCAATTGCGAACCCCGACCAAATTCTGGAGTTTGAAAAATAAGCTAAGGATGGGAAGTTTGCATTTGCGAACTTTTGTTCGCATTTGCGAAGCCAAGACAAAACCGGGAAGTTCGCATTTGCGAACTTTTGTTCGCATTTGCGAACACAGGCAAAAATATGGGAAGTTCGCATTTGCGAACATTTGTTCGCAAATGCGACTTCGGCAAAATTGGGAAGTTCGCATTTGCGAACCAAGGCACAAAACTGGGATGTTCGCATTTGCGAACTTTTGTTCGCATTTGCGAATTCGCATTTGCTAACTTTTGTTCGCATTTGCGAACTCTGCAGATCAGGTGCTGACAGCAACTTTCTAACATGAAAAATTGATCTCGTGGCCTATCCAAAATTCACCCGAGCCCTCGGGGCTCCAAACCAAATATGTACATTGACTTAAAAACATCATACGAACTTGATCGCGCGATCAAATCGCCAAAATAACATCAAAATCAATGATTTGAGCTTTAAAACTCAAGATTTCATTCAAAATTTCATAACTCCCAAAATTTCCAATTTAAAGCCGAAACACGTCAAACGACGTCCGTTTTCAACCAAACTTTACAGGAAGCGCTTAACCAATATATTTGATCTGTACCGGGTGTCGAAACCAAAATACGAGCCCGATATCACCACTTTTCAATCAAATTTCAGTTTCATTTTCCTTAAACATTTTCGGAAAACAATTTAACAGAAAAATTCTTTTACCGGGGTTCTAGACCTCGGATTTCAATTCCGGGCATACGCCCAAGTTCCATATTTTTCTACGGATTTTCTAGGACCGTCAAATCACGGGTCCGGGTCCGTTTACCAAAAATGTTGACCAAAGTCAACCATATCAATATTAATATCAAAATTCTTCAAATTTTCCACATATTTCATATGTTTCAACATAAAAAATTTCCAGCTTCGCGCCTGGACTGTGCACGCAAATCGATGCAACTATAAATGAGGTTTTCAAGACCTCAGAAGCTCAAAATGATTAATAAAATAAGTGCATGTTTTTGCATCTTCAAGCATCTTTTTTTTTTCTTATAGATATTTGAGTAATGAAGATACTTAAATAATGACATTAATGATTAAATTTGAGTTCACGTTGGATGATATAATTGATAATCCTGAAACGTGAATAGAAGTTGTAACTGTCTTTAATTTAAAAAGTATAACTAAATTTATTTTTAAATTTAAAAAGTTAATGTAAAAAATATGTAATATCTTTTAGAATGATACATAGTTAATTTATTAAGAAATTCCAGGGAAAAGAAAAGGAGGGGATGCATATCACATTTTTGAGGGATGCGAGTTCGTGGGATGTATTCCTTAATTTTAGGTTCTTGCGCAATTATGGGAAGTTTTATTTCTAATAGTAATTTCCTAATTATTAATTACTTATTTGAATTGAGTAAATAACTACCCCTTCTTCCAGTAATAGATATGTAAATATTTTAATTTAAATTAAAAATAAATAATTAAAATGGTCATCACTTATTTTATTAATCATTTCGAGCTTCTGAGGCCTTGAAAACCTCATTCCATGTTGCCTCGATTTACGTGCACAATCCGAGCATGTAGCCGGAAAGATTTTGTGATAGAAAATATGAATTCTATGAGAAATTTGGATAAAATGATATTAATATTGATATGGTTGACTTCGGTCAACATTTTTGGTAAACGGATCCGGACCGAGATTGGATGGTCCCGAGAGGTCCGTAGGAAAATATGGGACTTGGACATGCGTCCGGAGTCGAATTCCGAGGCCTAGAGCCCAAGTTATGAATTTTTCTATGAAATTGTTTTTGATGTAATTGTTAAAGGAAATGAATTAATTGACCTTGGTATCGGGCTCGTATTTTGGTTCCGACGCCCGGTACAAGTCTTAAATATTATATATGTGATTTACGTAAAGTTTGGTGACATTCGGATGTCGTTTGAGATGTTTTGGACCTTGAGTCCCAAGTTTGAAAGTTTTGAAAACCAAAGGTATGAAAATCATGAATTTGAGGCTTGATTTGATGAAAACGAGGTGATATTGGCGATGTGATCGCACGAACAAGTTCATAATGTGTTTTTGAGGTTGTGTACATGTTTGGTTTGGAGCCGGGGGACTCGGGTAAAGATTTGATAGGCCGTTGGATTAAATTCTGAAATGTTGCCCTGCTGGTTTTTCACCCAGCTGTTGGCTTCGCAATTGCGAAGTATTTCTCGCAAATGCGAACGCCTCATAACCCAGCCTTGTTCGCAAATGCGAACAATTGTTCGCAAATGCGCATTGCCCTTTACTGCCTGTGTTCGCAAATGCGAACATTAGTTTGCAAATGCGAACACTGCCTTTAAATGCCTGTGTTCGCAAATGCGAACATTAGTTCGCAAATGCGAACACTGCCTTTCCCAGCTTAGTTCGCAAATGCGAACATATGTTCGCAAATGCAAAGCCCCAGTTTTTGCCTTGGCTTCGCAAATGCGAACTTCCCAGCCTTAGCTTATTTTTCAAACTCCAGAAATTGGTCGGGGTTCGCAATTGCGAACCCGTGTTCGCAAATGCGAACACAGAGACCTGTAAAACACGATTTTAAGTTCATTTCTTCACTTTTTACAAAACAAAAACACCCATTTGCGATTCTTCACGGATTTTTTCTTCATCAAAACGATTGTAAGTCACTTTTTACTTAATTCTTTCAATTCCTAACATCATTAAACATGTTTTTCATAAGAAATCAAAGATTTTCATGGTAGAATTCTTGTTTTTGTTAGAAAATAGGGTTTTTCATAAATTGGGGAATTGGACCTCGAATTGAGGTCCGATTTTGAAACAAATCATATACATGAACTCGTGGGGGGATGGGTAACCGGATTTTGGTCCTAACCCCGAGTTCCGACCATGTGGGCCCGGGGTTGAAATTCACTATTCCGGGAGAATGTTGTAAAAGTGGTATTTGGTCTTAAGAATTAGTTTGTTGAGTAGTATTGATGATATTAAATCAATTGTGTATAGATACGATTGGATTGGAGCCAAATTTGAAAGAAAAAGACATTTCCACGGATTGAATTGTTCATAAGCATTCGAGGTAAGTGTTTGTTCTATCCTAGCTTGAGGGAATAGGATTATGTGTTATGTGTTATGTGATCGAGTGCGGTGTATGGGCTGTGGTGACGAGCATCCATACACTGGTGTCTAGTATGACCGTGAGTCGTTGGAAAATGATTATTTTGAGATATATTACAGATGAATTGTTATTGTTCTCCCTTGTTGGGACTTGTTGTAAAGATGATTATTGATTGCCCTTGTTGGGACAGTTTATGAATTACTGCTTCTTTCTTTGCCCTTAACTGTGATTTTTATTTGGGTGAGGAAGAGTGATAATGCACGAAGGGTGATGCCGTGCCATGTTTATTTATTTATGCACGAAGGTTAATGCCGTGCCATGTTTTATTGATTATGCACGAAGGATCATGCCGTGCCCTGTTATTGAACCATGTACGAAGGATTATGCCGTACTATGGATGTGAGGATGAGAGTAAAAGCACGAAGGGTGATGCCGTGTACTTTATTTGCTTATTTGGTGAGGATGAGAGTAAAAGCACGAAGGGTGATGCCGTGCAAGTGCTTGCTATTCCTTGACTTGATATTACTTGTGTTTCCATTATACTTTGTTTTTCCTTGTGAATTTATTAACTGTTGTTAATTGTTGAATTCTTTGAGATATTCCTTATTGTGTTATTACCTGGTTATTTCTTGTTATTATGTGGTATACATATATATTGAATTGCACAGGTTTATGTGGGTGTCTGGTCCTAGGCTTGTCACTACTTCGCCGGGATAGGCCAGGCACTTACTAGTACATGGGGTCGGTTGTGCTGATACTACACTTCTGTGCGTTTTTGCATAGGTCCAGGTTACGATCAGGAGCAGCAGCAGTAATTCGATTGTGTGGGAGTTGATCACATTTGAGACCGAGGTAGCTTGCAGACGTCCGCAGGCCGGCGTCTCTCTCTTTGTTTATGTTATTAGCTGTAGTCTCTTTGTTCCGAGACAAACAGAATTATGTTATATTTCCTTCGGACTTTTATGTGTAGTATTCCATAGTAGTTCGTGAGTTGGTGACTCCACGTCTTGGGTAGAGGATTTCAGTATGATTTTCACTTTATAATTAGTTATTTCTATTTCGATAAAGTATTCCGCATTTATTTAATTAAAATTGTGTTAAAAACAGGATAGTATGAATACAGTGGCTTGCCTAGCTACCACGAGTAGGCGCCATCACGATCCCGATGTTGGGAAAAAAAATCCGGGTCGTGACAAGTTGGTATCAGAGCTCTAGGTTACATAGGTCTCACCACTCACGAACAAGCTTAGTAGAGTTTGAGAGGTAGGTACGGAGACGTATGTACTTGTCCTCCATAGTCTATTGAGTTAGGAAAGAGTCTCTCATTTGTTCTTTCTTGTCGTGCGACTTGTTCCTCAATTACTGATTGAATTTCTATTCTGTCCTTTCGCAGATAGTGAGAACACGCACTTCTTCGTCCGCTGACCAGCAACCCGAGCCCCAGGCAGCTCCTGTGAGGGGCAGGGGCCAAGGCCGTATCAGAGGCCGTGGTAGGGGTAGAGCTCAGCCCCAGGCAGCTACACCAGAGGTGGAGCCTCATATTGAGATTGACGAGGAGGTTCCAGTTCCAGCAGCTCCAGTGGGCCCAGCTCAGGTCCCAGGAGAGGCTTTATTTACCCCGGATCTCCGGGATGCTTTGGTCAGAATAGCGGGATTCATGGACAGCATTGCCAGAGCGGGTTTATTATCAGTTGCCCCAGCCACTTCTCAGGCTGGAGGAGGGGCCCAGACTCCTATTGCTCGTACTCCGGAGCCAGTAGCTCCTCAGCCTCGGCACCAGTAATTCAGCCAGCTGTGGCCACTCAGTCAGGTACCACAGCTCATGCCGGTGATGGAGCGGCCATGACTTCGAATTCGTTATGGAGGCTTGATCGGTTCTCCAAGTTATTTACCACTACATTCAGTGGAGCCGCATCAGAGGATCCTCAGGACTTCTTATTCGGTTGCCATGAGATTCTCAAGACTATGGGGATCATGGAGACAAACGGAGTTGATTTCTGTACCTTCAGACTTGCAGGATCCGCCAAGACTTGGTGGAGAGATTATTGCTTGACTCGACCAACAGGGTCCCCAGCTTTGTCATGGGACCAGTTTGCGGAACTATTTATGGAGAAGTTTCTCCCTGCTTCTCAGCGGGATGTACTTCGGAGGCAGTTTGAGCGCCTCCATCAGGGCACTATGACAGTTACACAGTATGAGACGAGATTTATTGACTTGGCTCGTCATGCAGTGGTAATACTTCCCACGGAGCGGGAGAGGGTCCGCAGGTTTATAGATGGGCTTAATCAGCCGATTAGACTCCAGATGGCTATGGGCGTGGGGAGTGACATATCATTTCAGGAGGCAGCCAATGCGGCACGCAGAGTTGAGATGGCTCTTGCTAGGGGAGGCGGTTATTCTTCAGATAAGAGGCCTCGTCATTCAGGCAGGTTTGGTGGTTCTTCCTCTGGTGTCAGAGAATCCTTTGATAGAGGCCAGTCCTCCCGGCCTTTTCATTCCGCCCTTCAGGCTTCACAAGGTGGATCAGGTGATCGCGGTTTTCGTGGGCATTATTCGGACCAGCCTCCTATTAATGCTCAGCCTCTTCAGAGTGTTCGTGGAGGCCATTCAGGTCGTCAGGGCCAGCAGCCCTATCAGTCTAAGAGTTGCTACGGTTGTGGTGAACCAGGTCATTTTATCAGGTATTGCCCTCTAGCAGCGGGCAACTCTCAGCAGCGAGGTCCTCGTCCTATGATTCAGGCCCCAGCTGACCCTCAGCCTGCCCAGCCAGCCAGAGGCGGGGGTGGAGATTATAGAGGTGGAGGTCGAGACCGTAGAGGTGGAGACCGTCCAGCGAGAGGTAGAGGTCAGCCAGTTGATGGTCGTCCTAGAGACGCAGCTCAGAGGGGAGGTGCAGATCCCCGATTCTATGCTTTACCAGCCAGGCTAGAGGCAGAGGCATCGGATGCCGTGATTACAGGTACTATTCTTGTGTGTGGCAGAGGTGCTTCAGTATTATTTGACCCTGGATCTACATATTCCTATGTGTCTTCCTACTTCGCACCATATTTGGCCGTGCCCAGCTATGCTCTGGATATTCCAGTTTATGTGGCTACACCAGTGGGTGACTCCATTTTAGTCGATCGGGTGCATCGTTCGTGCGTAGTTATATTTGGGGGTCTTGAGACCCGTGTTGATCTGTTGCTTTTGGATATGGTAGATTTTGATGTCATATTGGGGATGGACTGGTTGTCCCCATACCATGCTATTCTTGATTGCCATGCTAAGACTGTGACCTTAGCCTTGCCGGAATCACCCCGATTAGAGTGGAAGGGTACCTCAAGCCACTCCGTTCGCACTGTTATTTCCTATATTAAAGCTCGACGTATGGTCGAGAAGGGGTGTCTAGCTTATCTGGCTTATGTTCGTGATTCCAGCGCAGAAGTTCCTTCCATTGAGTCGGTCCCTATTGCACGGGAGTTTCCTGAGGTTCTCCCTTCAGACCTGCCGGGCATGCCACCCGACAGAGATATTGATTTTTGTATTGATCTAGCACCGGGCACTCGGCCCATCTCTATTCCACCCTATCGTATGGCCCCGCCGGAGCTAAAAGAGTTGAAAGATCAGTTGCAGGACCTTCTTGAGAAGGGCTTTATCATGCCCAGTGTTTCCCCCTGGGGAGCACCTGTATTATTTGTAAAGAAGAAGGATGGCTCGATGCGGATGTGTATTGATTACCGGCAGTTAAACAAGGTGACTATCAAAAATAAATATCCACTGCCGAGGATCGATGATTTGTTTGACCAGCTCCAGGGAGCGAGGGTATTCTCTAAGATAGACTTGAGGTCAGGCTACCATCAGCTGAAGATCAGGGCGGCTGACATTCCTAAGACAACCTTTTGCTCTAGATATGGGCATTATGAGTTCTTGGTCATGTCCTTCGGGTTGACCAATGCCCCAGCAGCATTCATGGAGTTGATGAATCGGGTATTCAGGCCTTACTTAGATCTGTTCGTGATAGTCTTCATAGATGACATCCCGGTGTACTCCCGCAGCCAGGAAGAGCACGAGCAGCACCTCAGAGTGGTTCTTCAGACTCTGAAAGATAACCAGCTATATGCCAAATTTTCTAAATGTGAGTTCTGGCTGAGTTCGGTAGCATTTCTGGGTCACATTGTATCGGTGGAAGGTATTTAGGTAGACCCAAAGAAGATTGAGGCAGTCCAGAATTGGCCTCGACCAGCTTCAGTGACCTAGATCCGGAGTTTCTTGGGGTTAGCAGGTTACTACCGTTGATTTGTAGAGGGGTTCTCTTCTATTGCAGCCCCGATGACCAGGTTGACCCAGAAGGGTGTCCAGTTCAAATGGTCAGATGAGTGTGAGGCGAGCTTTCAGAAGCTCAAGACATCTTTGACCACCGCACCAGTGTTGGTACTACCTACAGGTGCAGGGCCTTATACAGTTTATTGTGACGCATCTCGTACATGGCTTGGAGCGGTATTGATGCGGGATGGTAAGGTTATCGCTTATGCTTCGAGGCAGTTAAAAATACATGAGAAGAATTATCCAGTTCATGATCTTGAGTTAGCAGCAGTGGTTCATGCCTTAAAGATCTGGAGGCATTATCTATATGGTGTGACATGTGAGGTGTACACCGATCACAAAAGCCTACGGTACTTGTTCAAACAGAAGGAGTTGAATCTACGACAGCGGAGATGGTTAGAGTTGCTAAAAGACTATGATGTTACTATCTTATATCACCCAGGTAAGGCCAATGTGGTGGCGGATGCTTTGAGTAGAAAGTATGCCAGCATGGGTAGTCTTGCATACATTCCGGTCAGTCAGAGACCATTAGCTCTAGATGTCCGGGCCTTAGCCAACCGGTTCGTGAGATTATACATTTCTGAGCCTAGCAGGGTGTTAGCCTGCACAGTCGCTCGTTCTTCTTTATTAGAGCGTATCCCTGAGAGGCAATTTGATGATCCTCATTTGCGTGAGTTGAGAGATACGATACAGCAAGGAGGTGCCACACAGGTAAATCTAGATGATGATGGGGTATTGAAATTGCAGGGTCGAGTTTGTGTGCCCAATGTCGAAGGGATTCGAGAGTTAATCTTAGCGGAGGGCCCACAGTTCGCGGTATTCCATTCACCCGGGCACCGCGAAGATGTACCAGGACTTGCGGCAGCACTATTGGTGGCGCAGAATGAAGAAAGATATCGTTGCGTATGTCGCTCGGTGTCTAAATTGTCAGCAGGTGAAATATGAGCACCAGAGACCTGGTGGTGTATTCCGGAGGATTGAAATTCCCGAGTGGAAATGGGAGCGGATCACTATGGACTTCGTTACTGGACTTCCTTTGACTCGGAGGAAATTTGATGCTATTTGGGTCATTGTTGATAGGTTGACCAAATCAGCACACTTTATTCCAGTATCTGTCTCCTACTCGTCGGAGAGGTTAGCGGAGGTTTACATTAGGGAGATTGTTCGTCTCCATGGAGTGCCGGTATCTATTATCTCTGATCGGGGTACGCAGTTTACCTCGCGGTTCTGGAGAGCGGTCCAGCAGGAGTTAGGTACCCAGGTTCAGTTGAGTATATCTTTTCGTCCTCAGATGGACGGCCAGTCCGAGCGGACTATTCAGATACTTGAGGACATGCTTCGAGCCTGTGTTATTGATTTCGGAGGCTCGTGGGACCGGTTTCTACCATTAGCAGAGTTCGCCTACAATAACAGTTACCAATCTAGCATCCAGATGGCTCCGTATGAGGCGTTGTATGGTAGGCGATGTCGATCACCGGTTGGATGGTTTGAACCGGGAGAGGCTCGGTTGTTGGGTACAGACTTAGTTCAGGAGGCCTTAGATAAGGTCAAGACTATTCAGGAGAGATTGCGTTCAGCTCAGTCTAGGCAAAAGACTTATGCGGATCGTAAGGTTCGAGATGTAGATTTCATGGTTGGTGAACGAGTATTGCTCCGAGTGTCACCTATGAAGGGAGTAATGAGGTTCGGGAAGAAGGGCAAGCTCAGCCCTAGGTATATTGGTCCATTTGAGATTCTAGACAGAGTGGGAGGGGTGGCTTACGGATTAGCTTTTGCCGCCTAGCTTATCAGCCGTGCATCCAATTTTTCACGTATCTATGCTTCAAAGATACCACGACGATCCCACACATGTGTTAGACTTCAGTACTGTCCAATTGGACAATGATCTATCTTACGAGGAGGAGCCGGTGGCTATTCTAGATCGGCAGGTTTGACAGTTGAGGTCGAAGAGTTATCCTTCTGTGCGTGTTCAGTGGAGAGGTCAGCCTCCTGAGGCATCGACCTGGGAGTTCGAGTCTGATATGCGGAGCCGCTACCCACACTTGTTTCCTGACTCAGGTACTTCTTTCATTTGTCCGTTCGAGGACGAACGGTTGTTTTAGAGGTGGAGATTGTGACGACCCAAAGGGTCATCACTTATTTTATTAATCATTTCGAGCTTCTGAGGCCTTGAAAACCTCATTCCATGTTGCCTCGATTTACGTGCACAATCCGAGCATGTAGCCGGAAAGATTTTGTGATAGAAAATATGAATTCTATGAGAAATTTAGATAAAAATGATATTAATATTGATATGGTTGACTTCGGTCAACATTTTTGGTAAACGGATCCGGACCCGAGATTGGATGGTCCCGAGAGGTCTCCGTAGGAAAATATGGGACTTGGACATGCGTCCGGAGTCGAATTCCGAGGCCTAGAGCCCAAGTTATGAATTTTTCTATGAAATTGTTTTTGATGTAATTGTTAAAGGAAATGAATTAATTGACCTTGGTATCGGGCTCGTATTTTGGTTCCGACGCCCGGTACAAGTCTTAAATATTATATATGTGATTTCCGTAAAGTTTGGTGACATTCGGATGTCGTTTGAGATGTTTTGGACCTTGAGTTCCAAGTTTGAAAGTTTTGAAAACCAAAGGTATGAAAATAATGAAGTTGAGGCTTGATTTGATGAAAACGAGGTGATATTGGCGATGTGATCGCACGAACAAGTTCATAATGTGTTTTTGAGGTTGTGTACATGTTTGGTTTGGAGCCGGGGGGCTCGGGTAAAGATTTGATAGGCCGTTGGATTAAATTCTGAAATGTTGCACTGCTGGTTTTTCACCCAGTTGTTGGCTTCGCAATTGCGAAGCGTTTCTCGCAATTGCGAAGGGGGATGATCAAGGCAGGGCTCGCAAATGCGAACCCTGATCGCAAATGCGAAACCCCTCATGCCCAGTTGTTCGCAAGCCTATGTTCGCAAATGCGAACAATGCCCTTTACTGCCTGTGTTCGCAAATGCGAACATTAGTTCGCAAATGCGAACATTGCCCTTTCCAGCCTGGTTCGCAAATGCGAACATATGTTCGCAAATGCGAACACTACCCTTAAATGCTTGTGTTCGCAAATGCGAACATTAGTTCGCAAATGCGAACACTGCCTTTCCCAGCTTGGTTCGCAAATGCGAACATATGTTCGCAAATGCGAAGCCCCAGTTTTGCCTTGGCTTCGCAAATGCGAACAAAAGTTCGCAAATGCGAACTTCCCAGCCTTAGCTTATTTTTCAAACTCCAGAAATTGGTCGGGGTTCGCAATTGCGAACCCATGTTCACAAATGCGAACACAGAGACCTGTAAAACACGATTTTCAGTCATTTCTTCACTTTTTACCAAACAAAAACACCCATTTGCGATTCTTCACGGATTTCTTCTTCATCAAAACGATTGTAAGTCACTTTTTACTTAATTCTTTCAATTCCTAACATCATTGAACATGTTTTTCATAAGAAATCAAAGATTTTCATTCTTTCAATTCCTAACATCATTAAACATGTTTTTCATTAAAAATCAATGATTTTCATGGTAGAATTCTTGTTTTTGTTAGAAAATAGGGTTTTTCATAAATTGGGGAATTGGACCTCGAATTGAGTTCCGATTTTGAAACAAATCATATACATGAACTCGTGGGGGGATGGGTAACCGGATTTTGGTCCTAACCCCGAGTTCCGACCATGTGGGCCCGGGGTTGAAATTCACTATTCGGGGCAGAATGTTGTAAAAGTTGTATTTGGTCTTAAGAATTAGTTTGTTGAGTAGTATTGATGATATTAAATCAATTATGTATAGATACGATTGGATTGGAGCCAAATTTGAAAGAAAAAGACATTTCCACGGATTGAATTGTTCATAAGCATTCGAGGTAAGTGTTTGTTCTATCCTAGCTTGAGGGAATAGGATTATGTGTTATGTGTTATGTGATCGAGTGCGGTGTATGGGCTGTGGTGACGAGCATCCATACACCGGCATCTAGTATGACCGTGAGTCGTTGGAAAATGATAATTTGAGATATATTACATGTGAATCGTTATTGTTCTCCCTTGTTGGGACTTGTTGTGAAGATAAACATTGATTGCCCTTGATGGGACGGTTTATGAATTACTATTTCCTTCTTTGCCCTTAACTGTGATTGTTATTTAGGTGAGGAAGAGTGATAATGCACGAAGGGTGATGCCGTGCCATGTTTATTTATTTATGCACGAAGGTTAATGCCGTGCCATGTTTTATTGATTATGCACGAAGGATCATGCCGTGCCCTGTTATTGAACCATGTACGAAGGATCATGCCGTACTATGGATGTAAGGATGAGAGTAAAAGCACGAAGGGTGATGCCGTGTACTTTATTTGCTTATTTGGTGAGGATGAGAGTTAAAGCACGAAGGGTGATGCCGTGCAACTGCTTGCTATTCTTTGACTTGATATTATTTGTGTTTCCATTATACTTTGTTTTTCCTTGTGAATTTATTAACTGTTGTTAATTGTTGAATTCTTTGAGATATTCCTTATTGTGTTATTACCTGGTTATTTCTTGTTATTCTGTGGTATACATATATATTGAATTGCACGGGTTTATGTGGGTGTCTGGTCCTAGGCTTGTCACTACTTCGCCGGGATAGGCCAGGCACTTACCAGCACATGGGGTCGGTTGTGCTGATACTACACTTCTGTGCGTTTTTGCACAGGTCCAGGTTACGATCAGGAGCAGCAGCAGCAGTAAATCGATTGCGTGGGAGCTAATCATATTTGAGACCGAGGTAGCTTGCAGACGTCCGCAGGCCCGACGTCTCTCTCTTTATTTATGTTATTAGCTGTAGTCTCTTTGTTCCGAGACAAACAGAATTATGTTATATTTCCTTCGGACTTTTATGTGTAGTATTCCATAGTAGTTCGTGAGTTGGTGACTCCACGTCTTGGGTAGAGGATTTCAGTATGATTTTCACTTTGTAATTAGTTATTTCTATTTCGATAAAGTATTCCGCATTTATTTAATTAAAATTGTGTTAAAAACAGGATAGTATGAATACAGTGGCTTGCCTAGCTACCACGAGTAGGATATGTAAATATTTTAATTTAAATTAAAAATAAATAATTAATAACTAATTATTAAGTTAATAACTAAATTTTATCCTAAAAACTAATATATGGCATTCTCCTACATTGCCGCTTGTCATAATTGTAGGCTAGACTTTCTTTCTTTTAATTATATATAGAAGATTATGGGAAGTTTTATTTCTAATAGTAATTTCCTAATTATTAATTACTTATTTGAATTGAGTAAATAACTACCCCTTCTTCCAATAATAGATATTTAAATATTTTAATTTAAATTAAAAATAAATAACTAATAACTAATTATTAACTTATTAACTAAATTTTGTCCTAAAAACTAACACTTGGCATTCTCCTATGCTATCACTTGTCATAATTCTAGACTAGACTTGTATAAGTGACATTTTCTTAATTTTTATGAAGTGTTTTACAAGTTATATTTTCTTTTTCGTTTTCTTTTTTTTCCTTTAGCACCTTATTGTGGAAATTTAATCATACTCCAAAAATAAAAGTAGAGAAAACGATTGAAAATGAAGGATAAAGCAAAGATGTTATAGAAATACAAAAATTAAACCCTGACGTTGTAGATTTTTTGTTTTCAAATTGAACTGGCGATGATATCATTTTATGGCATGATGTAAGGAATCAATATATAGAAAGTAGCACAACAAGGTACCAATATTGACATTTTAATGTTCATTTAAGTATATTATTTTATTTTCATCAATAAAATTAAACAAGGTTTCCGGGATGTAAGGCCCCGTAAAATTTTTGTGCATAAAACCTAGTAGCTATGGTGTCATGGTCCGAATAAATGTGTTAGGAATGCGTAGAATTCTTCGCGGCGAGCTTGCGAGCCGCGGTTCGGACCCTTGGTAGTGATTTAAGTTTCAAAAATGTAGAGAATAATTTTTCCGAAAAAGTGTCAAATGTGCGGTCAAGAATGCGACCGCAAACCTGACATGCGGACCGCATTCTGACCGCAAATCGTTCCAGAGAGTTGCCCAAATCCGTGTCAAATGTGCGGTCGATATGCGATCGCATGTCAATCTGCGGTGCACTTTTGCGACCACAGAATCAACATGCGGTCCGCATAGTGACCGCATGTCTTAACAGAACCTGCGTAATTTTTTGAGCCATTCTGCGGTCACTATGCGGACCGCATGTTGATTCTGCGGTCGCATAGTGACCGCATATTTGACCCCGGCCCAGATTTTTGTAACATTTTGACCCGATCTCTTCTTTAATATAACACCTTTCTTCTTCATTTTATCATATCATCTCACCAAAATTAGAGAGAGAAGAGAGGGTTTCTAGAGAGAGAAGTTCTTCATCTTCAAAGATTGTTCCAACTACTTAATTCCAAGGGATTCTAGGGCAAGGATTCAACTTCCCCAATATTTTCAAGGTAAATACCCTAACTATTTTCTTTGATTTTCAGTTTTAATTGGGTAAAGAGAGGTTTGCATATAATAGCTTTTGAAAATAGAATTTTTACACTCATGCATGATTATTGAACTTGATTTCTAGTAAAAAGAAGTGAGTAGAAGTAAGATTCTTCAAGAACAAGGTTGGCAAGAGTAGGATATCTTGGGTAAGCATAAAGTAGGAAGAAAAATCATCACCGGTATGTATGGCTAATTTTGATTCTTGTGAAATCGCCTATATGTGTGAAGTTTGTTTGTTTCGTGTTAAATTGACAAATTGTGTGAAATTCTTGATGTTGTTGTTGGATATTCAAAGTTTGTTGTCGAGTTATGAGTGATGTAAAATGAGAGTTTAATTTGGCAAAAGAATTGTGAATAATGACTATGATGGCCTATATGGCACCTTGTGGAAAACAAACGAAACACTTGAGAATTGGTTTATTGTGGAAAGAGATGAAACACTTGAATTGTGAAAATATTGTAACATGGTTGTGATATTGAATTGAGAAGAAATTGAGAACATGAACCAATGTGTAAGTTGCTTATTTGAACTTGTTGAAATTGTGTGTAGTACCTTATCTGCTGTTTGAAATTGTTGTGTTTTCAACCGTAAGGCGGGGTCGTGTTGCGCGCCGCAACGTGGTGAAATAAGGTTTGGGTTGGGGTGATAAGGGTGGCCGAGGTAATAAGGGTGGTCAGGGGCAATAAGGATGGAAAGCGATCGAAATCGCTATTGAAAATTGATACATAAATCAATAATGTGAAATTGTGAAAGGAGACAGCAGGAGAGTTTGCAACCTGTGGGGCACTGATTGCCCCTTTGTTTGACTACTTGTGCTTTACGTGATTGATTGGTTATAGTTAAATTGGTTGATTGTAGAAAGTGCTTTGTGTGAGAATTATTTGAAATGAGGAAAAATGTGGAAACATGGTTGGCTGGCTTAATTAATTGTTGATGTAATTTAATGGCTTGAGTTTACTTGGGACAAAGTTTGTCCATACATACCAGTACAAATCAAGTGTACCGACGTCCCTTTTTGCCGGGGGCGCTACATTCGTGTCATGATTGTAGGTGGATCAGTAGCAGGCACTTCAGCACATCGGCAGTAGTATCCTTCATCCTCCACCGCCCGTTTTTGGTGAGCCCCTTTCTTCCTCGGGGCCTTGTGTGGTTCATGCCACTCGGTTTAGATTTCATTTTGGTTTTGTAAGGTATAGCCGGAGCCTTGTTACCGGCAAGTATTGTATCTCCCTTTTTGTATCCTAGAGGCTCCATAGACATGTAAACTGTGGGATTGTGGCTTATGTATATGTATGGGGCGTTGTAAATAAAAATTATGAACTCGTTAGTGAATCAAATCACATGGTTATGTTTATGCATTATGAAATCAGTCATTATGATTAGTAATATATTTGGTTAATGAGAAGCATTCATCACAGGGCGTATACAAGAAGATTATTCATTATCTATTTTGTTTATTAATTAACTCTATTAAATAGAGTTGCTTACAATCAGTGTTTTAAAAGGCGTTTCTGAGGCGAGCCCCGGGGCGAGCCCTGGGGCGAGGCGTAACAAAAACGCCCCGGGGCGATGGTGGGGGGCGAAAGTCCCATAAGGCGTACGCCCGGGCGAGTTTTTGGTTGAGGCGAGTTTTTTGATCGAGGCGTAAGCCCAAGAGACATCTTTTTAAAAGGGAATTAAAAATATTAAATTTAAAAGTTAACTTTTTAATATTGCTAAAAGCCCTAAATTATAAGTCTTTCCCAATTGTTTTCGCTAGTCTACATCTACCAAGAGCAACGATTTATCATTTTTTTTGCAACAGAAAATCTTTTTCGTATGTCAAATTCAACAGGTTTATTCCTTCCTCCATGTAAAAACTTTATTATTTTGAACTCATTACTTTCCTCTCTTTTTATATTTCACTGTTAGTTTGTAAATATGTACGTAATTAGTTTTTTAAGTTCAGTGCTTCTCTTGCTCTCTTTCAAAATATAATATGGGATTATATGTATGCGTGCTTTTATATGTATTGATTGATTTATATATAATTTTACTTATTTATTTGTGTGTGTGTGTGTATATATATTTTAGTCCGGGTTCTCCGGCA
The DNA here is from genome assembly GCA_032618575.1 of Nicotiana noctiflora. Lineage (NCBI taxonomy): Eukaryota > Viridiplantae > Streptophyta > Magnoliopsida > Solanales > Solanaceae > Nicotiana > Nicotiana noctiflora. Next base: position 167,403 of record JASVEL010004228.1, read on the forward strand.
AGAAAGTTTATCCAAAAAGAATTTTCTAATAAAAAATGGAACCAGTTTAAAACTTGGTTTTTTGACACTTATAGTGAAAATGATTTAAATTGTATTTCGCAAGAATTCTATGAAACTTGTGCTTTGCATAATCAAATCATATATTTTGTTCCCTGGTTTATAACCACTTATTTTCCTTATTACATTAAGGTACTAACACGTTCTTATCATGAAAGCGATGGTAAGATTGTTACCACAGTATATCCTCCTCAAGCCCCGTTTGTTTTACCAAATAGTATTGGTATAACATTTTCTGCTTTTCAAAAATTTATTGAAAAAAATGTCGGGCAAGTTAGTATTAACGAGATTAATAATATCTTTTCTCAAAATAATTATTTGAGCCTTTATGTTAAAGTTTTAGGAGAACATATTAGTTCTCTTGATCAAAAGCTTGATAAGCTTACTGTTTTGATAAAGAATATGAGTAAAAAGACTACTATTGAGGTAACACCTACTTCCAGTGTTGCTTCGACTTCAAATAGTCAAACTGTTCCAACTCATATTCGGCGTCCTCCTGAAATTATGGATTTTAAGTCTTCTACATTTAAAACTCTTGAAGACCTTCTCAATGAGAAATTTGCTAATCTCGATCTTAAACCGTTAAATCTTTCAAATGACTTTGTTGATAGAATAGAGTCCACTTCTGACTATAAAGAAGAAATTTGGTCAGAGTTTAATAAACTCAAAGGATCCAGAGGTTTGATTAAGCCAAATAGTAGGTATGGTGATAATCCGAGAATGACAAATTTTTATTATTCTCGACCTACTCCTCAAGATGTCTTAATTTAGGAACGTGATTGGAATACGTCTTATAGTGGTACCCATATTTACGAATGAAATCTCGATGGTTTAACCGATTGACATTTAACCATCCTTATTCCAATCTGGTATTCCACGATCTGTAAAGCTACTGGCAATACAGATAAAACTATTGCTAAAATGATAATCGCTGGCTTTACTGGCCAACTTCGTGGCTGGTGGGATAATAATCTTACTTCCCCTCAAAAGGCTTCAATCATGGAAGCCAAAGCCAAAGAAGTGGGTTTTGATAACCTAGGTCTTCCCCTTGCTGCAGATAGAGAAGATGCAGTCTATACTCTTATCTTGAATATTTTAGAGCATTTTAGTGGTAGATTTACCAACCAAAATGAAAATGTTCGTATTCTCGTTACATCTGAGATGTAAGAATCTCAGCGAATTTCGTTGGTATAAAGATACATTTCTTAGTCGGGTTATGGAATTACCCGAGAATGCTACCGATTTTTGGAAAGCAAAGTTTATAGATGGTCTTCCCCCTTGTTCGCCGAAAGGGTAAGAAATACCCTAAGGGGAAATAATACTCATATTCCCTATGACACCTTTACCTATGGTAATTTGGTAGGAATTTGTACCTAAGAAGGGTTAAAACTTTGTAATGAGCTACATCTAGCTCAACAAATTAAGAATACTAGGCGCCAAGAAAGATCTCAATTAGGAGACTTGTGTACCCAGTTTGGAATGCCTAATAACTCGAGAAAAAAGAGTTATAAGCGTCATAACGCTGATTATTCCGATAAGCCTTATCGAAAGAGAAGATCTAGATATAGATCAAAAGAAGAGCGTGATACTAGAAAGGCACATCGTAAATCTACTAGATTTGCGAAAAATAGATCCAAACGGGATCTTGCCAACATTAAGTGTTACAAATGTGGAAAATTTGGCCACATAGCTCCAAATTGTAAGCTTCATAAACTTAAAGCTTTAGAGCTAGACAATGAATCTTACAACAAGGTTTATGGTCTTTTGTACACTTCCGGATCTGAATCGGATTATATCTCATATTCTTCCGAATACGAATCCGAAGCTGACTTGATTAAATTAGATACTAATGAAGATCGTGATATATCTTCCTGTGTAACCTGTAATAGCACTGCTTGTACTTGTGAAAATGATGAATTTTATAAATTACAAGCTGTTTTTCAAGATTTGAATGTGCAAACTATTTCTTCTGAAAATGTCATAGATCTTTTAAAAGAAGTTACAGACGATAAACTTCGTCAAAAAATTATTAATTTTGCTTCAAGCTCTAGTAATCTCCCGAGTCTTCAAATGATTTCTTTTCCAAGAAAAGGATTGAGTATACTCCCCCTTATACGATAGATGAAATCAATAGACGACGAGAAAATAGAGTCAATGTGACTCGCGATGCCTCTTTTAATGATCTAAAGGAGGAAATTGAAAATCCGAAAAGAGATATTAAATCTCTTAAACTGAATCAAATGATTGATGATCACCGAATTATTCAACTAGAAAATTATAATTCTCTAGTTCAGTCACCTACCGATAAAGGTAAAAATACTGCTACTGAGGAAAAGGAACCTCACTCTCTAGATATCAGTCCTGCTAAGGATATGTTTCTAGGAATGATGCAAATAGTGACTGCTCATAAATGGTACATTAATTGTACTGTCACGACCCTAGTTCACCAATTGTGAACATGTCGTGATGGCACCCAGTCCCCACGACTAGGTAAGCCTAACACGTTGCACAGTCCGGGCACAAAGCTGGAAAATATTTATGTTGAAATATGTGAAATATGTGAAAAAGTTGAAGAATTTTGATATTAATATTGATATAGTTGACTTTGGTCAACATTTTTGGTAAACGGACCCGGATCCGTGATTTGACTATTTCAGAAAATCCGTAGAAAAATATGGAACTTGGGCATATGTCCGGAATTGAAATCCGAGGTCTAGAACCCCAGTAAAAGAATTTTTCTGTTAAATTGTTTTCTGAAAATGTTTAAGGAAAATGAAACTGAATTTTGATTAAAAAGTACCGGTATCGGGCTCGTATTTTGGTTCCGACGCCCGGTACAGGTCATATATATTGGTTAAGCGCTTCCCTGTAAAGTTTGGTTGAAAACGGACGTCGTTTGACGCATTTCGTCCTTAAATTGGAAATTTTGGAAATTATGAAATTTGAAAGAATTCTTGAGTTTTAAGGCTCAATCCATTGATTTTGATGTTATTTTAGCGATTTGATCACGCGAGCAAGTTCGTATGATGTTTTTGAGTTAGCGTGCATATTTGGTTTGGAGCCCCGAGGGCTCGGGAGTGTTTCGGAGGTGGTTCGGGGTGTTTTTGGATTTGAAAACACAGCAGAAATTCTGCTGTTTCTGCAGAAGGATTTTGTTCTACGCGATCGCGGCCTCATCCACGCGATCGTACAGCATTGGCCAGTTCTTCTACGCGATCGTAGCATCCCTCGCGCGATCGCGTAGTTTCTAGTTCTTCCCCCACGCGATCGCAGTCATGTTCACGCGATCGCATAGGCCAAATAGGCTGCCCGCTGAGTTTCCTCTACGCGATCGCAGCAACCCTCACGCGATCGCGTAGCTTCCAATCTTTTCTCCACGCGATCGCAACCTTTTGCACGCGATTGCTGTTCCCATTTTTCTTCTATGCGATCGCAACGCAGGCCCTGCGATCGCATAGAGTAAATTTTCGCCCAGTGAATTAATACCCAAAACAGAACACTTACGGGATTTTATCCCATTTTCACAAAATCCTTTCTTCTCCACAGCTCTTAGGCGATCTTTGGGGCATTTCTTCATCAAAGTTCATTGGGTAAGTATTGTTTAACTCGTCTTCTTCATTTTTCATCAACATCAATCAAATTCTTAGGCTTAAACATGTGTAAATTGGTTGAAAAATTTGAGAAATGGGTATAGTTAGGGCTTTCAAAGAATTTGCGATCTAGACCTCGTTTTGGAGTCGAACTTAAGAACAAATTGTATATTTGAACTCATGGAAGATTGGGTGAACTTATTTTGGTTCGAAACTTGAGTTTCGATTATGTGGGCCGGGGTCGATTTTTACTATTTCGGGTAGAATGTTGTAAAAATCATATTTAGCAATATGAACTAGTTTGTTAAGTAGAATTGATGATATTAAATCAATTGTGTATAGATACGATTGGATTGGAGACAAATTCGAAAGGAAAAGGCATTGCTACGGATTGAATCGTTCGTAAACTTTCGAGGTAAGTGTTTGTTCTATCCTAGCTTGTAGGAATAGGAATTTAGTTATGAATAAATTGTTGATTAAGAGTTATTGGTGTTATACCGGTAATGAAGATAAATTGTTGAAATTATTATCAATTATTGGTTTAAAACCGGTAATTATAAATATTGTTGATATAGAGATTATTGAATTGGGATCGTGTGACGCGCCGACCACTTATATATTTATGAATTGGGATCGTGTGGCGCGCCGACCACTTATATATTTATGAATTGGGATCGTGTGGCACGCCGACCACAAAGTGACTTAAATCTTGGCGTTGGCCATAGTTGCCGGTAGCCTATTGATATATTTGGGAGCGGGTGGTACGCCTACCACAAGATATAATTACCTGTGATAGTTGGGAGCGGGTGGTACGCCTACCACGAGATATGAAATGAGAAAGGAATTGAGACATGAAAGTAAGATTTATTCTGTTGATTATATTATTCTGGATATCACGAGTTATTGACTATTATTTCAGAGCAAAGTCTTTCCTTATAAATATTTTGTATATATATATATATGTATTGTAACTGTACAGGTTTAAGTGGGTGACTGGCCTTAGCCTTGTCACTAGTTCGCTGGGATAGGCCAGGCACTTACCAGCACATGGGGTCGGTTGTGCTGATACTACACTCTGCGCTCTTTTTGCGCAGATACAGGTTATGGACAGCAGCAGCGGCAGTAGAGACTTGTGGATTTTTCAACTACTGAGACTACGAGGTAGCCTTGCAGGCGTCCGCAGGACCCGTTGTCTCTTCTATCTATGCTTTTCATTCTGTTATCTCATGTAATCGAGATAAACAGCTTGTATTTTCTTTCAGACAATTATGTGTATTATTCTTAGAAGTTCGTGAGTATTGTGACACCACTCTTGGGTAGTGTATCATGTTTGGGTTTTCTTTATCATATTTGACTAAGTCTTCCGCTAATTTTGATTATTCCACTATAATTTATATGTTTTTAATAATAAGTCATAATAAGAAATTGGTAATTAATGGAGATGTAATTAATATTTGGCTTGCCTAGCTTCCATTTAGTAGGCGCCATCATGACCCCGATGGTGGGAAATCCGGGTCGTGACAAGTTGGTATCGGAGCACTAGGTTGCACAGGTCTCACAACTCACGAACAACCTTAGTAGAGTCCGAGGGATCGGTACGGAGACGTCTGTATTTATCCTCCCGAGGCTACGGAGTTAGGAAAATATTCCCTTTATTCTTTCCAGTCGTGCGACTTGATCTTTTAAATGATAATTGAACTTCTACTCGTTCTTCCGCAGATGGTAAGGACACGTGCATCCTCATCTACCGACCCAGCAGCCCGAGGTCCCGAGCAGCGGCGGCTCCTCGCTAGGGGTGAGGCCGAGGTCGAGGTCGTCTTAGAGGACGAGGTAGGGCGAGCTCACCCCCGAGCAACGAAGACGAGTGGCAGTAACCTCGTGCTCATATCGAGGAAGAAGCTCCAGCCCCAGCAGCTCCAGTAGACCCCGCCTCAGGTCCCCGGAGGAGCTTTATTTTCACCGGATCTTCGGGATGCTTTGGTCCGGATAGCGTGTTTTATGGATCATATCACCGGAGCGGGTTTATTACCGGTAGCACCAACCACTTCTCGAGCCGGAGGAGGTAATCGACTCTCGCTACGCGCACTCGGAGCCGTAATTCCCCGAGCTCGAGATCCCGCGGATTCGACCGACCGAGGCAGCTCGACCTATTATCGCGACTCCGTCTAATGATGGTGCAGCCATGTCTGCCGACGCGTTGTGGAGATTGGACAGGTTTACCAAGCTGTTCACTACCACATTCAGTGGCACTCCTTCGGAGGATCCACAGGATTTCCTATACAGCTGCCACGAAGTTCTCCGTACTATGGGTATCGTGGAGACTAATGGTGTGGACTTTGCTACTTTTCGGTTATCTGGTTCCGCCAAGACTTGGTGGAGAGATTATTGTCTATCCAGGCCAGCGGGATCGTCATCTTTGACTTGGGAGCAGTTTGCAGAATTATTTTTGGAGAAGTTCCTTCCAGCAACTCAACGGGAGGTTATGCGCAGACAATTTGAGTGTCTTCATCAGGGTTCTATGTCTGTCACACAGTACGAGACTAGGTTCGTGGACCTGGCTCGTCATGCTATTATCATACTTCCCACAGATCGGGAGAGGGTGAGGAGGTTTATTGATGGCTTGAATCAGCCAATTCGGCTACAGATGGCTATGGGGGCAGGAACTGAAATCACTTTTCAGGAGGCGGCTAATGCAGCCCGCCGGATCGAGACGGCTCTGTCACAGGGAGCGAGACATGGATCAGATAAGAGATCTCGTAATTCGGGTAGATTCAGTGGTACCTCGTCTGGAGATAGAGATTTTTATGATAGAGGCCATCCTCCCAGGCCTTATCAGTCAGCTCTTCAGGTTTCTCATGATGCTTCAGGTGATCGTAATTCTCAGCCACGCTACTCTGATCAGCAGCCTATCAGTGCACCACCACTTCGCTATTTTCAGCAGTCGAGGGCTTGTTTTACGTGCGGTGATCTTAGGCACATTGCAAAGTATTGCCCTCGAGCTTCTGACAGATCTCACCAGCAGGGTTCTCGTGCCATGATTCAGGCCCCAGTTCCCTCACAGCCCTGCCCAGCCAGCTAGAGGCGGAGGTAGAGGACATAGAGGTGGAGGTAGAGGTCATAGAGGTAGAGCTCAGACCGATAGAGGTAGAGACCAGCCAACAGCTGATCGTCCTAGAGATACAGCTCAGGGTGGTGGGGCACAACCCCGATGTTATGCACTTCCCGCCGGACCAGAGGCTGAGTCTTCTGATGCCGTCATTACAGGTATTATCTTGGTTTGTGATAGAAAGGCATCAGCATTATTTGACCCTGGGTCTACATATTCGTACGTGTCTTCCTATTTTGCACCATACTTGATTCAGCCTAGTGATCCACTGAGTGTTCCTGTTCATGTGTCTACACCAGTAGGCGATTCTATTGTGGTTGATCGAGTTCATCGGTCATGTATCATAGTAATTGAGGGTCTCGAGACCCGTGCCGATTTATTACTCCTAAATATGGTGGACTTTGATATTATACTAGGCATGGACTGGCTATCTCCGTATCATGCTATTTTAGATTGCCATTCCAAGACTGTGACTTTAGCCCTGCCGAATTCGCCTCGTATAGAGTGGAAAGGAATTTCAGGTCATACTAGCCGTAATGTTATTTCTTATGTTAAAGCTCATCGTATGGTTGGAAAGGGATGCTTGGCTTATTTGGCCTATGTCCGTGATTCTAGTGCCGAGGTTCCTTCTATTGACTCGGTGCCTGTGGTTCGCGAATTTCCTGAAGTATTTCCTTCAGACTTGCCAGGTATGCCGCCCGATAGGGACATTGATTTTTGCATTGATTTGGCTCTAGGCACTCAGCCCATTTCCATTCCCCCATACCGTATGGCTCCGCCAGAGTTAAAAGAATTGAAGGAACAGTTGCAGGATTTACTTGAAAAGGGTTTCATTAGACCCAGTGTTTCGCCGTGGGGTGCACCTGTATTATTTGTAAAGAAGAAAGATGGTTCGATGAGAATGTGCATTGACTATCGACAGTTAAACAAGGTGACTATCAAAAATAAATATCCACTTCCGCGAATTGATGATTTATTTGACCAGCTTCAGGGTGCCAAGGTATTTTCAAAGATAGATTTGAGATCTGGCTATCATCAGCTGAAGATTAGGGCATCTGATGTCCCTAAGACCGCGTTCCGCACTCGGTATGGACATTATGAATTTCTGGTCATGTCTTTTGGGTTGACAAATGCTCCAGCAGCTTTTATGGAATTAATGAATCGGGTGTTCCGGCCTTATTTGGACTTGTTTGTAATAGTCTTCATTGATGACATATTAATATATTCCCGCAGTCAGGAGGAGCATGCGCAACATCTCAGAGTGGCCTTACAGACTCTGAGAAATAGCCAGCTATATGCAAAATTTTCAAAGTGTGAATTTTGGCTAAGTTCAGCTGCATTCCTGGGTCATATTGTGACGGCAGCAGGTATTCAGGTTGATCCGAAGAAAATTGAGGCAGTCAAGAGCCGGCCTAGACCGACATCAGCCACAGATATTCGGAGTTTCTTGGGGTTAGCGGGCTATTATCGCCGATTCGTAGAAGGATTTTCGTCTATTGCAACCCCACTGACCAGATTGACCCAAAAGGGTTCAATTTGAATGGTCCGATGAATGTGAGGCGAGCTTTCAAAAGCTCAAGACAACCTTGACCACAACACCAATATTGGTTTTACCCACAGGTACGGGACCTTATACTGTTTATTGTGATGCTTCCCGTATTGGACTTGGTGCAGTGTTAATGCAGGATGGCAAGGTTATTGCCTATGCTTCGAAGCAGTTGAAGATTCATGAGAAGAATTATCCAGTGCATGATCTAGAATTGGCGGCGATTATTCACGCATTGAAGATCTGGAGGCATTATTTGTATGGTGTAGCATGTGAAGTATACACCGATCATAAGAGTCTTCAGTATTTGTTTAAGCAGAAAGAGTTGAATATGAGGCAGAGAAGTGGCTAGAGTTGCTAAAACACTATGATGTTACTATTTTATATCACCCAGGGTAAGGCCAATGCGGTGGCCGATGCATTGAGTAGAAAGTCCGCCGCACGGGTAGTCTTGCATATATTCCGGTCAGCCACAGACCATTAGCTATAGATGTCCGTACCTTAGCCAACCGGTTCGTGAGATTAGACATTTCCGAGCCTAGCAGGGTGTTAGCCCGCACGGTCGCTCGTTCTTCTTTATTAGAGCGTATCCGTGAGAGGCAATTTGATGATCCTCATTTGCGCGAGTTGAGAGATACAGTACAGCGGGGAGGTGCCACACAGGTAAATCTAGATGATGATGGGGTATTGAAATTGCAGGGTCGAGTTTATGTGCCCAATGTCGAAGGGATTCGAGAGTTAATCTTAGCGGAGGCCCACAGTTCGCGGTATTCTATTCACCCAGGCGCCGCGAAGATGTACTAGGACTTACGGCAGCACTATTGGTGGCGCAGAATGAAGAAAGATATCGTTGCGTATGTCGCTCGGTGTCTAAATTGTCAGCAGGTGAAATATGAGAACCAGAGACCCGGTGGTGTATTCCATAGGATTGAAATTCCCGAGTGGAAATGGGAGCGGATCACTATGGACTTCGTTATTGGACTTCCTTTGACTCGGAGGAAATTTGATGCTATTTGGGTCATTGTTGATAGGCTGACCAAGTCAGCACACTTTATTCCAGTATCTGTCTCCTACTCGTCGGAGAGGTTAGCGGAGGTTTACATTAGGGAGATTGTTCGTCTCCATGGAGTGCCAGTATCTATTATCTCTCATCGGGGTACGCAGTTTACCTCGCGGTTCTGGAGAGCGGTCCAGCAGGAGTTAGGCACCCAGGTCCAGTTGAGTACAGCTTTTCATCCTCAGACGGATGGTCAGTCCGAGAGGACTATTCAGATCCTAGGGGACATGCTTCGAGCCTGTGTCATTGATTTTAGAGGCTCATGGGACCAGTTTCTGCCATTAGCGCAGTTCGCCTACAATAACAGCTACCAGCCTAGAATTTAGATGGCCCCGTATGAGGCGTTGTATGGTAGGCCATGTCGGTCTCCAGTCAGATGGTTTGAGCCGGGAGAGGCTCGGTTGTTGGGTACAGACTTAGTTCAGGAGGCCTTGGATAAGGTCAAGACTATTCAGAGAGATTGCGTTCAGCTCAGTCCAGGCAGAAGACTTATGCGGATCGTAAGGTTCGAGATGTAGATTTCATGGTTGGTGAACGAGTATTGCTCCGAGTGTCGCCTATGAAGGGCGTGACGAGGTTCGGGAAGAAGGGCAAGCTCAGCCCTAGGTATATTGGTCCATTTGAGATTCTAGACAGAGTGGGAGGGGTGGCTTACAGATTAGCTTTGCCGCCTAGCTTATCAGCCGTGCATCCGGTTTTTCACGTATCTATGCTTCGGAGATACCACGACGATCCCACACATGTGTTAGACTTCAGTACTGTCCAATTGGACAATGATCTATCTTACGAGGAGGAGCCGGTGACCATTCTAGACCGGCAGGTTCGACAGTCGAGGTCAAAGAGTTATCCTTCTGTGCGTGTTCAGTGGAGAGGTCAGCCTCCTGAGGCATCGACCTGGGAGTCCGAGTTTGATATGCGGAGCCGCTACCCACACTTGTTTCTGACTCAGGTACTTCTTTCTTTTGTCCGTTCGAGGACGAACGGTTGTTTTAGAGGTGGAGATTGTGACGACCCAAAGGGTCATCACTTGTTTTATTAATCATTTCGAGCTTTCGAGGCCTTGAAAACCTCATTTATAGTTGCCTCGATTTGCGTACACAGTCCGGGCACAAAGCTGGAAAATATTTATGTTGAAATATGTAAAATATGTGAAAAAGTTGAAGAATTTTGATATTAATATTGATATGGTTGACTTTGGTCAACATTTTTGGTAAACGGACCCGGATCCGTGATTTGACTGTCTCAGAAAATCCGTAGAAAAATATGGAACTTGGGCATATGCCCGGAATTGAAATCCGAGGTCTAGAACCCCGGTAAAAGAATTTTTCTGTTAAATTATTTTCTGAAAATGTTTAAGGAAAATGAAACTGAATTTTTATTAAAAAGTACTGGTATCGGGCTCGTATTTTCGTTCCGACGCCCGGTACAGGTCATATATATTGGTTAAGCGCTTCCTGTAAAGTTTGGTTGAAAACGGACGTCGTTTGGCGTGTTTCGTCGGTCAAATTTTGGAAATTATGAAATTTGAAAGAATTCTTGAGTTTTAAGGCTCAATCCATTGATTTTGATGTTATTTTAGCGATTTGATCGCGCGAGCAAGTTCGTATGATGTTTTTGAGTTAGTGTGCATATTTGGTTTGGAGCCCCGAGGGCTCGGGAGTGTTTCGAAGGTGGTTCGGGGTGTTTTTGGACTTAGGAAACTGGCAGATTTTCTGCAATTTTTACACAGACATTTTGTTCTACGCGATCGCGGCCTCATCCACGCGATCGCACAGCATTGGCCAGTTCTTCTACGCGATCGCAGCATCCCTCACGCGATCGCGTAGCTTCCAGTTCTTCCCCCACGCGATCGCAGTCATGTTCACGCGATCGCATAGGCCAAATAGGCTGCCCGGTGAGTTTCCTCTACGCGATCGCAGCATCCCTCACGCGATCGCGTAGCTTCCAATCTTTTCTCCACGCGATCGCAACCTTTTGCACGCGATCGCATAAGAGGCCAGTCTTTCCTCTACGCGATCGCAGCCCAATTCACGCGATCGCGTAGGGTAAATTTCCGCCCAATGAATTAATACCCAAAACAGAACACTTACGGGATTTTATCCCATTTTCACAAAATCCTTTCTTCTCCACAGCTCTTAGGCGATCTTTGGGGCATTTCTTCATCAAAGTTCATTGGGTAAGTATTGTTTAACTCGTCTTCTTCATTTTTCATCAACATCAATCAAATTCTTAGGCTTAAACATGTGTAAATTGGTTGAAAAATTTGAGAAATGGGTATAGTTAGGGCTTTCAAAGAATTTGCGATCTAGACCTCATTTTGGAGTCGAACTTAAGAACAAATTGTATATTTGAACTCATGGAGGATTGGGTGAACTTATTTTGGTTCGAAACTTGAGTTTCGATTATGTGGGCCCGGGGTCGATTTTTACTATTCCGGGCAGAATGTTGTAAAAATCATATTTAGCAATATGAACTAGTTTGTTAAATAGAATTGATGATATTAAATCAATTGTGTATAGATACGATTGGATTGGAGACAAATTCGAAAGGAAAAGGCATTGCTACGGATTGAATCGTTCGTAAACTTTCGAGGTAAGTGTTTGTTCTATCCTAGCTTGAAGGAATAGGAATTTAGTTATGAATAAATTATTGATTAAGAGTTATTGGTGTTATACCGGTAATGAAGATAAATTGTTGAAATTATTATCAATTATTGGTTTAAAACCGGTAATTATAAATATTGTTGATATAGAGATTATTGGCTAAATGCCGGTAATATATATATTTGTGAATTGGGATCGTGTGGCGCGCCGACCACTTATATATTTATGAATTGGGATCGTGTGGCGCGCCGACCACTTATATATTTATGAATTGGGATCGTGTGGCACGCCGACCACAAAGTGACTTAAATCTTGGCATTGGCCATAGTTGCCGGTAGCCTATTGATATATTTGGGAGCGGGTGGTACGCCTACCACAAGATATAATTACCGTGATAGTTGGGAGCGGGTGGTACGCCTACCACGAGATATGAAATGAGAAAGGAATTGAGACATGAAAGTAAGATTTATTCTGTTGATTATATTATTCTGGATATCACGAGTTATTGACTATTATTTCAGAGCAAAGTCTTTCCTTATAAATATTTTGTATATATATATATATATATGTATTGTAACTGTACAGGTTTAAGTGGGTGACTGGCCTTAGCCTTGTCACTAGTTCGCTGGGATAGGCCAGGCACTTACCAGCACATGGGGTCGGTTGTGCTGATACTACACTCTGCGCTCTTTTTGCGCAGATACAGGTTACGGACAGCAGCAGCGGCAGTAGCGACTTGTGGATTTTCCGACTACTGAGACTACGAGGTAGCCTTGCAGGCGTCTGCAGGACCCGTTGTCTCTTCTATCTATGCTTTTCATTCCGTTATCTCATGTAATCGAGATAAACAACTTGTATTTTCTTTCAGACAATTATGTGTATTATTCTTAGAAGTTCGTGAGTATTGTGTCACCAGTCTTGTGTAGTGTATCATGTTTGGGTTTTCTTTATCATATTTGACTAAGTCTTCCGCTAATTTTGATTATTCCGCTGTAATTTATATGTTTTTAATAATAAGTCATAATAAGAAATTGGTAATTAATGGAGATGTAATTAATATTTGGCTTGCCTAGCTTCCATTTAGTAGGCGCCATCATGACCCCGATGGTGGGAAATCCGGGTCGTGACATCTCGTTAATAACGATTTCACAATTTCTGGTGTTGCTATGATTGATAGTGGTGCAGATGTTAGTTGCATCCAAAAGGGATTAGTTCCCACTAAATATTTTCAAAAAACTACTCATATGGTTAAATCTGCTTCTGGCCATGCTTTAGATATAAAGTATAAACTGCCTAACACGCATATTTGTCAAAATAAAGTTTGCATTCCTCACTTCTTTTTTCTGGTTAAAAATCAGTTATATCCTCCTATTATTTTAGGAACTCCTTTTATAAACGATGTTTATCCTTTTACCAATATTGATGCAAAAGGTTTTAATGCTACTTATAATAATAAAAATATTTATTATTCTTTTGTTACAAATCATGTAACTCGTGATATCAATGCTTTAATTGACATGAAACAAAAGCATGTAGATTCTTTGCAATTAGAACTATTTAGCATGAACATATTTGATACAATAAATTCTGCTAAAACAAAAGAAAAAATCAATTTGATTTCTAAAAAATTGGCTATTGATATTTGTGCCGATCATCCTAGTGCTTTTTGGAACCGAAAAAAGCATATTGTTACTCTTCCTTACGAAGATACTTTTTCTGAGGATAATATTCCTACAAAATCTCGACCATGCCAGATGAATTCAGAATTGGTCGCCTTTTGTAAAACTGAGATTGATAGTCTCTTACAAAGAGGTCCGATAAAGCCCTCAAAATCCCCTTGGTCTTGTTCGGCATTTTACGTTAATAATGCTGTAGAAAAAGAGCGAGGAATTCCCCGATTAGTTATCAATTACAAACCTCTTAATAAGAGTTTAAAATGGATTAGATATCCGATCCCCAATAAAAGGGATCTTCTTTCTCGTTTATATGATGCTAATATATTTTCAAAATTCGATTTAAAATCTGGTTATTGGCAGATTCAAATTTTTAAAGAGCATACTTATAGAACCGCTTTTAATGTTCCCTTTGGACAATATGAATGGAATGTTATGCCATTTGGTCTAAAAAATGCTCCTTCTGAATTTCAAAAAATCATGAATGACATTTTTAATCCATATTTGGATTTCATCATTGTTTATATTGACGATATTTTGGTTTATTCAAAAACCTTTGAAACACATATCAAACATCTTGATATTTTTAAAAGGATTGTTATACAAAATGGTTTGGTAATTTCTAAACCAAAAATGAGTTTATTTCAAACTGATGTTAGATTTTTAGGACATAATATTTGTCGGGGAAAGATAACCCCTATACAACGTGCAATTGAATTTGCTTCTAAATTTTCTGATATTATTACTGATAGAACTCAATTACAAAGGTTCTTAGGAAGCCTTAATTATGTCTCCCCTTTTATTAAAGACTTGTCGCATGATTTAGCCCGATTATACGACCGGCTAAAAAAGACCTACAAACAGCCTTGGACTAATTTACATACAAAAATACTCCAAAATATTAAGCAAAGGGTAAAAGCTTTACCCTGCTTAACTTTGGCCAATCCTACTTGGCAAAAGATTGTTGAGACCGATGCATCCAACATCGGTTATGGTGGGATTTTGAAACAAATCAATCCCATTGATAAAAGAGAATATCTGATAAGATATCACTCTGGAAAGTGGAACGATGCCCAGAAGAAATATGCTACTGTGGCCCACGAAATGTTGACAATTGTCAAATGTGTTTTAAAATTTCAAGACGATTTGTACAATCATAAGTTTTTAATAAAAACTTATGCCCAATCTGTCAAATATATGTTTGACAAAGATTTTAAGCATGATGTTTCTAAGCTCATGTTTGCTAGAGAGGCAGGCTCAACTAGCACCTTTTAATTTTGAAATTGTTTATAAAAAGGGAATTGATAACTCTCTTCCTGACTTTTTATCTCGTGAATATCTTGAATAATGAGTTATTACACCAACTTCTTCAACGATGAGACTCTTATTACTATTATAAGAGCGATTCCTTTAAATAAAGACTTACAAAGTCTTATTATTGATAAAGTAATCACTTCGATTATGGTCGATGATTTTGAATTTTCAATTCATGATTATTCTGATGTTTCTAATCAGGATCTTAATTGGTTATACCGTGACGAAGATTTCTACTTTTCTGAATAATTTACTATCTGTGCAGAATGGACCCTCATTGGGTCACCAGAGGAAGAGGTAAGGGAAAAACACCCTCCCGATCATCCTCAAATTATCAAAATCGATCATATCAAGGATCGTCATATGGATCCTCATCTTCCCCAGTAATACAATCGGGAAGAAAACAATTGATAAATTCAAAAATTGTCCAGCAAGAAGAATCTTCTTCTTCTTCTTCAATACATCTGGAAGATATCCCAGAAGACAGTCCGTTATACGAGCATTTACAAGCATATTTAGCCAGCAAAAAGCAAAGTGATACATTTGCTTCAATCGCTAAAGAGGATGAAGATACTAAATCCTATGAGAAATTGCTCAAGAAAGAAATGATATTTCTTTTGGAAAACTTTGAAATTCAGAGAAAAGATGAGCCGTGGAAGATATTCCAGAGATACCTTATTAATGGATTATATTATCCGGGTGAATCATATAAAACCCGATCTTATTATGAAACTATCCTTACAACTACGGGTAGTGCAGAGATTCAGCACTTCTCTGGTTACAATACTTCTGAGAATGTTTATAGCTTCTCAAAGATTATTATCAAACAGATAATATCTGTTGACGAATGGGGAATATCTACCATGAAAGAAAGGCAGATAAGTCTAAACAAATCCCTTATGAGTTTCACCTATTGGGATTATATCACAGCATTTGATAAAGTGCTATACTACAATAATGATCGACATAAGCATACTTGGTTTATCAAGATATGTGCAAAGATATTCTCTGTACCTATTCCAAACTGGTTTATAAACTGGTGGTCATATCATGGCCCTACGGTAAATATTTTACCTGAACCATTTCTGAAGTTATACAAAGAATGGACGAAGATTTCGCCATTTCTTACCCAGTTATACCATGCAGATCATATATGTTTTTTGGAACGTATAGATCAACTATATTTCTTTATTGAATTCTCAATCCCTTGGATTCATAAATGGAATCCAGAATTCGATTATACCGAAGAAAAAATCCCTTACATATACAGGGTATTTTACAATAATTTCTAGGATAAATTAATGAAAATAGATCCCAAAACAAAGCAACTTTATGGACAAGAATTATTGGACACCATTAAGACATAAATCCAGCTATACTCGGAGGTGTCTCAGAAAACCATCTTATATGATGATTGTTCAGTGAGGCATATTGCCCGAAGAATCTCTATTCAGGAAGGAGATAAAACCGAACTAATCCAGCAATACGTGGACGAAGTTAAAAGAAACTTGATAGAGACTATTAATAAAACTGAAAAGTCTGACTCATCAATGCAAAGTGAAACAAGCAACGAAGATTTACAAGACTCTCAGCCGATGGAAACTGAGAAAATATTATCTGATAACGAGATCCGCAAGGTGGAAAATTTCTTCCAAACAGTGGAAAAAGACGGAAAAAAGAAACAGTAAAGCCGCCAGACCCACTGACAAGATAGGTGAACAGTAGATATACTGTGCAAAGGCCCGCATGAGGGACCTACTTACTATTCATGAATAGTAGAAACACTGTATAAACAGTAAAAACATTGTGTATGGGCCCACATAAGGGACCCACTTTTTACTATTGATAGATTCTTTTTTCTTTTATAAATAGGAGCCTTCATTCATTAGGAAGGCAAGGAAGAAAATACATTTCTTCTTGAAAGCTCTCTCTCTCTCTCTCTCTCTCTCTCTCTTCTCAATTGTAAATTGTAAAGATCTCTCTCTTTGTAAAGTTTTATTTTCAAGAAAGAATACAGTGATACGTATTCCCGAAAGGGCTGAGGCCTAAGGTACTTCTTTTCTTCTTCTTTTCTATTTTCTCCTTCTCCTCTCTGTAAGCCGTGACTATGTCCAGCTAAGAATATTCATGTCTATGTTAGTTTTCTAACGTCTTATACTTGTTTACTATGAAAGATCTAGACTTATCAAAATATAAAGGAATTTTATAAAGAATTTTTGACTTGGTTCCGGGATGGTGGTACAGTCGGGTACATTACTATCTTTACTGGCTCCGTCTAACAAGCCGTGTTTTAAGCCCGCTAAGATGAGTGCGTTAGGGCATCTTCATCACGGTCAGAACGGTTAGACAAGAGCTAGAATAGATAATTAGTGTGTTCCAGACAGGCCCCTTGCTCGGGTAAAAGGTTACCATACAATCATTAAGCTTTGTAAAATTCTTCTATATTTTCGACTCTTGAGTCCTTATTGATTGTGCGGATTACCGCCAGTCTTTAAGCTAAAGGATACAATTTACTGTATCTATGTATAGGCTACGCGGACTACCGCATGCCTATACAGAGATCCTGTTAATGGTATCAGAGCCTAGGCGCTTTCATAGTAAATAAAGTACTAGATGTGAAGAATCTAGCATAGACATGAAATATTTGAACATGGATCCAGGAGAAACTAGTACTAAAACGCGAACGCGAAGGCTTAAATGCCTGGGCAGAACCTGCAGTTTTTCTGCAGATTTTTGCCAAGTCCAAATGCCCGGTTGATGGTCCGAAATTATCCCGAGGCCCCCGGGACCCCAACGAAAACCACCAACGTACTCCAAAACATGATACGGACTTGTTCCAATCATAAAAACACCATACTAAACATCAAAATCACCATTTACTCACGAATTCAAGCCTAAGTTTCTTCAAAACTTTCAAAACTAACATTCAATCCAAAACCCGATCAAACGATGTCCGAATGACTTGAAAATTTGCAGACATATCCAAAATCACATAACGAAGCTACAGAAATTGTCGGAATTCCATTCCGACCCCGGATCAAAATATCACCTACCATCCGGTTTTCGCCAAAATTCAACCTTCGCCAATTCAAGCCTAAAACTACACCGGACCTCCGAATTCAATTCCGATTGCTCTCCTAAGTCATAAATGATCCCCCGAAACTAGTCGAATCATCCGAATTCGTCGGAATCCGGTTCCGAGCACTCTAACTCAATAGTCAACTCTTGGTTGACTTCCCATATTCAAGCTTCCTTCAAACATACTATTTGTTTCATTTTCAATCCAAATCACTCCTAACTCACCCGATATACTCTAATACTGATGTAAAAGCATAAGATATGTAAATGCAAACGTATCACTGTATTCTTTCTTGAAAATAAAACTTTACAAAGTGAGAGAGATGTTTACAATTGAGAAGAGAGAGAGAGAGAGCTTTCAAGAAGAAATGTATTTTCTTCCTTGCCTTCCTAATGAATGAAGGCTCCTATTTATAAAAGAAAAAAGAATCTATCAATAGTAAAAAGTGGGTCCCTTATGTGGGCCCATACACAGTGTTTTTACTGTTTACACAGTGTTTCTACTGTTCATGAATAGTAAGTAGGTCCCTCATGCGGGCCTTTGCACAGTATATCTACGTTAGAAAACTAACACAGACATGAATATTCCTGTTAATGGTATCAGAGCCTAGGCGCTTTCATAGTAAATAAAGTACTAGATGTGAAGAATCTAGCATAGACATGAAATATTTGAACATGGATCCAGGAGAAACTAGTACTAAAAGTACTAGATTAGAAGAGGTAGATATACCTCTTAATCTTGATTTATTGAATAAATGGACTATTCCTAAAGTCCCTATGAAAACCATTTATGATTATGGTTTGTTTGATAAACTGTCTAATAAACGGTTGATTAAAATGACAGAGCAATCTTTAGCTCTAAACTCATCTGAACAGACGATTCGTTTACTCAGTAAGAGAGATATTTCTTCTTATAGAAACATGTATAATTATTTGCATATTGGTATGGTTAAAATTGCTTTTAAACCTTTAACCCTTAAAGGGTTACCAGAGACTTTCCTAGCAGCTCTTAGAGATGCTAGAAATTTAAATTTTAGACAGTCTCTAATGGGTTCGATTGAATCTACTATCGCCTATGGTCCAGTATATTTCAATACTCAACCCAATTTACAATTATCTCTTTCTGATGTTAATATTCTTGATGCCTTGACATTAAATGTCAAAACTCATGGTTATAACTATGCTCCGGGTTCAGAACTTATATGTTTGTTGAAATTGTATGTTTTATGCTTTTATATCAGTGTTAAAGTCTATCGGGTGATTTAGGAGTGATTTGGATTGAAAATGAGGCATATAGCCTTTTTGGAGGAAACTTGAATAAGGAAAGTCAACCCGGAGTTGACTATTTGGTTAGAGGGCTCGGAATCACATTCTGATGATTCGGTTAGTTCCGGTAGGTGAATTGTGACTTAAGGGAACAATCGGAATTGAATTTGGAGGTCTGGTGTAGAAATAGGCTTGAATTGGCTAAGGTTGAATTTTGGCGAAATCCGAACGGTAGGTGAGATTTTGATCCAGGGGTCGGAATGGAATTCCGACAGTTGCAGTAGCTCCGTTTTGTGATTTTGGATATGTCCGCAAAATTTCAGGTCATTCGGACGTCGTTTGGTCGGGTTTTTGATTGATTGTGTAAATCGGAATGTTTTAAGGAATTTAGGCTTGAATTCGATGCGAATTATGGGTTTTGATGTTGTTAGACGTGTTTTGAGGATTTGAGCAAGTTTGAATAAGGTATTAGAAGGTGTTGGTGTGTTTGGATGGGGTCCCGGGGCCCTCGGGGTGTTTTCGGATGGTTAAACGGAAGAAAATCATGGAAATTGCAGGTTGAAGAGTTCTGGTTCTGTCATTTTCGCCCCTGCGGAAATGTGGGCGCGGAGGCGAGTCCGCAGGAGCGGACTGGGGAGCGCAGGAGCGCTTGGCATCACAGAAGCGGACTCCTTTCCGCTGAAGCGGCATCGCTGGTGCGAGTCAGTGATCGCAGGAGCAGACTAGATGGAAAATGGGAAGGTCCGCAGAAGCGGATTATTGACCGCCTGGGCGAGTCCGCGGGAGCGGACTCTGGTGCGCAGAAGCGGGAGTTTTCGCAAAAGGGAGGATCAATCGCGGAAGCGGACGCGCACAAGCGGTCCTTTCTCGCAGAAGCGGAATTGGCCGGCTAGGCCTGGAATCGCTGAAGCGACCCTTTGGTCGCGGATACGGACTCGTAGGAGCGGAATTTTATCCGCAGAAGCGAAAATCGCTGTGAGTTAAGTGTATCAGAAGTTAGAAAAATTTCAGAAACATTTCACACATTTGGGTCTCGGCTTTAGAGGCGATTTGGGCGATTTTGAAGAGAAATTCAAGGGAAATCATCAGGTAATCAACTATGGACTCAAACTATGATTAGTATTGATAATATTATGCAATTATATCATGAAAATGGAGGAATTTGGGGTGAATCATGGAAGATTTAACCCTAGGCTTGAACTTTAGAAAATCAAGGTTTTGAATGGGCAAATGGAGTCCGAATTTAGTAAAATTGATATGCTTAGACTCGTATCGAGATGAGGATTCCGAATATGTGACTTTCGTAATTTTTCGAGAAGCGTACCAAAAGTCGGGTTTTGTCAACTTTGGGAATTTTGATGTAAATTGAGTTGTATTGATTGGGTGTCGTCCCATTGGCCTAATTTGTTGTATTTCTACTGTATTTGATCAGATTCTACGCGTGCGGAGCTTGATTCTCGTGGCAAGGGCATCGCGGAGTAGTCGTCGCGCCGTATCGAGGTAAGTAATGGATGTGGGTGATGACCAGCGGGTTCGAAACCCCAGTATACCACTTTGTGACGCTGTATAGCGGCGAGACACGTACTCTCTTGTGAGTGCGGGGTCGATTGTGATTGGGGACTATGACATAGTCCGACTTGTTGATACCGTATTATGATATTAGGCTATTCTTGAGCCGTCGAACCTCCTTCTCGGATGGTTGCATATTATATATTGTGATAATGGCCACTCTTGAGCCGAGGAACCCCCTTCTTGGGCGGTTGAGTATACTTGTGGGCCGTGAGCCAGTTATTGGATCCCGCGAGGATCGTTATCATTGTCTTATCATATTGACATGTTAGTTACTACCGATCCGTAGCTATTTCTGTTATCATGCTATTTCCAATCTCTGGAACTTGATATTACTGTTTTCAACCGAAAAATGATAAAAGATGTTTTCAAAAACTACTTTTGAGCCTGCGAGGCTGTAATTGCATATTAGCTGACTGGTAGTGGATCGGGCTGCGCGCCGCAGCAGTATATATGTTGGATCGGACTGCACGCCGCAGCTGATATCGTGCTTGGGCCGTAGGAGCCCCTCCGGAGTCCGAACCCCCACAGTGAGCACCGGTACCCAAATTGGATCGGGCCACGCGCCGTAGCGGTCATATCATGCATTGCATTGCATTTTAGCTACATCCGCTAGCTGTTATACTGTTTTGCTGGTACTTATCGGTACAGGTACAGTTGATATTGATTCTGTGACAGGGTATTTGACTACAACTTTATATAGTGCTTTATTGCGGATTTCTTATCTCGCTGCGTCGTCTTACCCTTGTTTATTACCACCGAGTCCGGCAGGTACTCATTTTACTCCCCGCACCTTCGTGCGGATCCGGTACCTCTCCAGACAGTGATCCAGTAGGCCGTGCGAGGCGACATTTCGTGGATATTCGAGGTAGCCGCAGAGTCCGCGAGACCCGATATTCCTACTTACCGTCTCTTGATTTTGTATTGACTTTTCTTTCCGTACTCGGTATCTTGTAAACCTTTATACACTCATGTTCGTAGAGGCTCACGACTCTCGACCCTTCGGTCTACGGGAGTCGATGTATTATGGGACTTGGTTTCCCGTTTTCGTTATTTGTATCGCTATTGCTTCGTGATTTAATATGCTTAAATGGGCTAAAGAGAGCCTCTAGCTCCGTTATTGTTATTGATTGGTCAGGCTGGCTTAGCAATGTGTCGGGCGCCATCACGACCGGATTTGGGGTCGTGACAAGTTGGTATCGTAGCCTAGGTTTACTAGGCCTCGCGAGTCTCGAGCCGGTTAGTAGTAGTCTCGTGGATCGGCACGGGGACGCCCGTACTTATCCTCGGGAGGTCGCGAACCTTAGGAAAACTTCACTTTTCTCGAACTCTGTCGTGCGATCTTGTTGTTTCGAGAACCGAACTTCCTATATTCTATTCTCTCGCGTACGGCGAGAACGCGAGCATCGTGACGAGGTGGACGACCTCCATTGCCACCGTTAGAGGCCGCGGGCGCGGTCGTGCTAGAGGTAGAGGTAGGGCGGCCGAGGCAGCGCCAGGCTGACCCGCCCGTTGTACTAGTTCGCAGAGCGCCCCCGCTGGTCGATGCTCCGGCCAGCCCCCGGCTCGGGCCGAATCATATCTATTGCTATTCCCCGGTCTTCGCGGAGACTCTTGCTCGGATATTATCGCGTGTGTTCCGGCTTGGCTCAGGTAGTTTCGGCTACCGCTACTGTAGCGACATCTCAGTCAGGGGGTGGTCAGTAGACCCCTGCAGCTCGCACACCCGACCCGGTTGTTCAGGGACTTCAGCACGCACGAGGCGGTCCCCGCTCGGTGGTTGCACCGGTTATTCCTCCGACTGCACCAGCCTCCGGCTCCGCAGCATATGGTTCAGAGTTATGCCCGATGACGAGCAGCCGTCGTCTCGAGAGATTTGGCAGACTTCACCCACCCCATTTCAGGCGGCGTCGAGGGCGAGGATGCCCAGTGGTTCTTAGATAAGTGTCAGAGGATGTTGCGGACGGCCGGTATTCTCGAGTCCAGCGGAGTTTCATTTACTACCTTCCGGTTCACTAGTCCCGCATTTGATCGGTGGGAAGAGTTTGAGAGGCGTAGGCCTCGGGAGAGCAGCACCTCTCACATGGCGGCAGGTTCTCACTCTCTTTCTAGAGAAATATGTACCTCGGCCTCGTCGCGAGCGAGCTACGCCGCCGCTCGAGTGGTTGGTTCGTGGCGACATGTCCGTGACCCGACATGAGCTCGCATTCGCCACGCTGGCTAGGCATGCCACATGGATGATCCCCAATGATAGGGAGAGGATCGGGAGGTTCATTGATGGCCTCAACTACTCTATCCGCATTCTTATGACCGGAGAGAGAGTTTTGTCATCATCATTTGAGCAGGTTGTTGATATGGCACGCTCCATCGAGGCGGATCGTCGCCGAGAGAGAGAGAGAGCGGGAGGCCAAGAGGCCTCGTGGTTCGGGTAGCTTCGGCGGTGCTCCATCTAGAGGGCATTCCCAGCAGAGCGGGAGGTCGCTCATCTAGACCTCCTCATTCGGGCCGCCCAGAGCGCAGAGCGGAGGTTCTTGCGGTCGTGGTCGACAGGGGTTTCGGCAGGGGGTCACTCATCACTTAGTGCCCTTCCAGCCCGTGGTGCAGCACCTACTTCATCGGCCCAGGGTTCTTCTCGCGGCGAGTGGTTCCCTTCGGGCCCCTTCTCCAGCACCAGGCGCATGTTACGAGCGCGGTGAGTTTGGCCACACGAGGAGACAGCGCCCTCGACTCCGTAGGGACAGGACTCGGCGAGAGGGATCCGCCCTCATCTTCAGCACCATCTCGCACTCAGTAGAGGTGGAGGTCGCGCCTTCTCGTGGTCGCCCTGTGGGCGAGGAGAGATCCGGTGGAGGCCGGGCACGCGATTCTATGCACTTCCCGACACGTGTGATGCAGTTGCCTCCGATGCAGTGATCACAGGTATCATTTCTGTCCTGTCACAGAGATGCCTCGTTCTATTTGATCCAGGGTCCACATATTCTTACGTGTCCTCTTATTTTGCACATCATTTGGGTGCGACTCGTGGTAGTCTTGATTTACCTCGTTCATGTATCCACCCCCGCGGTGATACGATCGTCGTGGATCATGTCTATAGATCCCGTGTTATATCTATCGGGGGTCCGGAGACCCGAGCCGATTTGTTATTGTTGGGAATGGTGGACTTTGATGTTATATTGGGTATGGACTGGTTGTCTCCGTACCATGCTATATTGGACTGTCATGCTAAGACAGTTACGTTGGCCATTCCTGGTATTTCTCAGATTGAGTAGCGGGGTTCGACCGATTTCGTCCCTAGCCGTGTTATTTCGTTTTTAAAAGCTCGGAAGATGGTTGAAAAAGGGTGTTTATCATACTTAGCTTTTGTGAGAGATGTGGGAGCTGAGTCTCCTAGCATTGATTCTGTACCTGTTGTGAGGGACTTCCCAGAGGTATTCCCCTCCGACCTGCCGGCATGCCGCCGGACAGGGATATTGATTTTGGCATTGACTTGGTGCCGGGCACTCAACCCATATCCATTCCTCCTTACCGGATGGCACCAGCTGAGTTGAAAGAACTGAAAGAGCAGCTTCAAGAGCTTCTGGATAAGGGTTTCATCCGCCCTAGTGTGTCTCCGTGGGGTGCGCCGGTATTATTTGTTAAAAAGAAAGATGGTTCCATGCGAATGTGTATTGATTATAGGCAATTGAACAAAGTGACAGCGAAGAACAAGTACCCTCTACCGCGCATAGATGATTTGTTTGATCAGTTACAGGGTGCGAGGGTGTTTTCTAAGATCGATCTTCGTTCAGGCTATCATCAGTTGAAGATCAGGGACTCGGATATTATGAAGACCGCATTCAGGACCCGATATGGTCATTATGAGTTTCTTGTGATGTCGTTTGGGCTGACCAACACCCCAGCAACATTTATGCATCTGATGAACAGTGTGTTCAGGCCTTATTTGGATTCATTTGCGATTGTGTTCATTGATGACATTCTAGTCTACTCCCGTAGTCAGGAGGAGCATGCTCAGCATTTGAGTATTGTGTTGCAGAGATTGAAGGAGGAGAAGCTATATGCTAAATTCTCCAAGTGCGAGTTTTGGCTCGAGTCCGTAGCATTTCGGGGACATGTGGTGTCTCGTGATGGTATTCAGGTTGATCAGAAAAAGATAGAGGCGGTGCAGAGTTGGCCTAGACCGTCCTTAGCTACAGAGATCAGGAGTTTTCTTGGTTTGGCGGGATATTATCGCCGGTTTGTGTAGGGATTTTCATCCATTGCTTCTTCATTGACTAAATTGACCCAGAAGGGTGCACCATTCGTGTGGTCGGATGAGTGCGAAGAGAGCTTTCAGAAGCTCAAGACAGCTTTGACCACATCTCCAGTGTTAGTATTGCCATCAGCTTCAGGTTCATATACCGTTTATCGTGATGCCTCGAGAGTGGGGATAGGTTGTGTGTTGATGCAGGAAGGTAAGGTGATTGCTTATGCTTCTCGGCAGTTGAAGCCACATGAGAAGAACTATCCCGTTCATGATTTGGAGCTAGCCGCCATTGTTCATGCATTGAAGATTTGGAGGCACTATTTGTACGGTGTGTCTTGTGAGGTGTATACCGACCATCGTAGTCTCCAGCACTTGTTCAAACAGAAAGATCTTAATTTGAGACAGCGGAGATGGCTTGAGTTGTTGAAGGATTATGACATTACTATATTATACCATCCGGGGAAGACCAATGTGGTGGCCGATGCTTTGAGCCGGAAGGCGGTCAGTATGGGGAGCTTGGCATATATTCCAGCTGAGGAGAGGCCATTTGCTTATGATATTCAGGTGCTAGCCAATCGGCTAGTGAGGTTAGATATTTCGGAGCCCAGCAGGGTATTGGCTTGTGTTGTATCTCGGTCATCTCTATATGATCGTATTCGTGAGCGCCGGTATGATGATCCACATTTGGCTGTCCTGAGGGACAGAGTTCAGCATGATGATGCTAGAGATGTCACCATTGATAGTGACGGCGTATTGAGGATGCAGGGCCGGATATGTGTGCCCAATGTTGATGGCCTTCGTGAGTTGATTCTGGAGGAGGCCCATAGCTCGCGGTATTCTATCCATCCAGGAGCCGCGAAGATGTATCAAGATTTGAGACAACACTATTGGTGGAGAAAGATGAAAATGGACATTGTCAGACATGTAGCACGGTGCCTCAACTGTCAGCAGGTGAAATATGAGCACCAGAGGCCTGGTGGTGTATTCCAGAGAATTGAGATCCCCGAGTGGAAATGGGAGAGGATCACTATGGACTTCATTACTGGACTTCCTTTGACTCGGAGGAAATTTGATGTTATTTGGGTCATTGTGGATAGACTGACCAAGTCAGCTCACTTCATTCCAGTTAGTACTACCTACTCATCGAAGCGGTTGGCAGCGATCTTTATTCGAGAGATTATTCGGTTGCATGGAGTTCCAGTGTTTATCATATCCGACAGGGGTACTCAGTTCACTTCTCAGTTTTGGAGAGCATTTCAGCGAGAGATGGGTACGCGAGTTGAGTTGAGTACAGCATTTCACCCCCAGACAGACGGACAGTCTGAGCGCACTATTCAGATCTTGGAGGATATGTTGCGAGCTTGTGTGATTGATTTTGGTGGTTCGTGGGATGAGTTCCTACCACTTGCCGAGTTTGCCTACAACAACAGTTATCAGTCGAGTATTCAGATGGCCCCGTATGAGGCATTGTATGGCAGGCGGTGTAGATCCCCCGTGGGATGGTTTGAGCCTGGCGAGGTTAGATTGACAGGGACTGAGTTAGTCCAGGATGCTCTGGATAGAGCAAAGTTGATCCAGGAGAGGCTTCGTACAGCACAGTCTCGTCGGAAGAGTTATGCGGACCGTAGAGTTCGAGAGTTGTCTTTCATGGTTGGTGACAGAGTATTGTTGAAGGTTTCACCTATGAAGGGTGTCACGAGGTTTGGGAAGAAAGGAAAGTTGAGTCCCAGGTACATTGGTCCTTTTGAGATACTTAGGAGAGTTGGAGAGGTGGCATACGAGTTGGCCTTGCCGCCCAGCTTATCCAGCGTTCATCCAGTATTCCATGTGTCTATGCTCCGGAAGTACATTGGAGATCCGTCTCATGTATTAGATTTCAGCACCATTCGGCTTGATGGTGATCTATCCTATGATGTGGAGCCTATTGCCATTTTGGGACGTCAGGTGAGAAAATTGAGGTCTAAGGAGATTGCATCAGTTAAGGTTCAGTGGAGAGGTCGACCCGTGGAGGAGGCCACTTGGGAGATCGAGCGGGAGATGCGGAGCGGATATCCTCACTTGTTTGAGACTTCAGGTATGTTTCTTGACCCGCTCGAGGACGAGCGTTTTCTTAAGAGGGGGAGAATGTGACGACCCGGCCCGTCGTCACGGGAATTTCCACCCCGTTATGTTGAAATTGTATGTTTTATGCTTTTATATCAGTGTTAAAGTCTATCGGGTGATTTAGGAGTGATTTGGATTGAAAATGAGGCATATAGCCTTTTTGGAGGAAACTTGAATAAGGAAAGTCAACCCGGAGTTGACTATTTGGTTAGAGGGCTCGGAATCACATTCTGATGATTCGGTTAGTTCCGGTAGGTGAATTGTGACTTAGGGGAGCGATCGGAATTGAATTTGGAGGCCCGGTGTAGAAATAGGCTTGAATTGGCTAAGGTTGAATTTTGGCGAAATCCGAACGGTAGGTGAGATTTTGATCCGGGAGTCGGAATGGAATTCCAACAGTTGCAGTAGCTCCGTTAGGTGATTTTGGATGTGCCTGCAAAATTTCAGGTCATTCGGACGTCGTTTGGTCGGGTTTTTGATTGATTGTGTAAATCGGAATGTTTTAAGGAATTTAGGCTTGAATTCGATACGAATTATGGGTTTTGATGTTGTTAGACGTGTTTTGAGGATTTGAGCAAGTTTGAATAAGGTATTAGAAGGTGTTGGTGTGTTTGGATGGGGTCCCGGGGGCCTCGGGGTGTTTTCGGATGGTTAAACGGAAGAAAATCATGGAAATTGCAGGTTGAAGAGTTCTGGTTCTGTCATTTTCGCCCCTGCGGAAATGTGGGCGCGGAGGCGAGGCCGCAGGAGCGGACTGAGGAGCGCAGGAGTGTTTGGCATCGCAGTAGCGGAATCCTTTCCGCTGAAGCGGCGTCGCTGGTGCGAGTGGGTGACCGCAGAAGCGGACTTGATGAAAAAGGGGAAAGTCCGCAGAAGCGGATTCTTGACCGCCTGGGCGAGTCCGAGCGGACTCTGGTGCGCAGAAGCGGGAGTTTTCGCAGAAGCGGGGGTTCAATCGCGGAAGCGGACGCGCGTAGGCGGTCCTTTTCTCGCAGAAGCGGAATTGGCCGGCTAGGCCGGGAATCGATGAAGCGACCCTCCGGTCGCGGATACGGACTCGTAGGAGCGGAATTTTATCCGCAGAAGCGAAAATCGCAGTGAGTTAAGTGTATCAGAAGTTAGAAAATTTCAGAAACATTTCACACATTTGGGTCTCGGCTTTAGAGGCGATTTGGGCGATTTTGAAGAGAAATTCAAGGGAAATCATCAGGTAATCAACTATGGACTCAAACTATGATTAGTATTGATAATATTATGCAATTATATCATGAAAATGGAGGAATTTGGGGTGAATCATGGAAGATTTAACCCTAGGCTTGAACTTTAGAAAATCAAGGTTTTGAATGGGCAAATGGAGTCCGAATTTAGTAAAATTGATATGCTTAGACTCGTATCGAGATGAGGATTCCGAATATGTGACTTTCGTAATTTTTCGAGAAGCGTACCGAAAGTCGGGTTTTGACAACTTTGGGAATTTTGATGTAAATTGAGTTGTATTGACTGGGTATCATTCCATTGGTCTAATTTGATGTGTATTTACTATATTTGATCAGATTCTACGCGTGCGAAGCTTGATTCTCGTGGCAAGGGCATCGCGGAGTAGTTGTCGCGCCGTATTGAGGTGAGTAATAGATGTGGGTGATGACCAGCGGGTTCGAAACCCCGGTATACCACTTTGTGACGCTGTATAGCGGCGAGACACGTACTCTCTTGTGAGTGCGGGGTCGATTGTGATTGGGGACTATGACATAGTCCGACTTGTTGATACCGTATTATGATATTAGGCTATTCTTGAGCCGTCGAACCTCCTTCTCGGATGGTTGCATATTATATATTGTGATAATGGCCACTCTTGAGCCGAGGAACCCCCTTCTTGGGCGGTTGAGTATACTTGTGGGCCGTGAGCCAGTTATTGGATCCCGCGAGGATCGTTATCATTGTCTTATCATATTGACATGTTAGTGACTACCAGTCCGTAGCTATTTCTGTTATCATGCTATTTCCAATCTCTGGAACTTGATATTACTGTTTTCAACTGAAAAATGATAAAAGATGTTTTCAAAAACTACTTTTGAGCCTGCGAGGCTGTAATTGCATATTAGCTGACTGGTAGTGGATCGGGCTGCGCGCCGCAGCAGTATATATGTTGGATCGGACTGCACGCCGCAGTGATATTGTGCTTGGGCTGAAGGAGCCCTTCCGGAGTCTGAACCCCCACAGTGAGCACAGGTACCCAAATTGGATCGGCTACGCGCCGTAGCGGTCATATCATGCATTGCATTGCATTTAGCTACATCTGCTAGCTGTTATACTGTTTTGCTGGTACTTGATGGTATAGGTACAGTTGATGTTGATTCCGTGACAGGGTATTTGATTACAGCTTTACATAGTGCTTTATTGCGGATTTCTTATCTGCGCTGTCTTACCCCTGTTTATTACCAGTGAGTCTGGCAGTACTCATTTTACTCCCTGCACCTTGTGTGCAGATCCAGGTACCTCTCAGCAGTGATCCAGTAGCTGTGCGAGGCGACATTTGTGGATATTCGAGGTAGCTGCAGAGTCCGCAGGACCCGATATTCCTTCTTACTGTCTCTTGATTTTGTATTGACTTTTCTTTCCGCACTTGGTATCTTGTAACCCTTTATACACTCATGTTCAGTAGAGGCTCATGACTCTTGACCCTTCGGTCTATGGGAGTTGATGTATTATGGGACTTGGTTTCCCGTTTTCGTTATTTGTATCGCTATTCGCATATGGTCCAGTATATTTCAATACTCAACCCAATTTACAATTATCTCTTTCTGATGTTAATATTCTTGATGCCTTGACATTAAATGTCAAAATTCATGGTTAAAACTATGCTCCGCGTTCAAAAATTATATGTTTGTCTTATAGAATTTATTTTAAATTATTGTCTACTTTAAATCCGAGATGTAAGTTATATGATACATCTGATCAAACGATTTTGGTAGAAACTAATTTTGCCAAATCAAAGGTCACCACTAGGAGACCCATTAAGTGGGAAGAAATTAACTTTCCAACCACTTGGACCTTAAATTCGGTCATATCTCCCGAACAGATTACTAATGTTGTTTCTCGGGACGAGTATTCTCATATTACTCAAAATCCTGATGGAAGGATTTGTATCCAGTTTGATAACGAGACCCCTGTTTATAGCAGAAGGTCAATTTCTAGCCATTTCCCGGCTATTCAACATATCTCTCCTATAGAAAAGGTGGTCTATGGACCAGCTCGAAAGAGTGTCGCATCCCTGCATACGATTTCCAGTAGAGATAATAATAGCTACGTTGAAGAGGTACGAATCAACCCTCAAACAAATATTGTCCAGGATAGTAAAAATGTCCCGGATAAGGACATTCCTTCCCCATCCGAAATGGATTTTGACCTAGATAGTACTTAATGATTCCACACCAAATTGATTTTAGTCCGGGTTCTCCGGCAAGAAAGTTTATTCAAAAAGAATTTTCTGATAAAAAATGGAACCAGTTTAAAACTTGGTTTTTTGACACTTATAGTGAAAATGATTTAAATTGTATTTCGCAAGAATTCTATGAAACTTGTGCTTTGCATAATCAAATTATATATTTTGTTCCCTGGTTTATAACCACTTATTTGCCTTATTACATTAAGGTACTAACACGTTCTTATCATGAAAGCGATGGTAAGATTGTTACCACAGTATATCCTCCTCAAGCCTCGTTTGTTTTACCAAATAGTACTGGTATAACATTTTTTGCTTTTCAAAAATTTATTGAAAAAAATGTCGGGCAAGTTAGTATTAACGAGATTAATAATCTCTTTTCTCAAAATAATTATTTGAGCCTTTATGTTAAAGTTTTAGGAGAATATATTAGTTCTCTTGATCAAAAGCTTGATAAGCTTACTGTTTTGATAAAGAATATGAGTAAAAAGACTACTATTGAGGTAACACCTACTTCCAGTGTTGCTTCGACTTCAAATAGTCAAACTGTTCCAACTCATATTCAGCGTCCTCCTGAGATTACGGATTTTAAGTCTTCTACATTTAAAACTCTTGAAGACCTTCTCAATGAGAAATTTGCTAATCTCGATCTTAAACCGTTAAATCTTTCAAATGACTTTGTTGATAGAATAGAGTCCACTTCTGACTATAAAGAAGAAATTTGGTCAGAGTTTAATAAACTCAAAGGATCCAGAGGTTTGATTAAACCAAATAGTAGGTATGGTGATAATCCGAGAATGACAAATTTTTATTATTCTCGACCTACTCCTCAAGATGTCTTAATCGAGGAACGTGATTGGAATCAGACTAATATGTCTTATAGTGGTACCCATATTTACGAATGGAATCTCGATGGTTTAACCAATAGACAGTTAACCATCCTTGTTCATAGAATACTAATGTATTCCACGATCTGTAAAGCTACTAGCAATACATATAAAACTATTGCTAAAATGATAATCGCTGGCTTTACTGGCCAACTTCGTGGCCTGGTGGGATAATAATCTTACTTCCCTCAAAAGGCTTCAATCATGGAAGCCAAAGCCAAAGAAGCGGGTTTTGATAACCTAGGTCTTCCCCTTGCTGCAGATAGAGAAGATGCAGTCTATACTCTTATCTTGAATATTTTAGAGCATTTTAGTGGTCGATTTACCAACCAAAATGAAAATGTTCGTATTCTTTTAAATAGTCCGAGATGTAAAAATCTCAGCGAATTTCGTTGGTATAAAGATACATTTCTTAGTCGGGTTATGGAATTACCCGAGAATGCTACCGATTTTTGGAAAGCAAAGTTTATAGATGGTCTTCCCCCTTGTTCGCCGAAAGGGTAAGAAATACCCTAAGGGGAAATAATACTCATATTCCCTACGACACCTTTACCTATGGTAATTTGGTAGGAATTTGTACCCAAGAAGGGTTAAAACTTTGTAATGAGCTACATCTAGCTCAACAAATTAAGAATACTAGGCGCCAAGAAAGATCTCAATTAGGAGACTTCTGTACCCAGTTTGGAATGCCTAATAACTCAAGAAAAAAGAGTTATAAGCGTCATAACGCCGATTATTCCGATAAGCCTTATCGAAAGAGAAGATCTAGATATAGATCGAAAGAAGAGCGTGATACTAGAAAGGCACATCGTAAATCTACTAGATTTGCGAAAAATAGATCCAAACGGGATCTTGCCAACATTAAGTGTTACAAATGTAGAAAACTTGGCCACATAGCTCCAAATTGTAAGCTTCAGAAACTTAAAGCTTTAGAGCTAGACAATGAATCTTACAACAAGGTTTATAGTCTTTTGTACACTTCCGGATCTGAATCGGATTATATCTCAGATTCTTCCGAATACGAATCCGAAGTTGACTTGATTAAATTAGATACTAATGAAGATCGTGATATATCTTCCTGTGTAACCTGTAATAGCACTGCTTGTACTTGTGAAAATGATGAATTTTATAAATTACAAGCTGTTTTTCAAGATTTGAATGTGCAAACTATTTCTTCTGAAAATGTCATTGATCTTTTAAAAGAAGTTACGGACGATAAACTTCGTCAAAAAATTATTAATTTTGCTTCAAGCTCTAGTAATACTACCGAGTCTTCAAATGATTTCTTTTCCAAGAAAAGGATTGAGTATACTCCCCCTTATACGATAGATGAAATCAATAGACGACGAGAAAATAGAGTCAATGTGACTCGCGATGCCTCTTTTAATGATCTAAAGGAGGAAATTGAAAATCTGAAAAGAGATATTAAATCTCTTAAACAGAATCAAATGATTCATGATCACCGGATCATTCAACTAGAAAATTATAATTCTCTAGTTCAGTCACCTACCGATAAAGGTAAA
Organism: Nicotiana noctiflora; assembly: GCA_032618575.1. Lineage (NCBI taxonomy): Eukaryota > Viridiplantae > Streptophyta > Magnoliopsida > Solanales > Solanaceae > Nicotiana > Nicotiana noctiflora. Next base: position 200,460 of record JASVEL010004228.1, read on the forward strand.
AATACTGCTACTGAGGAAAAAGAACCTCCTTCTCTAGATATCAGTCCTGCTAAGGATATGTTTCTAGGAATGATGCAAATAGTGACTGCTCATAAATGGTACATTAATTGTACTATTCTCGTTAATAACGATTTCACAATTTCTGGTGTTGCTATGATTGATAGTGGTGCAGATGTTAGTTGCATCCAAGAGGGATTAGTTCCCACTAAATATTTTCAAAAAACTACTCATATGGTTAAATCTGCTTCTGGCCATGCTTTAGATATAAAGTATAAACTGCCTAACACGCATATTTGTCAAAATAAAGTTTGCATTCCTCACTTCTTTTTTCTGGTTAAAAATCAGTTATATCCTCCTATTATTTTAGGAACTCCTTTTATAAACGTTGTTTATCCTTTTACCAATATTGATGCAAAAGGTTTTAATGCTACTTATAATAATAAAAATATTTATTATTCTTTTGTTACAAATCCCGTAACTCGTGATATCAATGCTTTAATTGACATGAAACAAAAGCATGTAGATTCTTTGCAATTAGAACTATTTAGCATGAACATATTTGATACAATAAATTCTGCTAAAACAAAAGAAAAAATCAATTTGATTTCTAAAAAATTGGCTATTGATATTTGTGCCGATCATCCTAGTGCTTTTTGGAACCGAAAAAAGCATATTGTTACTCTTCCTTACGAAGATACTTTTTCTGAGGATAATATTCCTACAAAATCTCGACCATGCCAGATGAATTCAGAATTGGTCGCCTTTTGTAAAACTGAGATTGATAGTCTCTTACAAAGAGGTCCGATAAAGCCCTCAAAATCCCCTTGGTCTTGTTCGGCATTTTACGTTAATAATGCTGCAGAAAAAGAACGAGGAATTCCCCGATTAGTTATCAATTACAAACCTCTTAATAAGAGTTTAAAATGGATTAGATATCCGATCCCCAATAAAAGGGATCTTCTTTCTCGTTTATATGATGCTAATATATTTTCAAAATTCGATTTAAAATCTGGTTATTGGCAGATTCAAATTTTTAAAGAGCATACTTATAGAACCGCTTTTAATGTTCCCTTTGGACAATATGAATGGAATGTTATGCCATTTGGTCTAAAAAATGCTCCTTCTGAATTTCAAAAAATCATGAATGATATTTTTAATCCATATTTGGATTTCATCATTGTTTATATTGACGATATTTTGGTTTATTCAAAAACCTTTGAAACACATATCAAACATCTTGATATTTTCAAAAAGATTGTTATACAAAATGGTTTGGTAATTTCTAAACCAAAAATGAGTTTATTTCAAACTGATGTTAGATTTTTAGGACATAATATTTCTCATGGAAAGATAACCCCTATACAACGTGCAATTGAATTTGCTTCTAAATTTCCTGATATTATTACTGATAGAACTCAATTACAAAGGTTCTTAGGAAGCCTTAATTATGTCTTCCCTTTTATTAAAGACTTGTCGCGTGATTTAGCCCCATTATACGACCGGCTAAAAAAGACCTACAAACAACCTTGGACTAATTTACATACAAAAATAGTCCAAAATATTAAGCAAAGGGTAAAAGCTTTACCCTGCTTAACTTTGGCCAATCCTACTTGGCAAAAGATTGTTGAGACCGATGCATCCAACATCGGTTATGGTGGGATTTTGAAACAAATCAATCCCATTGATAAAAGAGAATATCTGATAAGATATCACTCTGGAAAGTGGAACGATGCCCAGAAGAAATATGCTACTGTGGCCCACAAAATGTTGACAATTGTCAAATGTGTTTTAAAATTTCAAGACGATTTGTACAATCATAAGTTTTTAATAAAAACTTATGCCCAATCTGTCAAATATATGTTTGACAAAGATTTTAAGCATGATGTTTCTAAGCTCATGTTTGCTAGATGGCAGGCTCAACTAGCACCTTTTGATTTTGAAATTGTTTATAAAAAGGGAATTGATAACTCTCTTCCTGACTTTTTATCTCGTGAATATCTTGAATAATGAGTTATTACACCAACTTCTTCAACGATGAGACTCTTATTACTATTATAAGAGCGATTCCTTTAAATAAAGACTTACAAAGTCTTATTATTGATAAAGTAATCACTTCGATTATGATCGATGATTTTGAATTTTCAATTCATGATTATTCTGATGTTTCTAATCAGGATCTTAATTGGATATACCGTGACGAAGATTTCTACTTTTCTGAATGATTTACTATCTGTGCAGAATGGACCCTCCTTGGGCTACCAGAGGAAGAGGTAAGGGAAAACACCATCCCGATCATCCTCAAATTATCAAAATCGATCATATCAAGGATCGTCATATGGATCCTCATCTTCCCCAGTAATACAATCGGGAAGAAAACAATTGATAAATTCAAAAATTGTCCAGCAAGAAGAATCTTCTTCTTCTTCTTCAATACATCTGGAAGATATCCCAGAAGACAGTCCGTTATACGGACACTTACAAGCATATTTAGCCAGCAAAAAGCAAAGTGATACATTTGCTTCAATCGCTAAAGAGGATGAAGATACTAAATCCTATGAGAAATTGCTCAAGAAAGAAATGATATTTCTTTTGGAAAACTCTGAAATTCAGAGAAAAGACGAGCCGTGGAAGATATTCCAGAGATACCTTATTAATGGATTATATTATCCGGGTGAATCATATAAAACCCGATCTTATTATGAAACTATCCTTACAACTACGGGTAGTGCAGAGATTCAACACTTCTCTGGTTACAATACTTCCGAGAATGTTTATAGCTTCTCAAAGATTATTATCAAACAGATAATATCTCTGTTGACGAATGGGGAATATCTACCATGAAAGAAAGGCATATAAGTCTAAACAAATCCCTTATGAGTTTCACCTACTGGGATTATATCACAGCATTTGATAAAGTGCTATACTACAATAATGATCGACATAAGCATACTTGGTTTATCAAGATATGTGCAAAGATATTCTCTGCACCTATTCCAAACTGGTTTATAAACTGGTGGTCATATCATGGCCCTACGGTAAATATTTTACCTTGAACCATTTCTGAAGTTATACAAAGAATGGACGAAGATTTCGCCATTTCTTACCTAGTTATACCATGCAGATCATATATGTTTTTTGGAACGTATAGATCAACTATATTTCTTTATTGAATTCTCAATCCCTTGGATTCATAAATGGAATCCAGAATTCGGTTATACCGAAGAAAAAATCCCTTGCTTATACAGGGTATTTTACAATAATTTCTGGGATAAATTAATGAAAATTGATCCCAAAACGAAGCAACTTTATGGACAAGAGTTATTAGACACCATTAAGTCACAAATCCAGTTATACTCGGAGGTGTCTTCAGAAAACCATCTTATATGATGACTGTTCAGTGAGGCATATTGCCCGAAGAATCTCTATTCAGGAAGGAGATAAAACCGAACTAATCCAGCAATACCTGGACGAAGTTAAAAGAAACTTGATAGAGACTATTAATAAAACTGAAAAGTCTGACTCATCAATGCAAAGTGAAACAAGCAACGAAGATTTACAAGACTCTCAGCCGATGGAAACTGAGAAAATATTATCTGATAACGAGATCCGCAAGGTGGAAAATTTCCTCCAAACAATGGAAAAAGACGGAAAAAAGAAACAGTAAAGCCACCAGACCCACTGACAAGACAAGGTGAACAGTAGATATACTGTGCAAAGGCCCGCATGAGGGACCTACTTACTATTCATGAACCGTAGAAACACTGTATAAACAGTAAAAACACTGTGTATGGGCCCACATAAGGGACCCACTTTTTACTATTGATAGATTCTTTTTTCTTTTATAAATAGGAGCCTTCATTCATTAGGAAGGCAAGGAAGAAAATACATTTCTTCTTGAAAGCTCTCTCTCTCTCTCTCTCTCTCTCTCTCTTCTCAATTGTAAACTGTAAACATCTCTTTCTCTTTGTAAAGTTTTATTTTCAAGAAAGAATACAGTGATACGTATTCTCCAAAGGGCTAAGGTACTTTTGTTCTTCATCTCTTCTGTCTTCTCCTTCTCCTCTCCGTAAGCCGTGACTATGTCCGGCTGAGAATATTCATGTCTATGTTAGTTTTCTAACGTCTTATACTTGTTTACTATGAAAGATCTAGACTTATCAAAATATAAAGGAATTTTATAAAGAATTTTTGACTTGGTTCCGGGATGGTGGTACAGTCGGGTACATTACTATCTTTACTGGCTCCGTCTAACAAGCCGTGTTTTAAGCCCGCTAAGCTGAGTGCGTTAGGGCATCTTCATCACGGTCGGAACGGTTAGACAAGAGCTAGTATAGATAACTAGTGTGTTCCAGACAGGCCCCTTGCTCGGGTAAAAGGTTACCATACAGTCATTAAACTTTGTAAAATTCTTCTATATTTTCGACTCTTGAGTCCTTATTGATTGTGCGGATTACCGCCGGTCCTTAAGCTAAAGGATACAATTTACTGTATCTGTGTATAGGCTACGCGGACTACCGCATGCCTATACAAAGATCCTATTAATGGTATTAGAGCTTAGGCGCTTTCATAGTAAATAAAGTACTAGATGTGAAGAATCTAGCATAGACATGATTTGAACATGGATCCAGGAATCTTTACTTTTGTTTGACTTAAAATGCTCATAAGCATTTATGAATTCAAAACGATCAATGTAAATGAAGGGCCAATCATTGCAAGTTGTAACATATCCGAAATTTAATAAGGGAAAATATAATAGAAATGCTTGTATTGGTAACAGAAAATATCGGCGATCTTTATTCATGATAGTGGAATAATCTGCCTCTCCATGAAGAGGTTCAGATCTTTACAATAATGTTTTCATAGATCTACTGTTATTCTGTATTTTTGGTATTGGGTTCTCACTCTGTGCTGTACTCTGTATTTCTTAGAGCCCCCATGGAGAGAGAGTGGAACCCCCTTTTCTCATACCTGCCTCTGTATTTATAGATCTTAGTTATACCAATTAACTTTCTTGGAGATCGGGCCCACATTAGGGGGTTATTTCGGACATATCCGGAAAGTATCGACCTCGGCCAAGGCTTTGGGCAGATACGGATAATATTCTCAGTCGAGGCGATCTTGGCACCTATTATGTTTGTACTAGTCGAAAGGAATGACCAATCTGATTGATTGCCGTGGGATCAAATTATGACCCATACAGTTAGTCCCTCCAATTATCATGGTCGCCTCGAGGTAGACTGTGGTAAGCGGATATGATCGATCGAAGAACGACCCCTTTCCGGGCGAAAGAGGGGATGATAATTGCTTATGACGCCTTATCACTATTTCCTTTCGCATGATGGGGGTACGATCTCCTGTGCGAATATTTTTGGCGAATGGAAATGGTCGGTACGCCGTAATCATGAGTTAGGATATGTTTCATCCGTAAGGACTTTGGGGACGCAGGGTCTAGTCGCCTCAACTAGTGAGGCATTCGTGTTTACGTGGTGTCTGAGATAGTGACCACGACTTTGACGCACACATTTTGGTCTTAATCGTGGTGGCGGCTGTTTCGGTAGAATTGAATCGTTTTTCGACGGTTGGATTATGCATTTAATGGCGCATGTCGGTTTCCCGAGATTCGATTTGGTTGCCTATAAGATGGTTTGGGGTACTTGATTCTCAACACTCCCTGGTTTATTTGCAACTCTCATTTCTGGTGAAATTCACAGATTCTTTCTTCTCTGCGAAACATTGTTATTCGTTCTCAGTTGAATCCACCACTCTTCTCCTGTCTTTCAAGTGACTTTGATCAATGGTCGGTTCTTCCTCTCGTGACGGTCTTCCAACAGTGGCACCGGTTAGCCCTCTGGTGATCGAATGACTATCTCCGGTGCTCGTGGATGGCGATCAAAATGAGACCGAGAGGGTTCCATCGGTAGATGAAATTCTTCCTGCCGATGGGAGCTTAGGGGCGGATTTCACCGCTGACGGGGGAGATGACCCGGTAGCTGAAGCCCCGTTAATGGGGAAGTAGGTATGACCCAGTTACGAGAACAAGGGCTCATACCCTCTCATGGCGATATCGTGCTAGCCCGGCCAGAGGAGCGGGTCTACACCGACCATGTTGGGTATTGTGTATTTTATTCTTATCCTTTCAGACTGGGGTTCAAGGCCCCCCCTCCCAACCTGGTAGTCGACCTTTGTCGATATTACAATGTGTGTCAGGGGCAGCTCACCCCATCTCTGTACAAGCTCCTAGCGATGTTGCTGAAATTCGCGGAGTTGGCTGGCCGGACTGTTATGCTGTAGCACGTGCTTGCTCTCTTTGCTCCTCAGCGGATTCGGGGGAGCATGATTCGGGTGGTTCCGCGCGGGTGGCAGGGACTAGTGACAGCTTCGGATGACGAGGTCGAGCCTCGTCAATACGAAAAATTCATCTACGTTAGGACCAGTCATCTGGTGGCATCTTCCTCCAAGATTTCCAGAGACTTGGAATCATAGGCGTAAGTTTTACTCCGCTTCTTTGATAGGGTCGACTTCGTTCCCTTTCTTTATTTTCGGATGGTCACTGTTTCGTTGTTATTTCTGTAGCCGATAGGTCACCCCCGTCTTTATTCACCAGTCTGTGCGGATGGCTTGAGGTTATCCTCCCGCACACTTAGGCGATCCGTTCGTGGTCATCTTTTTGGAGGAGATACGGCCGGGGGCTGGCTGTAGGTAGGAGGTTTGCTCTCTTTGAGTGTATTTTATTCTAATCGTTGCCATAACCTGGGACTGACCAGATTTTGTATTTGCAGGGAGGGTGACCGCGGCAGGGCTCCCCAATTAGTATTCAGACGGCCTGGTGCGGTCGCCTAGGTTTTTTGCTGCACCAGTGCCAAGCCAGGTGCCCAGGGCCGCATCGGTCGAGTCTTCCGCGGTGCCATCTCCTTCACGTCCTTTAATTTGTGGCGGAGGTCCGTCGGGGACCGTTCGCCCACGAGACGGCTCGTCTTCTTGTGATGAGGAGGATAGGCCTTTGGTCAGGCGCAGGATTATTTCTCCCCCGGCTCAGTCAGCAACAGCTCGACCCATTCCTCGCATTGTGATAAACATGGATTCCCCCCCTTCCGGGGCGAGGGAGGATGCGGATGCGGCGCATGCTCCAGACGACGGGCAAGGAGGGGATGAGGCTCGGGCTCGAGAGGATCGAGAGGGAAGTGCTGCCCCTACTGTTCAATCTTCTACTTATATGGTTGAGTTGGGGGAACCTTCTCGGGTTGTCGTGGACACTAACCGGCTCAAGACTCATGAGGCCTAGTAAACCTTGGCTCTAATACCAATTTGCACGACCCCAAACTCTGTCGTGATGGCGCCCATCACAGTGCTAGTCCAGCCCGACTAATCAACAACAATTACGGAGCTATGAGCTCGCCTTATAGCATTTAAGCATAACAATTTATAAGTCAACAGTAATGAAAATATCAAACCAGGGAACCATGTCCCAAACAATACAACTCCCCCAAAGACCGAGGGGTCAAGAGTGAAGAACCTCTACGGATAACATAAGTGTAATAATGGTTTACATAATACCAAGTGCGGAAAGAAATAGCAAATGCAGAATCAAAAGACAGTAGGAAGGAATATCGGGTCCTGCGGACTCTGCAGCTACCTCGAATATCCTACAGAAGTCGCCTCGAACAGCTACCGGATCAGGACTGCTGAGAGGTACCTGGATCTGCACACAAGGTGCAGGGAGTAAAATGAGTACTGCCAGACTCAGTGGTAATGAACAGGGGTAAGACAACGTAGATAAGAAATCACAATATAGCACTATGTAAAGCTGTAATCAAATACCATGTAACAGTCTCAATATCAACAGTAACTGTACCAACAAGTATCAACAAAATAGTATAACAGCTATCAGATGTAGCTAAATGCAATGCAATGCATGAAATGACCGCTATGGCGCGTAGTCCGATCCAATTTGGGTACCCGTGCTCACTGTGGGGGTTCAGACTCCGGAGGGGCTCCTACAGCCCAAGCACAATATCATGAATATACGCTGCGGCGTGCAGCCCGATCCACTACCAGTCGGCTAATATGCAAATGCAGCCTCGCAGGCTCAAAAGTAGTTTTGAAAACTCTTTTATCGTTTTTCAGCTGAAAACAGTAAATGTCAAGTTTCAGAGATTGGAATATATCATGATAACAGTAATAGCTACGGACTTGTAGTAAAACTAGCATGTCAATATCACATGACAATGATAACGATCCTCGCAGGATCCCAATAACTGGCTCACAGCCCATAAGTATACTCAACCGTCCAAGAAGGAGGTTCAACGGCTCAAGAGTAGCCAATATCACAATATAATACGCAATCATCCGAGAAGGAGGTTCGACAGCTCAAGAATAGCCACTATCATTATACAGTATCAACAGGTCGGACTAAGCCATAGTCCCCAATCACAATCGACCCCGCACTCACAAGAGAGTACGTGTCTCGCCGCTATACAACGTCACAAAGTGGTATACCGGGGTTTCAAACCCGCTAGTCATCACCCACATCTATTACTCACCTCAATACGGCGCGACGACTACTCCGCAATGCCCTTGCCACGAGAATCAAGCTCCGCACGCGTAGAATCTGATCAAACATAGTAGAAACACATCAAATTAGGCCAATGGGACTACACCCAGTCAAAACAACTCAATTTACACCAAAATTCACAAAGTTGCCAAAACCCGACTTTCGGTACGATTCTCGAAAAAATACGAAAGTCACATATTCGGAACTCTCGTCTCAATACGTGTCTAGGCATATAAAATTTACCAAAATCGGACTCCATTTGCCCACTCAAATCAGTGTTTTTCTACAATTTTAGGCCTAGGGCTCAAACCCACCTTTAATCTTCCATTTTCAGAGAAATAACCAAGGGTTTCATGATAAAATGATGTAATTAAGCCACAAAACTTACCTCCGACGAACACCCGATGATTTCCCAACAATCTCCCGTGAGTCTCTCTCTCTAGAACTCAAAATTTGTGCTTTGGGGTGTGAAACCCGCGACTGGTTCTGTTCTGGTTTTTAATTCACTGCCTGGGAATTTTACCCTACGTGTTCGTGATCTCCTTTACGCGAACGCGATGCATTGTTCCAGTCCTTCATCGCAAACGCAACATATGGTCACGCGTTCGCGTTACCTGCCATGCGTCCGCGATGCACTGGACAATTTACCCTTCGCGAACGCGATACGCCCCATGCGTTCGTGATGCACCATTACCTCAGCCGTCCGGGAAATCCTTCTACGCGAACGCGGCACCAATCCACGCGAACACGAACCCATCCTCGCGAACGCGATGCACTACTGAACCCGGCCTACGCGAACGCGGGCCTTGCCTCGCGGACGCGAAGGCTTAATCTTCTGCACAGTTTCTGCAATTTTTCTGCAGATTCTTCAAGTTCAAAATTGCCGGATGATGGTCCAGATTTACCCCGAGGCCCCCGGGACCCCAACGAAAACCACCAACATACTCCAAAACACGATACGAACTTGTTCCAATCATAAAAACACCATCCTAAACATCAAAATCACCATTTCCATACGGATTCAAGCCTAAGTTTCTTAAAACTTTCCGAATTACACATTCCATCAAAAACCCGACCAAACGACGCCCGAATGACCTGAAATTTTGCAGGCACATCCAAAATCACCTAACGGAGCTACTGCAACTGTCGGAATTCCATTCCGACCCCCGGATCAAAATCTCACCCACCGTTCGGATTTCGCCAAAATTTAACCTTAGCCAATTCAAGCCTATTTCTACACCGGACCTCCAAATTCAATTCCGATCGCTCCCCTAAGTCACAAATCACCTCCCGGAACTAACCAAATCATCAGAATCCGATTCCGAGCCCTCTAACCAAATAGTCAACTCCGGGTTGACTTTCCTTATTCAAGTTTCCTTCAAAAAGGCTATATGCCTCATTTTCAATCCAATTCACTCCTAACTCACCCGATAGACTCTAACACTGATATAAAAGCATAAAACACATAAATGCAAGGTAACAGGGTAGCAATTCCCGTGATGACGGGCCGGGTCATCACATTGTCCCCAACTTAAGCAAACGCTCATCCTCGAGCATACCAGAGTGGTACTAGAAGCAACCCAATAGCTGAATGACCTTACCAAGCATATATTCGGGGCGATCACACGTCACCCTATCTCACATAAGTATGTAAACCCCATATAGCTGAAATTTCACAGACCATCTGAACCATAAACCACATTGCACTTTCTGAAATCATATATGAATTGCTAATCCCATGCCTATACTCAGGGTGCACTAGAATCCACTGCAATAACCCATACTCACCACTCCGGGTGAGATCATATGATGTATCAACAACCCAATCACTCGAGACGATAGTCTCTAATCACAACAACTGGCCACAATAACCAAATACTAGCAGAAAGAACCTTTCTCATTAGCTAAAGTCTTAGTCCAACACCTTCATATACTACCCACGGCAACCGAACACGCGATATATTGAATCCATCTCTCATGTCACCCATTCATGAATCCATTTCCCTTTTAACTGATACCATAATAGATTTCGGAGCCGAACCTCGATATTACCTTTCTAACCAGCTGAAATCACATATACTCACACTCATTATTGGCTCCAACGGTCATTTCGATTATAACACACTACACTGGTAATATGACACCTCAACACCGGCCTAAGCTGCGACGAGCACAACACATGCTCCAATAAGAAATGTCTGAACATACTCAAATCATAACAACCGACTCAAACAAAAGAGTTGTAATTCAATTCCTCCGTACCATCATAACGTAGAACTGAGATCCCGTCTCACGTCATAGAAATAGAGTGCTTGAATCCTCCTAGAAAGGTCATAACATCACGTGGCCTTGCCATAATTCATGATTCTATCCAAACACCATTACTCATGAAGCACCTCAAGTTACCAAGCTCAAACGGTCAGCCACGCACATATTTAGGTCTGAACTTAAGCAATCGACCTCACCCACGGTGAAACAATTAGTGTATGCTATCAAATCCTGAAAGGACACAACCGATGTGCCATTCGCCGAGCGATACTCAATACGGACTTTTCCTCAGAAGCCAGGAGGTATTGTATACCAGGTAACATATAACTAACTATATTTTCACAATATTCTGTTGCGGCGTGCAACCCGCTCCAATGACATACCCGTGGCGGCGTGCCACCATTTGTGAACATGTCGTGATGGCACCCAGTCCCACGACTAGGTAAGCCTAACACGTTGCGGAAGATACAAGTTATAAACACTTAAATAAGAAACAGCGGAAAATAGCATAAAAAGATATGTAATCCGTGCCGCTTGGCACATACATCCGTCACACAATAAATAAAACACTACCAAGACCCGGAACCCCACGGTAACACAGACTAAAAGAGAAATACAACTGTGGCTTTATGTGTAAAGAGTATCTAACAAAGACACGAGAGAAAACATCTACTAATACTATCAGAATAGAAGGAAAGCCTCCGGATCTGCGGACGTAGCAGATCATACCTCGAGGTCTCCAGAAAGCTGCGGAATCACCTAGCACGAGCCTGCTCTGATGTACCTGGATCTGCACAACAAAAGTGTGCAGAAGAGTAGCATGAGTACACCACGGCGGTACTCAGTAAGTGCCAAGCCTAACCTCGATGGATTAGTGACGAGGGAGGTCAGGGCCCTACTGAGAAAACAATAATATAATGATGATAACAAAAATAAACAGTTTAAATGATAATAATTTCCGAAATAACAACAATAAGATGATTACTGCAACTATCTACAATTAAGCTAACAACAAATAACCAACTCAATAAAACAAATCCAGGACCTATGGGAATTGAACCCACAGTCCCATTCTCAATACCTCTGGGTCTCCGGGAATCGAACCCACAGCCCATGTCTCAAAAATATCTCAATAACTCGGGATCTCCGGGAATCGAACCCGCAGTCCCTACCAATAACTCGGGATCTCGGGAATCGAACCCGTAGTCCACATTTCAATAATCTCAGGATCTCGGGAATCGAACCCGTAGTCCACATTTCAATAATCTCACGATCTCGGGAATCGAACCCGTAGTCCACATTTCAATAATCTCAGGATCTCGGGAATCGAACCCGTAGTCCACATTTCAATAATCTCGGGATCTCGGGAATCGAACCCGTAGTCCATATTTCAATAATCTCGGGATCTCGGGAATCGAACCCGTAGTCCACATTTCAATAATCTCGGGATCTCGGGAATCGAACCCGTAGTCCATATTTCAATAATCTCGGGATCTCGGGAATCGAACCCGTAGTCCACATTTCAATAATCTCGGGATCTCGGGAATCGAACCCGTAGTCCACATTTCAATAATCTCGGGATCTCGGGAATCGAACCCGTAGTCCACATTTCAATAATCTCAGGATCTCGGGGAATCGAACCCGCAGCCCTTGGATCTCCGGGAATTGAACCCGCAGTCCACAAACACAGCAAGTAAAGGAATACAGAGAGAGAAATATAATATGCTTAACTATAACTCCATCGAAAAATAGTGCCAATAATTATCAAGGAGTTCAAATAAGGCAATTAGACAACTAAACAGTTAAGTGCTACCTAATCATGCTCTTCTAACCACTACCGGGTAAAAATATCAAATTTAACAGCCAAAGATAGGAATATCACTCATCGAACATTTTAATTAAAGTATGTGTTCAACAACCAGCGCATGTACATGCCCGTCACCTCGCGTACAAGGCATTTAAACTATCACATAATATCCTAGGGGTGAAAATTCCCCCACACGAGGTTAGACAAGCCACTTACCTCAATTCCGGTACAAAGCCGCTAAGAAACGACTCCCTTGCCACGAGTATCCGACTCCGAGTGGCTCAACTCTATCTAATTAAATTGCAAATTGTAAATAATAATTCAAGTAATTTATTCTACAATTAAATTCTAAGCTAATACGAAAAATTATGAAAAATGACCAAGATCACACAAACATCGATGAAGCTCGATTTCTAAAAGACGGCGTTTTTAGCCATACATATCCGAAATTCGCCCCTTAATGATACTACGATGATCCAATATAGTTATGTAACTTCAATCTACAATTCAACATTCAATAGGGCCAATATTGATCATAAATTCCATAACTTATGCCATTTAGGCATATTATCAAACACCTTGTAGGCATGGTTATTTTTACCTCATAACTATAGTATTGGTTCTTCCAACTATCACCATTAACTAACAATTCATCTCACCATCATTCCTAACCAATTTATAACTTCCAAATACACATGTATGACCATCCATTCACACCCAACCAACAAAAATTCCATCAAATAAACACCTTTAAATCCCTACCATGTTCATGTATTTAAATTGGGAATTTATGACTTCCAATTACCATGCCATAAGTTGTAATACTTGATTCATACTCATATTCCCATAATAACACCATATGTGTAAGTCTAAGGTGTAGGATTACCTCTTGTAGATCAAATCTTGAAAGACAATTTTGGGGTGTTCTTGAGATTTTGAAGAAATCCTATGAAATTCAACCAAAAATCATGTTGTAACTAGTGATTGAGAAGAGAAATCACCATGAAAACACACTTAAAAGCTTACCTTAGGAGTGCAATTGAGTGTCTTGGTCGAATTGGGGGTGTTGGGGAAGCCCTAGGCTTGAGAAATGACTCAAAATCTGTCATTTCCCGTCCTTAGGTATATTTAGGGCCTGCTACTAGCGCGCCCGCGCTAATTAGCGCGGGTTGAGGCAGTAAATAACCCATTAGCGCGAGCAACTAGCGCTCCCGCGCTAAGGCCGCGCTACTGACACATGCCCAGAAAAATGGTCATAACTTTCTGTTTACACCTCCAAATGACGAACGGTTTGTTGCGTTGGAAACTAGACTCAAAGGGCTTTAATTGGATAGGTTGTAGCTCACACAAATCTTTATATAACGGGAGATATGATCGTTTAAAGTGAGGTCTTGTGCACACTCATTTACATCTTCGCCTATTATGAAGTTTTCCAACTTCAAAAGTTCCCGTTAACCATCCGAAATCACCCCGAGGCCCCCGGGACCTCAACCAAAAATACTAACACCTCCTAAAACATCATGCAAACTTGTTCCAATCATCGACATGCATCAAACAATGCCAATACCATTAAATTTCATCGAATTCAAGCTTAAGTTCTTCTAAAACTTCCAAAACACGCATTTAATCAAAAACCCGACCAAACGACGTCCGAATGATCTGAAAATTTGCGGACATATCCAAAATCACATAACAAAGCTACAGAAATTGTCGGAATTCCATTCTAACCCCCGGATCAAAATCTCACCTATCGTTCGGATTCGCCAAAATTTCAAACTTCGGCATTTCAAGCCTAATTGAGCTACGGACCTCCAAAATACATTCCGAACGCGCTCCCAACCCCAAAATCACCTAACGGAGCTAATGGAACCATCAGATTTCCATTCCGAGGTCGTCTTAATGCTATTCCAAATACGGGCCATTTTTCAACTATAAGGCTCTCATTTAGGGACTAAGTGTCCCAAAACGCTTCAAATTCTATAACCGAACCTCCCGGCGAACTACAATAGAAGAGATGAACTTAGGGAAATAGTTAGATTGGGGATCGGGGCATAATTTTCAAAAACGACCGGTCGGGTCGTTACATCTTCCCACACTTAAAAGATTCGTTCGTCCTCGAACGAGCATAGAAAACATACCTGGAGTGGTGAAGAAATGAGGGTACTAGTTGCGCATATCCTGCTCGGTCTCCCAAGTCGCCTCCTCGGCCGGCTGACCCCGCCACTGAACCTTTACTGAAGCGATGTTCTTTGACCTTGGCTTCCTGACTTGCCTGTCCGGGATGGCCACTAGCTCCTCAACATAAGGCAGATCCTCGTATAGCTGAACAGAAGTGAAACCCAACATGTGAGACGGTTACCATGGTATCCCCGGAGCATGGGGACATGAATTACGGGATGGCCCCGACTAGGCTGGGAGGTAAGGCCAGCTCATAAGAAACCTCCCCAACACGCCTCAAATCTCAAAGGGCCAATAAATCTCGGACTCAGCTGAGCACATTAGTATGATATAATCTGAAGATATTCCTTTTTGTTCAAATAAATAAGTCTTAAAGCCTAATTCCAACATCCGGAATTCTATGTCGGGCTTGTTTTTATCAAGAGATCACACAATTATTCCTCACACGCGGTCCTCAAACATGACTGCATAACGTTGCTGGATTCTTACCTTGCAACACAAAATCCATAGGACCACGATAATATTTTTTTATGACCAAATCAGCCAAAAATTCGACGAATCAGATGCTCTCATTGCACCTCATGGTCTACATAGGTCTTGTTCTAACTTTTACAATACTGACACGACGGAAGAGATGTGTCGATATTCATAACCAACTACTGAATCAAGAATTCATTAGGTCTATACTCCTGACAAGATCCATTACCTTGTCCTAAACTAGAGGATGATCCTTTCCTCTATAATATACTTCATATAATCAGTTTGCACTGACCCCAAATCACATAATCTCCTCTCACCCAGTACGAACTGCTCAGGCGATAAGCCACATCAGACATAATCAAAAGTCCCACAAGATGACACAATGTGCTAGTAGGCTATTAATTCGTACGTGGTACCAAAAGGAAGGCGAACACTAGAGAGAACTATTCAACTCTCACGCTAACATGGACTTCCTCATAAGAATAGGAAGCAGAACACATAAAAGCAATTATGGACACTGAAATAAACATCACACTGTTGCGGCGTGCAACCCGATCCCAAGAGTATACCCATGGCGGCGTGCCACCCGATCCCAAAAATATAACCATGGCGGCGTGCCACCCGATCCCAACAATATAACCATGGCGGCGTGCCACCCGATCCCAACAATATAACCATGGCGGCGTGCCACCCGATCCCAACAATATAACCATGGCGGCGTGCCACCCGATCCCAACAATATAGACTCACACAAGGAGTCATATGTCGAGCTGAATAGCTCGTCACATCAAAATACTGAATATCGATTATAAGCACACTAAGGTGCATGATATCAGACACAATGAAACATATAGCGCTATAGGCTACAAACTCAAGCACAACCGAGGTGCGATATAAGATCTGAGTCTCAAGAACCATCATGCTCATATAATATCACCGCTGAGCGCAACCCCAACACATAAGGAACTTACCAAGCCATCTCACACTCATACGGTGCAATATATCTTTACATGAATTAACTACCCGCGAAAATAAGACCGCGACTATCCCTCCATAAAGGGCGCATTGCTGGAAGAAACATAACCGGCCTGATGCAAGGCTCACTTCCACATTTAAATCTATCCACCGACCTTAAGTTTATCCTGGTCGTGCCAAGCGAAGTCAATAATATTTCACAGGTCTATAACCCAATAAGCAGAGTGCCCTCCAACATAAATTCTCAATTGAATGATATCACCAAAATCCTCATACTTGGTTTAAATTTCTAACCAATCAAGTGACTACAAGTCACACCTATACAATCTTCTTGTGGGACAAGCTCCTACCATCTTCCGAATAATTAAACGGGCCTGCACATTCAAACCACCGCTGCACTAACACTGAAAAGCGATCAGGAGTCCCTAACAGGGATGCAAAGCCCTTCTCACAGAACACCGATCTCAAGTGATACTGACGTTCATACCCATCTTACTCAAAACACTGAAACTCCTTTCCTGCTCATCCGAGCTCTTTATATCACATTCATTGACCAAACTGTGACCTTGGTCCTTACTTCAAATTCCATACCACTCACTACACCTCACGTGTCGATATATGATAGACACGATTTCCATCACAACTCTAGAACTGACAATAGGCTAATACTTCATCACATAAGACCTTCCATTTAACTCACTTCAGGAGAACTATAGCAACATACATGCGAATTCTCATAACCGTTGAATATGCCAATCTCTAAGTAGTGGTCCAAGCCACCATAACCCCTTTCCGAGGTCCGCCTACTCATAACAGGCCCTAACAGAAGAATACTTCAGAATACCATCAATCACTGCGGCCGACAAGCCTCAAATGCACCGCCACAAATCACATGCATAATTCGATCACGTTGCATGAATCGATCATTGACACCAATACGCCAACTCAACTATGGCTGATCAATCTACTTCCTTCCAGTTTATCCTGGATTGCCTTAGAAATGTAAATATCTCCCTTCAATACCTAGCTTATTTCAACCACACTCACCCAATTTTTATAACATATGAATACCCTCTCAATAAAGCACCCAACGGGATCACTTCCCGCGAAGCCTGCACCTATACGAGGCATAAATCATGAATCTTTCCTCAAGTTTGAACACGAGCCAGTAGGCTAACCATAACATGCATTCAACAATTCATATACTCAAATTACCACTCATGGCCCTTTTTTCGTGGCTGCAATAACACAATAATACGCTAGTATCTAGAATTCACACGGGTAATTAACCATGCGACCCAATCTTAAGCGGTGGGACTCTCCCACTTAGCCCAAAGCCACTATTACACGACTCTCGAACACATTAGAACCATTCTCTCAAGTCATTTACTATTATTCAACTGCAACTACTCTAACACCATAGTGTATGACCTCATCCCAATACAACAAAACATTTTCTCGCTCCATGCACCGAGCATTCTCTACCAACGATATCTTAAAACATACTATGATTCTCACACGCCTACGAAGCACCATGTAGCCTTTGTCGAATATTTCCTTGCTGATAATAAAATGTAGAGTTTATTAGGGACACAGGAACATCAAAAGTCCCAACATCATACCATACGAGCCCCAACTCTTGCCCATCCGCAAGTTTTCAAGAACTTTTTGAATAGCACATAAATACATCGCATGCCAAATCTGATATGACACATGACCCATCATTTGATCGTTGATAGTGAAATCCTTTCACTTGGCACGAAGCCTTACGATACATCTTGCTAATCCATGACAATAGCCTTTATCATTTATACATCTTCATCATAAGACAAGCCAAAGACATTCGTTTGGTACATGTCCTTCTTAAGACAGTTAAACTCATTTCCCACCAGTATCTCTGCTGTCTGAATCCTTCGCTAAATAGATATCTCATGTGAACCATATAGTTTTTTATTACCACCAACTATCTTTAGATCTACATCCACCTTGTGATTTTACCATTGTTGTGACGATTTGGTAGTTAAGTAAACCTTCTCAAGACCGTACTTAACAATCGAATGTCGGAATCTAGTGCACCCCCATGTGCACAATTGAAGATCTCTCAATTCTCTTGCATTATCGTTATGGATGACACGCGGTAACAATGGTTGAGTAAATTCTTGACTCCCTTGAAATCCATGTGCAGCATCACGAACCGTCGGCGCATACTTGATACCGAGTGCGCAATTTCAATACACGAGTGGATGCAAAAGAACATATGACATAGGCTCTAACTAAATAAATGGCGCACGATAAGGAATTCAAAGAATTGAAGAGTTTCCTAAACAGTTACATAGCCCCTCGTAGATAAATACAGACGTCTCTGTATCGATCGGCGAGAATCTAAGTAACCGGTCTATGTCCCGTGACTCCTACGAACCTAGAGCTCTGATACCAACTTGTCACGACCCTAGTTCACCAATCGTGAACATGTCGTGATGGCACCCAGTCCCCACGACTAGGTAAGCCTAACACGTTGCGGAAGATACAAGTTATAAACACTTAAATAAGAAACAACGGAAAATAGCATAAAAAGATATGTAATCCATGCCGCTTGGCACATACATCCGTCACACAATAAATAAAACACTACCAAGACCCGGAACCCCACGGTAACACAGACTAAAAGAGAAATACAACTGTGGCTTTATGTGTAAAGAGTATCTAACAAAGACACGAGAGAAAACATCTACTAATACTATCAGAATAGAAGGAAAGCCTCCGGATCCGCGGACGTAGCGGATCATACCTCGAGGTCTCCCTGAAAGCTGCGGAATCACCTAGTATGAGCCTGTCCTGATGTACCTAGATCTGCACAACAAAAGTGTGCGGAAGAGTAGCGTGAGTAAACCACGACGGTACTCAGTAAGTGCCAAGCCTAACCTCGATGGAGTAGTGACGAGGAAGGTCGGGGCCCTACCGAGAAAAAACAATAACATAATGATCAAAATAGTAATGAGCAGGAATAAGTAAGAATGAATCTGAAATAACAACAATGAAGTAATTACTGCAACCTGTCTACAATTAAGCTAACAACAAATACCCAACTCAATAAAACAAATCCAGGACCTGTGGGAAATGAACCCACAGCCCCATTCTCAGTATCTCCGGGTCTCCGGGAATCGAACCCGCAGCCCATGTCTCAATAATATCTCAATAACTAAGGATCTCCGGGAATCGAACCCGCAGTCCCTACCAATAACTCAGGATCTCGGGAATCGAACCCGTAGTCCACATTTCAATAATCTCAGGATCTCGGGAATTGAACCCGTAGTCCACATTTCAATAATCTCGGGATCTCGGGAATCGAACCCGTAGTCCACATTTCAATAATCTCGGGATCTCGGGAATCGAACCCGTAGTCCACATTTCAATAATCTCGGGATCTCGGGAATCGAACCCGTAGTCCACATTTCAATAATCTCGGGATCTCGGGAATCGAACCCGTAGTCCACATTTCAATAATCTCGGGATCTCGGGAATCGAACCCGTAGTCCACATTTCAATAATCTCGGGATCTCGGGAATCGAACCCGTAGTCCACATTTCAATAATCTCGGGATCTCGGGAATCGAACCCGTAGTCCACATTTCAATAATCTCGGGATCTCGGGAATCGAACCCGTAGTCCACATTTCAATAATCTCGGGATCTCGGGAATCGAACCCGTAGTCCACATCATTATCACTCCGGGTCTCTGGGAATCGAACCCACAGCCCTGGGATCTCCGGGAATTGAACCCGCAGTCCACAAACACAGCAAGTAAAGGAATACACAGAGAGAAATATAATATGTTTAACTATAACTTCACCGATAAACGGCGCCGGCGATTACCAAGAAAACTCAAGTAAGACAATTAGGCAACTAGACACTTAAATACTACCTAATCATGCTTTTCTCTAACTACTACCGGGTAAGAATATCGAATTAACAACTAAAAATAGGAATATCACTCATCGAACATTTTAATTAAAGTATGTGTTCAACAACCAGCGCATGTACATGCCCGTCACCTCGCGTACAAGGCATTTAAACTATCACATAATATCCTAGGGGTGAAAATTCCCCCACACGAGGTTAGACAAGCCACTTACCTCAATTCCGGTACAAAGCCGCTAAGAAACGACTCCCTTGCCACGAGTATCCGACTCCGAGTGGCTCAACTCTATCTAATTAAATTGCAAATTGTAAATAATAATTCAAGTAATTTATTCTACAATTAAATTCTAAGCTAATACGAAAAATTATGAAAAATGACCAAGATCACACAAACATCGATGAAGCTCGATTTCTAAAAGACGGCGTTTTTAGCCATACATATCCGAAATTCGCCCCTTAATGATACTACGATGATCCAATATAGTTATGTAACTTCAATCTACAATTCAACATTCAATAGGGCCAATATTGATCATAAATTCCATAACTTATGCCATTTAGGCATATTATCAAACACCTTGTAGGCATGGTTATTTTTACCTCATAACTATAGTATTGGTTCTTCCAACTATCACCATTAACTAACAATTCATCTCACCATCATTCCTAACCAATTTATAACTTCCAAATACACATGTATGACCATCCATTCACACCCAACCAACAAAAATTCCATCAAATAAACACCTTTAAATCCCTACCATGTTCATGTATTTAAATTGGGAATTTATGACTTCCAATTACCATGCCATAAGTTGTAATACTTGATTCATACTCATATTCCCATAATAACACCATATGTGTAAGTCTAAGGTGTAGGATTACCTCTTGTAGATCAAATCTTGAAAGACAATTTTTTTGGGGTGTTCTTGAGATTTTGAAGAAATCCTATGAAATTCAACCAAAAATCATGTTGTAACTAGTGATTGAGAAGAGAAATCACCATGAAAACACACTTAAAAGCTTACCTTAGGAGTGCAATTGAGTGTCTTGGTCGAATTGGGGGTGTTGGGGAAGCCCTAGGCTTGAGAAATGACTCAAAATCTGTCATTTCCCGTCCTTAGGTATATTTAGGGCCTGCTATTAGCGCGCCCGCGCTAATTAGCGCGGGTTGAGGCAGTAAATAACCCATTAGCGCGAGCAACTAGCGCTCCCGCGCTAAGGCCGCGCTACTGACACATGCCCAGAAAAATGGTCATAACTTTCTGTTTACACCTCCAAATGACGAACGGTTTGTTGCGTTGGAAACTAGACTCAAAGGGCTTTAATTGGATAGGTTGTAGCTCACACAAATCTTTATATAACGGGAGATATGATCGTTTAAAGTGAGGTCTTGTGCACACTCATTTACATCTTCGCCTATTATGAAGTTTTCCAACTTCAAAAGTTCCCGTTAACCATCCGAAATCACCCAGAGGCCCCGGGACCTCAACCAAAAATACTAACACCTCCTAAAACATCATGCAAACTTGTTCCAATCATCGACATGCATCAAACAACGCCAATACCATCAAATTTCATCGAATTCAAGCTTAAGTTCTTCTAAAACTTCCAAAACACGCATTTAATCAAAAACCCGACCAAACGACGTCCGAATGACCTGAAAATTTGCGGACATATCCAAAATCACATAACAAAGCTACAGAAATTGTCGGAATTCCATTCTGACCCCCGGATCAAAATCTCACCTATCGTTCGGATTCGCCAAAATTTCAAACTTCGGCATTTCAAGCCTAATTGAGCTACGGACCTCCAAAATACATTCCGAACGCGCTCCCAACCCCAAAATCACCTAACGGAGCTAATGGAACCATCGGATTTCCATTCCAAGGTCGTCTTAATGCTATTCCAAATACGGGCCATTTTTCAACTATAAGGCTCTCATTTAGGGACTAAGTGTCCCAAAACGCTTCAAATTCTATAACCGAACCTCCCGGCGAACTACAATAGAAGAGATGAACTTAGGGAAATAGTTAGATTGGGGATCGGGGCATAATTTTCAAAAACGACCGGTCGGGTCGTTACATCTTCCCACACTTAAAAGATTCGTTCGTCCTCGAACGAGCATAGAAAACATACCTGGAGTAGTGAAAAGATGAGGGTACTGGCTGCACATATCCTGCTCAGTCTCCTAAGTCGCCTCCTCGACCGGCTGACCTCGCCACTGAACCTTTACTGGAGCGATGTTCTTTGACCTTAGCTTCTTGATTTGCTTGTCCAGAATGGCCACTGGCTCCTCAACATAAGGCGGATCCTCGTATAGCTGAACATAAGTGAAACCCAACATGTGCGACGGTTACCATGGTATCCCCGGAGCACAGAGACATGAATTACGGGATGGCCCCGACTAGGCTGGGAGGTAAGGCCAGCTCATAAGAAACCTCCCCAACACGCTTCAAATCTCAAAAGGGCCAATAAATCTCGGACTCAGCTGAGCACATTAGTCTGATATAATCTGAAGATATTCCCTTTTGTTCAAATAAATAAGTCTTAAAGCCTAATTCCAACATCCGGAATTCTATGTCAGGCTTGTTTTTATCAAGAGATCACACAATTATTCCTCACACGCCGTCCTCAAACATGACTGCATAACCTTGCTGGATTCTTACCTTGCAACACAAAATCCATAGGACCACGATAATATTTTTTTTTATGACCAAATCAGCCAAAAATTCGACGAATCGGATGCTCTCATTGCACCTCATGGTCTACATAGGTCTTGTTCTAACTTTCACAATACTGACACGACGAGATATTAATAACCAACTACTGAATCAACAATTCATTGGATATATACTCCTGACAGGATCCATTACCTTGTCCTAAACTAGAGGATGATCCTTTCCTCTATAATATACTTCATATAATCGGTTTGCACTGACCCCAAATCACATAATCTCATCTCACCCAGTACGAACTGCTCAGGCGATAAGCCACATCAGACATAATCAAAAGTCCCACAAGATGACACAATGTGCTAGTAGGCTATTAATTCGTACGTGGTACCAAAAGGAAGGCGAACACTAGAGAGAACTATTCAACTCTCACGCTAACATGGACTTCCTCATAAGAATAGGAAGCAGAACACATAAAAGAAAATATGAACACTGAAATAAATATCACACTGTTGCGGCGTGCAACCCGATCCCAACAGTATACCCATGGCGGCGTGCCACCCGATCCAAACAATATAACCATGGCGGCGTGCCACCCGATCCAAACAATATAACCATGGCGGCGTGCCACCCGATCCCAACAATATAGACTCACACAAGGAGTCATATGTCGAGCTGAATAGCTCGTCACATCAAAATACCGAATATCGATCATAAGCACACTAAGGTGCATGATATCAGACTCAGTGAAACATATAGCGCTATAGGCTACAAACTCAAGCACAATTGAGGTGCGATATAAGATCTGAGTCTCAAGAGCCATCATGCTCATATAACATCACCGCTGAGCGGAACCCCAACACATAAGGAACTTACCAAGTCGTCTCACACTCATACGGTGCAATATATCTTTACATGAATTAACTAACCGCAAAAATAAGACCGCGACTATCCCTCCATAAAGGGCGCATTGCTGGAAGAAACATAACCGGCCTGACGCAAGGCTCACTTCCACATTTAAATCTATCCACCGACCTTAAGTCTATCCTGGTCGTGCCAAGCTAAGTCAATAATATTTCACAGGTCTATAACCCAATGAGCAGAGTGCCCTCCAACATAAATTCTCAATTGAATGATATCACCAAAATCCTCATACTTGGTTTAAATTTCTAACCAATCAAGTGACTACAAGTCACACCTATACAATCTTCTTGTGGGTCAAGCTCCCACCATCTTCCGAATAGGCCTGCACATTCAAACCACCGCTGCACTAACACTGAAAAGCGATCAGGAGTCCCTAACCGGGATGCAAAGCCCTTCTCAAAGAACACCGATCTCAAGTGATACTGAAGTTCATACCCATCTTACTCAAAACACTGAAACTCTTTTTCTGCACATCCGAGCACTTTATATCACATTCATTGACCAAACTGCGACCTTGGTCCTTACATCGAATTCCATACCACTCACTACACCTCACGTGTCGATATATGATAGACACGATTTCCATCACAACTCTAGAACTGACAATAGGCTAATACTTCATCACATAAGACCTTCCATTTAACTCACTTCAGGAGAACTATAGCAACATACAGGCGAATTCTCATAACCGTTGAATATGCCAATCTCTAAGTAGTGGTCCAAGCCACCATAACCCCTTTCCGAGGTCTGCCTACTCATAACAAGCCCCTAACAGAAGAATACTTCAGAATAACATCAATCATTGCGACCGACAAGTCTCAAATGCACCGCCACAAATCACATGCATAATTCGATCACGTTGCATGAATCGATCATTGACACCAAGCCAACTCAACTATGGCTGATCAATCTACTTCCTTCCAGTTTATCCTGGATTGCCTTAGAAATGTAAATATCTCCCTTCAATACCTAGCTTATTTCAACCACACTCACCCAATTTTTATAACATATGAATACCCTCTCAATAAAGCACCCAACGGGATCACTTCCCGCGAAGCTTGCACCTATACGAGGCATAAATCATAAATTTTCCCTCAAGTTTGAACCTGAGTCAGTAAGGCTAACCATAACATGCATTCAACAATTCATATACTCAAATTACCACTCGTGGTCTTTTTCCGTAGCTGCAATAACCCATTAATACGCTAGTATCCAGTATTCACACAGGTAATTAACCATGCGACCCAATCTTAAGCGGTGGGACTCTCCCACTTAGCCCAAAGCCACTATTACACGACTCTCGCACACATTAGAACCATTCTCTCAAGTCATTTACTATTATTCCACTACAACTCGCTTGATCCAACGAATATAACCACATGTGCTCTATTAGTACTCTAACACCATAGTGTATGACCTCATCCCAATACAACAAAACATTTTCTCGCTCCATGCACCGAGCATTCTCTACCAACGATATCTTAAAACATACTATGATTCTCACACGCCTACGAAGCACCATGTAGCCTTTGTCGAATATTTCCCTGCCTGATAATAAAATGCAGAGTTTATTAGGGACACAGGAACATCAAAAGTCCCAACATCATACCATACGAGCCCCAACTCTTGCCCATCCGCAAGTTTTCAAGAACTTTTTGAATAGCACATAAATACATCGCATGCCAAATCTGATATGACACATGACCCATCATTTGATCGTTGATAGTGAAATCCTTTCACTTGGCACGAAGCCTTACGATACATCTTGCTAATCCATGACAATAGCCTTTATCATTTATACATCTTCATCATAAGACAAGCCAAAGACATTCGTTTGGTACATGTCCTTCTTAAGACAGTTAAACTCATTTCCCCCCAGTATCTCTGCTGTCTGAATCCTTCGCTAAATAGATATCTCATGTGAACCATATAGTTTTTTATTACCACCAACTATCTTTAGATCTACATCCACCTTGTGATTTTACCATTGTTGTGACGATTTGGTAGTTAAGTAAACCTTCTCAAGACCGTACTTAACAATCGAATGTCGGAATCTAGTGCACCCCCATGTGCACAATTGAAGATCTCTCAATTCTCTTGCATTATCGTTATGGATGACACGCGGTAACAATGGTTGAGTAAATTCTTGACTCCCTTGAAATCCATGTGCAAGCATCACGAACCGTCGGCGCATACTTGATACCGAGTGCGCAATTTCAATACACGAGTGGATGCAAAAGAACATATGACATAGGCTCTAACTGAATAAATGGCGCACGATAAGGAATTCAAAGAATTGAAGAGTTTCCTAAACAGTTACATAGCCCCTCGTAGATAAATACAGACGTCTCCGTATCGATCAGCGAGACTCTAAGTAACCGGTCTGTGTCCCGTGACTCCTATGAACCTAGAGCTCCTGATACCAACTTGTCACGACCCTAGTTCACCAATTGTGAACATGTCGTGATGGCACCCAGTCCCCACGACTAGGTAAGCCTAACACGTTGCGGAAGATACAAGTTATAAACACTTAAATAAGAAACAACGGAAAATAGCATAAAAAGATATGTAATCCGTGCCGCTTGGCACATACATCCGTCACACAATAAATACTTCTAACCCATACTTGGGCTTCTTTTAACCATTATCAAGATTTTCAACCTATACTATTTTTTTTATCATGGCAAGCAGCAGTGATGAAGACTATGTGAAGAATGTGAACCAACTTTGTCAAGAAAATTTAGGCCAAGGGGAGATTGTTAGGATTTGCCCTGAATTTCTAATATATTAGGACTCTCTTTCTTGAATGAATAGAAAAAGACTCCCAAAAGGATTAAATCTTCTTAATATGTCTTATCCTATTCTTGGAAGACAAGTTTTACATATCTATAAATTACGGATCTCAACTTCTCACAATAACACAAAACATTTCCACAATGTAGTCATTAAAGAGTTTTGTTCGGGGGGAAGATTTTTCTCTCGATAGTTTTCTTCTTTTATATTAGTTTTATCATATGTAGATCAATTGATCAAACCATTATAAATTATTATGTTTTGTTTAGTATATTTTTCTTTTTTCATCTGATTTATTGTCCACCAAGCTTTGTATCGTTAGTTTCCGCAAGCACCATGTTATTGCGATCCCAACACATATATTGGGTAAAACCGATAACCCGGACCGTTAATTCTTTATTGGGTTATTAGGTTAACGGTTCGGTAACCGGGTTATAAAAATTTTTTATTGGGTTATCGGTTCGGTCTCGGTTTGCATTTTTGTTATTGGGTAAAAATCGATAACCCAATAAGAATGAAATAATTTATTAATTTACCCTTAAGTATATACTGGGGTTTTATTTTACTTATTCCCTTCCCTCGTCAGTTCACTCAGTCTTTGTCTTTCTCATTGTATTTCCGCCGCAGCCCCCAACTCCAAACAGTCAATCGCATCGTGTAACGCCAGACGCCTGACTCGTCAATCGCATCGTGTAAGTTTGGGCTCAAGATTTTTTGTTTGCTTCTTGTTAATTGTTTCGTTTGCTCAAGAATTTTGCCTTTGTTTGCTTTTGATTTTTGCCTCTGTTTGCTTCCGGTTTATGTTTTCTGTTTGCTAACCGCCAGTCTTGGTGTCTTCTCTACTCATGTGAAATTTATGG
Source organism: Nicotiana noctiflora (assembly GCA_032618575.1). Taxonomy (NCBI): domain Eukaryota; kingdom Viridiplantae; phylum Streptophyta; class Magnoliopsida; order Solanales; family Solanaceae; genus Nicotiana; species Nicotiana noctiflora. The sequence goes on from JASVEL010004228.1 coordinate 227,887, forward strand.
TTAGAGGAGTAACAATTTTTTGATATTCAGTTCGAGTAATTGAGCACTTTTAATTTTAGTTTTATCTTATCGGGTAAATCGATAGCCGAATCGATAAGGATCAATAACCGATAAGATGATAACCGATAACTAATATCTTATCGGTTTGGTTATCGGGTTATGATATTTGTAAATCGATAACCGATAGGCAAAACCGATAATTTTCAAAACCGAACCGAACCGACCGATGCCCACCCCTAAGGTAAAGGCTTTACAAATTGTGCCATGCCCAAACTCCTCAGCTCAGGTCCATAATAAAATGATAAGGAAAAACATTAATATCAAAATTAAGATTAACCCTGTAGCTTCTAATCCATGCCCATATCTCATACTCCTCCAAGATCCATATGTCCATTGCTAGAGGCAGAGTCAGGATTTCGAGCTTATGGGTTCGGGATTATCTTAAGTTATTGGGTTCTAGATTAAGAATTTATACATATTCAATAGATTTTAAGATAAATATAGGGTTTGAACAAAAGCTACTGGGTTCAGCCGAACCCGCTAGCGACACTCTAGCTCCGCCCCTGTCCATTGCACTCTCATGAATACGCAATTGGCAGAAAGACAATAGCTCTTCCTTCACTATGGGAGACATGGTTTCATGTGTTCGGCATGAACATTGCATTTTCCTCTACAATATTACAAGTGAGAGTAGCATAGCATTTGTATGGGGTTTAATGCGGCTAGTAAACGCGGTCGATAAATACGACTTATAACACTCATTTACTAAATGCAACTTATAAACGTAATTGTTGCTTCTAAATCGTCAATGGTGTATACATATTTATGTTTAATGGACGGACTTGGGCTTGTGAGTTTTGAGACTGAAACAACGTTTAAGCTAGCAGACTTTAAAGAGAAACTATCGTTTATGTCACATCATAAGCAAATTAGTACAAAAATTAGCTAATTCATAAAATATTGTCTAATTAGCTATTTGTTAGAAAAATTTTTAGTTTTTTTTTTACTTTCTTTAGAGTGAGTGTTGTTAGAATAACTTGGTTACATTAGTTTCTCTTCAAAAACAAAAATCACATGTTTGATGGTTTCAATGGTGAACTTTGATCCTGACACCCTTTATTTGAATCGGTATTTTACCGATCACTTTTCCCAAAATATATTCTCTAATCATTTAGAGTCCCAATTCCACTGGTTTGACTAATATGGAGTAACGCCGTAGAAAGTCTACTATGTGGAGTCTTAGAGAACCAAAATGAGCTCCATCCATTGAGCTTTGTGGTCATATAGTTCTTGTTTAGCTTTAGTTGCAACATTTTGTTTCGCTCTCGTTTTGTTTTTGTCTTTTGGTTGCATTTCATCTGTACTTATTAAGTGGAGATGAAGTTCGAAAACTAATAACATCAAGAATGACCTTAAAACAGACTACTTATTAAGTAACGTTCAAATGAAACAAAATCCAAAAGGAAAAAAAATTAACTTTGCAGATTTAAGTTTTGATCTGGAATTATCGTACACCTTCAATAACTTGGACCAAATATCGTATAGTAGTAAAAATCTAATTAAAATCTTGAAAAATGTTTGTTTGACTAAGCCTCACATCTAATCTTTCTGACCAGAAATCTAATGAACATATAAGTACCAGTACAGCTGCTTCCCTAATATTGCACAACTACATCATTTGCACTGATCATTTGGCATCTTATTTCAACATATTTTCTGAATAACACCAGGGAACAAATGCACTAATTTTTATGTATAATAGTACATTTTTTATCTTCTTCTAAGGCTCAAGATATCCAACACACCAGAAACAGGACAATCAAAAAAATAAACAAGGGTAAAAAAAGTAGAAAGACGACCAAACACGGTGGATTCTAGAGCCACAAGCAAACATCAAAGAACAAAAACATAGGCAACACTGCCCTGCAGAAACTTAGTCTTGGGGCTTTTCCCACTTGAGGGGCTTGACAACTTCCCATGTGAAATCGGAGTCATCACGTCCGAAGTGACCATAGGCAGCAGTTTTCAAGAATCTTCCATTACCACCTCTCTTTAAATCCAAGTTAACGGAAATCATTCCAGGCCTGAAGTCGAAGTTCTCCTTAACGATCTTCAAAATTTCCTTGTCGGGGATCTTTCCAGTACCATAGGTGTCAACAAATACGGACAATGGCTCGGGCACACCGATGGCATAAGAAACCTGCACAATGCATCTGCGAGCAAGCCCACTAGCTACAATACTCTTGGCAGCCTGCCTGACGATGTATGCACCACTCCTGTCAACCTTGGTTGGGTCTTTACCAGAGAAAGCACCACCACCATGGGCACCCCAACCACCATAGGTGTCAATGATGATTTTACGACCAGTAAGACCAGCATCACCATGAGGTCCACCAATAACGAATCGGCCAGATGGGTTAAGGTGGAAGATTGTCTTCTCGTCAAGGTACTTCTCTGGGATGACTGGCTTGATAACATGCTCCTTAAGGTCGCGGGCAATCTCATCATTAGTGACGGTCTCATCATGTTGAGTGGAGATGAGAACAGTGTGGACCCTAACTGGAACCATGGCACCATTGTCATTGTAGTACTCAACAGTAACTTGGGTCTTGCCATCAGGCCTCAACCAGGGGCAGGTACCATTCTTGCGGACTTCAGTGAGGCGGGCACCAAGTTTAGTTGCGAGCACATGGCTGAGAGGCATCAATTCAGGGGTCTCATCTGTGGCATACCCGAACATGTGTCCCTGGTCACCAGCACCAATCTCCTCAGGGCGTTTCGTCAGATGGCCGTGGACACCTTGAGCGATATCAGGACTTTGCTGTTCAATGTATACAAGGACCTTGCAGTTGTCAGCATCAAGACCAACATCATCGGAAACAAATCCAATTTTACGGCATGTGTCGCGCACAATCTTCTCATAGTCTACATTAGCCTTGGTTGTGATCTCACCAAAGACCATGACCAAGTTGGTCTTGCTGCAAGTTTCACAGGCAACCTTGCTCTCAGGATCTTGCTCGAGGCAGGCATCAAGAACTGCATCAGAGATCTGATCACAGAGCTTGTCCGGGTGACCCTCGTTCACAGACTCGGAGGTAAATAGGAAAGTTTCCATTCTGTAAGAAGACAAAATCAATTACACAGACATAAGTTCAAGTATATAAAAGAAGCCACAATAAAGAGAAAAATAGAAGCTACAATTGCTAAAACAAAAAGAAATGAAAGCTGAAGCATACTTAATACAGAGTATACGTACAACCTCCTCACATAACAAAACAGTAAATGCAGAGAAACTGATGCTACAAGGAAAGTATCAGTGCAAATATTCTCCAACTTGCTAAAAATCCATATTCCTAAGAACAAGAATCACTAACAGATAATGCACACCAGGGAGATTCTATGCAAAATATTCTCCAATAAAGAGTTATTCCTATCATATAGTATCACCTAAAGTGATTCGCCCAATCCTGACAAAATTAAAGCAAATGTCCAAAGAATCCTCCTTTTGTCTGTGAAAATATCAAGCTGGACCATTTATTTCGATAATGATCAACAACTTTCCAAAAAACATTAGAGTTCAGCTATATTATTCCACTCAAAAGTTGGCAAATAACATATTGGCACAAATCTAGCTGGTACTCTTGCAAGACAAGGCCTTTATCAGATCAATCAACTACTCCTAATTTCTAGTTAATTTTGTTACCAAAAAAAAAAAAAAAGGATAATCGAATCATACTACAAAGAACAAAGAAGATACACTTTTGTTTCATTTAAATGAGTATTTTAATTTTAAAAATATCATTTTAACCACTTTATCCATAATAAAAGGTTTTTATAACCGCCCAAATATCATGCCCTGCAAAGCTTTGATCCCTTAAACTTTTTAGGGCAAATATTTCAAAAGTCCTTTCTTTTTTTCCTTCCTTAAACTTTGTGACAAGTCAAACTAATTCGTTTAAATTAAAACGGAAAACGGAAAACGGAGGGAGTAACTAGAAACAGAGAAAACAGATTTACAGCATCAAACATGAGTTCAGTGTTGAGACAATCAAACTTTCAGTTTAAAGAAAGTTTTTTTTAAGAGCAAAAGCTTTTCAAAAGACAAATTAATCCTAAATTCAAACAGGAAATTTAGTTCATTTCCATATTCAAAAAAACATTTCCTTCCCATTCAAACAAAATCATCCCTAAGCAGACCAGAACCAACACAAACTTTTATTAATTCAAAAGCCCGCATGAACAACCTTATTATGAGCGAAAGCCAAAGAAATTAAGCACAAAACACCTAGATCTGTCACAAAACCCAGCAAGAAAACAACAGAGACCCATGAAAAACATAGAAAGACTAGTTATTAAACTAGCGAAATTGAAAAAAAAATACCTCAATAAAAAGAGGAGAAGAAACCCAACAGCGAACGGAACAAGAAAAGAGGTTCTCACAAACGCTGAAAGGAGCAAACTTTTACACCTTCAGAGAAAAACCTCTTTGAATTTTTAGTTCGCCAACTGCTTGCGAGTCTTAAACTTAGACGTTGGAGTCTTATTTATAGACCCGTGGCCATGGTCTTAACATCCATTGCTCACGTGCCGTCCTTGTGGCTTAATTTGACTTATTAAGGTAGTTGGGTTTTGGTTACATAATGAATCTTAACCGCTGTGAAGTATGGGGTATTGATCAAACGGCTAGGAAAAGTTGGAGTGGGTGAGAAGAGTTATATATATTACATCAATTTTATTAGTGGAAAAGAAAATTAATTAGTGGTGAAGATATGGAGTGCTACTACTACAGTACTAGTACAATTGTCTTGTATTTACCAACCACCTTATGTGGGCCATGGGCCTGGGGTTGTTGGTTTCGGGCTTTATGGAGTGCTACTACTACATTAGTGGTGAAGATATGGAGTTCTACTACTACAGTACTAGTAAAAGAAGCCAGGATGATTATTAATTTTTAAATCTTAATCTGATCTTGATTACTGCATTAATTGTGTTATTAATGAAAAAGACAAATTGTTCATGGGTATAAGAAAATTGAAATTTTTTATTTTGTGTCTAGTTGTACGAGACTCTTTTTTGTCTCATAAACTTATAAGTGTAAGATTGAGATCCACAAATTTGTGAAACAAAAAGAAATCTCATACAACTAGTGTCAGTTGTATGAGACACAAAATAAAACATTCTCAAGAAAATCTCTAGGATGTATATGCTGACATGAAAGTTAATAAATCCTAGAACATGTAGTTTGGTAAAGTGTTTAATGTATTGATCTTTATTTTTCTATTTAAGTTGCGGTATGATTAATGTTGCATTTTCGATCCAAGATCTTTATAATTTGTATTTTTTGAATAAAAGCATAGAACTTAGAAAGCGCATTGAAAGTCTATTATCAAAGTTGAAGTGTGTTAATATTTTTCTAGATTTACTGAATCGAACATTATATAAGATATTTTATTGTCTTAAAAAACGATAATTTTAATTAATTAGAAAGATTTCAATTAGGTCTCTTAGTATAAAATCACAAATATAAGGAAACATTTACTACATATTTTTGTCACCAAAAAAACGGGATTCTTTCTCTACCTTTCTTTCGTTTTCACCTAATTAAATTGACCACAAAGAAAAAGAAATTTGCCACATGAAATTTCAATTAATAATGCATGAGATGAGAGTACCAAGAAATTAGTAGTCTGAATTCCATCTGCCTTTGTAGGGCCAGTAAGTAGGAAAGATTTGGTGAAGCCACCCACCAATTTTCGCTGGGCTGTATTCAATTTATTATTAATTTGTACGTACGTTTATCGTTATCGTTTCAATAAGATTTTAATTTTTTTGATTTATTGATTTTTGGGACTTATCGATTCGGTTATCGATCATACTAATAAAATAATTTGCAAGATTTCACCGAAAGTATATCATTATAAACACGTCTAACTAATATGGACCAAAATAAGCTAAAATAAGACGAACATCGTTTATAACATAAAAATTGTCAACAAGCACTTGCAATGAAACTAAAGTAAGAGATCAAATGTATGCCACCAACACTCCAACTGTATAAAAAAAATACTTCATCACAACTAATTCTATTTTCCATTAATTTGAACTTTATTCCCTTGAACTTTAAATATGATCATTCCGTAAATATGGTAGATGAAATAATAGGGTTAAGGACTTAGGGTAAAGGAAAGGGTATTATAGAATAAGGGCTAAAAAAAAAAGAGTAAAAGCCCGATAACCGAAGAGGACAAAATCGAAATCGAAATCGATAACTCGATAAGGAAAATTTTGAAATCGAAATCGATAAACCGATAACAAATGATCGATTCGATTTATCGATAAACCGATTCGAATATACGCCCTTTTAACTTTCACAAACTTGCAAACATAGCTCAATCCTGTCATTTACTCCCTCGTGTATATATTAGCCTAACTGCTGATATAAGTATTAAGATTAATGCTACTTGATAATGCCTTGTCAATTATATTCGGCTCCATTGTCTTTATCTTTCTTGTTGATGAAAGCGTTCTCCTCTCTCGCGCGCTAGAGATAAAGACTCGTTTGCCCACAAATTTTGCTAAAATAAATTTGGGTTTTATTTGACAAACACATATTTAGGCATAGACTTGGCTTACATTTTGATAATATCCCAAGTTTCAAATTTCAAATTTCAATCCCAAAATTAGCTCAATAGTTGGTTTTGATCCAAAATATTTACAAACATTAATAATATATATGTTTTTCCAAAATATATTTTAGAAATATATATCCAAACATATTTTTATCTTCAGGCTAAATTTTATTCAAATCAAAATTTTCAAAACAAAATTTGAAAATCTATAGTCATATACTAGCAAAAGAGTTTTATTTTCCAACAGATTTATCCACTAATAATAGGAATCATATTGATAGGAATAGCCGATACATCTTTTTTTTTTAGCCGATACATCTTCAATTTGTGTTTCAACGAGGAGGAAAACGGTCAAACTATCTGTGCATGTCCGACCCAATCATTTAGCCGCTCTTCTCCCTGTGAGTATATTATTCCCTTCGATTTTAAGTATCCAATTTATTTTTTTATTTGGTTTAAAATAAGTATTCAGTTATGTAATCAAGAAAAAGTTCAATTTGTTTTTAAAAAATAACCCTTATGTACATATCGCTAAAAAGTTTTCTTACTCATCACATTAAATATTTTATTAGGGGTAGTTTAGTCATACTAAGTATTTTTGTATATAATTTAATATTTTTGTAATGGACGTGTTAAAAGTTAATCGAATACTTATTGTGAACAAGATAGAGTAACATATAATCTATACAGTTAACCTAGAAATTTCTTTGAGTATGAGATAGAAATAGAGGTAATTAAGTGAAATGTATTACCGTGACTATCTATCAGTCAACAAACAATAGGAACGACTCAGCTGATAAATAAAGGAACAAAAAAAGTCAAACAGACTATATGGACAGAAGAGCAATGAAATTTAGATTTACCACGTTGTGTTTCAAATTAGCCCTTTCAAACATTGAATTATTTTCTTTTTCTAAGAAACCCTTTGAATCAAAACAAGGCGTGCAGCAAGGATCGAAGGATAACAAATCATCCAAGTTTACCTTAAACTAATCAAAGTTAAGCAATCAGAGTACGTTCAAACTTGAATTTAATAATGAATATAGGCTGAACCGCTGAAGCTTGCTCTTTTCTTATACATCAACTGACATATATGTTTTATGTTTGACTAATACTAACAGTCAAACATGAAACGTATATATCCACCTAAGTTTTGTAGCAAATGGGCTCGAATATTAATTATTAAAGTAGAGAATTAGATACATTAGCCACTTGGTAGTCATGTTAGTTAGTAAGGGGTATTTTAGTCTTCTTACCCTTCTTATTAGGATTGTGCATAATTTGGTAAATATCGAATCCAAAAATTTTGGTATTTGGTAAACGGTATTTTGGTATTTGGTTTAAGTTTAAAAAAAATTAGTATTAGGTATGGTGTTGTATTTTAAAATAAAATACCGAAATACCGATACCGTACTATATATATATATATATATGTATATATATATATATATATATATATATATATATATATATATATATATATATATATATATATACATATATATATATCACGTCCCAAACTACCCTTTAGACGTGACTGACACAAAATTTAAAATTTTAATTTCCTTTATTCTCTAAGTTCATCAATTAACTAAACAAGTAACAAGACATTTCTAATGATCAAATATTCCTTTATGTATAATTTTCTCTATTTGGGTTGATATTTGCTAGTTTTGGACAAACATTTTGTCAACAAACATTTCAGTTTTGTATTTTTGAGTACTTTAATTAATATATTAGAGTCTATGGCTCTATGCACTAGTTAGTATTCAAACCGAATAAATCGAAACCGAAAGAAGAAAAACCAAACCATACCGAATTTAATTAGGTACGGTATAAGTATAGGATTTTAAGAAATCAAACACCAAAAATACCGAACTGAAATATCTAAATACCATACCATACCGACCGATAAATACTCATACTTCTTACACACGTGAGTCGTGTGAGTGGATTTGTATAAGAGCAGATACTCTGTATCAGGGGCGGACCCACGTGGTGAGAAGTGGGTTCAACTGAACCAGCTTCTTCAAAAAATAATATCGTGTATATGTATAAATTATGACTAAAGCAAGGTAAATTTTGTATAGATATTATTTTTGAACCCGCTTATACGACTTATACTGCTTATCTTAGTTATGAACTTCTCTAATTGAACACACTTGCACAAAATCTTGGGTCTACCACTGCTCTGTACTGACTAGTCAGTTGCAAATAACAGACTTCTTCTTCTTCTTCTTCTTTTTCTTCTTTTCTCTCATTCTGTTAGCCATGTTCTTCTTCTTAATTGCATGCAATTGTGAATTCATCCAGATCTCTACTCAGATTTTTCTCATGGTATCAGAGCGAGCGATTTGAGATTAGATCAAAGATTTTAAAATTCCAATTGACAACCATTTTTGAAGCATGAGCTGATCTGTCATGACGGATCCTGGAAATCCGCAAATTGATCACAACCACCCACTGTTTTGCAACAAACCAACACTCATGGAATACCATTGATTTGATATCAAGCTTACATGATTCGAAAAATATGCATTGTGGAGTAGATCGATGAGAATGACATTATTGGTGAAAAATAAGTTAGCGTTCATCGACAGAACCTGTTTGAAAAGCTCTTACATAGGTAAATTAGGGCATAAATGGGAACGATGTAATGTTGTGGTGCTTTCGTGGATTGGTCGCATTGTATCTACTGAATTTCAACCTAGCACTATCTACGTATCATATGGGAGAAATGTATGGAATGAATTTAAGAAACGTTTTAACAAATCGAACCTTACTAACTTGTGGACAATAATAAAAACTCTAAGACAAGGTACAGACTCTATAACAACCTATTACACTAAAACGAAGAATTTGTGGGATGAAATGGATCTAATAGTGCATGAAGCAAGGTGTGATTTTGAGGAAACTAGACATTTTCTAGATCAGTTCAAAAACTTTACGCTTATTACAATTCCTTGTTAGCTTAAATAAAATCTAGTCATGTGAGAAGTCAGATTCTTACGAAAAACACACATATTAACTGTGAATCAAGCGTATGCATTAGCAGTTCAGGAAGAGAGTCAACGTACACTTAGTATAGTTAATTTAGACAAAGAACCTTTAACTATGATGGCTGAAAGATGATAGGGTTTCAAGGTTGCACAGAAACCAGGTCTCATATGTGATTACTGTAGTTGCAAAGGTCATTTGAAGGAGAACTGCTATAAGATCATAGGGTATCCAACAGATTTAAAAGCAAAAATGGGCCTCAGAACACTGGAGTTAAAGGATATGCTAATATATTAGTAGAAGGAGGAGGAAGTTCTGACACCACTTCTCAGATGTAGGGGTATTTCTTCACAGAAGATCAATACAAACAACTGTTGGGACTTGTAAATAAGCCAGATCCTGATCCAGGTGAATGTCATACCTTAATGACAGGTATGACTTCTTTTTTGTCCAAACCATTTAACTATGATTGGATAATAGATATTGGTGCCTCATATCATATTATACCTTATACATAACTATTAAAGAGAGTAAAAAAGGATTGAAAACCAGAATAATAATGATGTGCAAGTTCCTACAAGAGGAAAATGTCATGTAGCACATACAGAAAATGTGAAGATATTCGAGGAATTGATACAGAGAGATGTATTACATATCCCTGATTTTAAATTCAATCTGATGTTAGTGTCTAAACTGACTAGGGAGTTGTCATGTTGTGCTGCATTTTCTCATCATTTTTGTGTATTTCAGGGTCTCTATAGGAGAAGGTTCCGGGGATCGGTAAAGAACATAATGGTTTGTATCAAACTAGGTCATCTTTCAACTGTTGTAATACAACATATTCCTCTATTGAAGAATAAGATAAATTCCAAGATACAATATAATTGTGAAGTGTGTCCTTTGACTAAGCATAATAGACTTTTTCCTGCTTATTAGCAGTAAAACAGAATAAATGTTTCAATTTGTGCATGTAAATATCTGAGGTCCTCATAGGATACCAATATATGACAAAATGCTTCTTTGTAACATTGTTCGATGATATTAGCAGGTATATTTGGATATGTTTGTTACATCAAAGTGTGTAGTAATTGTTGTGTTAAATCATTTCTTTACTCTGGTGCAAAATCAATTTGGTTTGTGTGTCAAAAAATTAAGATCAGATAATGGTACTGAATTCTATAATTTAAAATGTAATGAGTTACTGAGTTCATTAGGAATAGTGCATCAAAGTAGCTGCACATACACACACCAATAAAATGGGATGGTGAAAAGAAAAAAGTTGCTAGAGCATTTAAGTTTCAGAGTAGTTTGCCAAGTAGATTTTGGGGTGACTGTGTTAAAACAACATTTTACTCAATAAACAAATGGCCAACTTCTGTTCTATAAGGGAAATCGTCTTATGAGGTCCTTCATAAAAGCCAACAAGCATTGGGCATCTAAATTTTTTGTATAATTATGTTTTGCAAGCACTCTACTTAGAGGATATAAATTTATCCCAAGAGCTATGAGAGCTATAATGATAGGATATTCAAAAACTAAAAAAGGGTTATAGGTTATATGATTCAAAAAATAAAACATTTATGGTGACAGAGATGTTATCTTTAAAGAACAAGTATTTCCTTTCAAAGGAATGACTTCAAACTTTGATGATATATTTTCACAATATCTTTCTGAGCTAACACCTATTGAAATATCCTCCAATCCTAATATCTCTCAGCCTCATTCTCATAATATCCCTACAACAGCTGAAGATATATATCTTCAGTACATACAAAACCACAAGGGTATTTACATAAAGAACACTGCAGAAAGTGTTAATCAATTGCCATCACTGATATAGGAAAAGGCAGATATCAACATAAATTCAAATCCTTTAGATATAGATGTAGTTAAGGAAGCTGAGGGCATCTCACCAGAAGGAAAAGTAGTGGTTGATATCAGAAAATAAAGAAGAACCTCTAGACCACCTATATGGCTGAAAGATTTTGTGACACTAGGGAAGTTCACATGTCTATATCCTATCTAATATGCTAACATCAATGTAGGATATTAGTCATATTTAAAGGCTTTCCCAGCACACATTGAGCCAGTTCTTTTAAAGAAGCTTCCCAAGATAGCAGATAGATTGAGGCAATACAGTAGGAGATAAGTGCACTAGAAGAAAATAACATATGAGTTGGTTGATTTACCACCAGAGAAATCAAAATGGGTTTATAAGATAAAGCATAAAGTAAATGGAGAAGTAGAAAGGTTTAGGTCAGATTAGTATCTAAAGGTTACAATCAAAAAGAGAGAATTTGCACCAAATGGATGTGAATAATGCTTTTTTTCAAGGGGACTTATATGAAATGTTGTACATGAAATTACCACAAGGCTTTCACAAATAGGGGAGATGAAATTTTGTAGGTTACTAAAGTCACTCTATGGGCTGAAAGATGCATCAAAACAATGGAACATAAAGTTGACAGATGCCTAAGTTACACATGGTTATCTGCAGAGTAATTATGATCATTCTTTGTTCAGCAAAAGGCAAGGTTCATATTTGGTTATCATACTTATTTACGTATATAACCTATTGATTACTGGAAGCAGTCCTAAACTATTTAATGATGCTAAGAAGACATTACAAAGATAGTTCAAAGTGAATGATTTGGGTGAACTGAGATACTTCCATGGTATTGAGGTCCACATATCACAAAAAGGCATTTTACTGAATCAAAGAAAGTATGTACTAGAGTTGATTTCAAGTATTGGTCTGAGTGGTTCTAAACCCGTTTCAACACCTCTGGAGATGAACTAAACGCTTACCACAGTCTAGTATGATACTCATATAGGAAGGCTAGGAGATATAGATTTAAAGGACATTACAACATATCAGAAGCTAATTGGGAAGCTTTTGTATTTGACAATCATACAACGTGACATTAGTTTTGAAATACAAACATTGAGCCAGTTTATGTAGAGTCCAAAACAATCTCATATGAATGCAGCCTTGAGAGTGGTTATGTGTCACGACCCTAGTTCACCAATCGTGAACATGTCGTGATGGCACCCAGTCCCCACGACTAGGTAAGCCTAACACGTTGCGGAATATATAAGTTATGAACATTAAAGATAAGATAAGAGCGGGAAATGAGATAAAAGGAATGTAATCCGTGCCGCTTGGCACATACACCCGTCAAATACACTGTATAAAACACTACCAAGACCTGGAATCCCACGGGTAACACAGACTAAAAGGGAACATACAACTGTAGCTCTATGTATAAAGAGTATCTAACAACGGAATGAAGGAAAAACATCTACTAGCACTAGAATAGAAGGAAGGCCTCCGGATCCGCGGACGTAGCAGATCATACCTCGAGGTCTCCCAAAGCGCTGCTGAATCACCTGGTGTGAGCCTGCCCTGATGTACCTGGATCTGCACAACAAAAGTGTGCAGAAGAGTAGCATGAGTACACCACGACGGTACTCAGTAAGTGCCAAGCCTAACCTCGATGGAGTAGTAACGAGGAAAGGTCAGGGCCCTACTGAGAGAAAACAATTACAAGATGATAATAATAATAATAATAAGCAGTTTAAATGACAATAATTCCGAAATAACAACAATAAAACGATTACTACAGCCGTCTACAATTAAATCAACAACAAGTAGCAAATTCAATTAACAAGTCCAGGACCTGGGGGAATTGAACCCACAGTCCCATTGACAGTACCCATGGGTCTCCGGGAATCGAACCCGCAGCCCATGTCTCAGTAAATCTCAGGATCTCCGGGAATCGAACCCGCAGTCCACATCTCAATAAATCTCAGGATCTCCGGGAATCGAACCCGCAGTCCACATTCTCAATAAATCTCAGGATCTCCGAGAATCGAACCCGCAGTCTACATCTCAATAAATCTCAGGATCTCCGGGAATCGAACCCGCAGTCCACATCTCAATAAATCTCAGGATCTCCGGGAATCGAACCCGTAGTCCACGTCTCAACAAATCTCAGGATCTCCGGGAATCGAACCCGCAATCCCCAACAATATCACTCCGGGTCTCTGGGAATCGAACCCACAGCCCTGGGATCTCCGGGAATTGAACCCGCAGTCCACAAACACAGCAAATAAAGGAATACACAAAGAGAATATAATATGCTTAATTATAACTTCACCGATAAATAGTGCCAATAATTATCAAGAAGCTCAAGTAAGACAATTAGGCAACTAGACAGTTAAATACTACCAAATCATGCTTTTCTAACTACTACCGGGTAAGAATATCGAATTAACAACTAAAAGCAGGAATATCACTCATCGAACATTTTTAAGTAAAGTATGTGTTCAACAACCAGCGCATTTACACGCCCGTCACCTCGCGTACAAGGCATTTAAACTATCACATAATATCTAGGGGTGAAAATTCCCCCACGCGAGGTTAGACAAGCCACTTACCTCAATTCCGGTACAAAACCGCTAAGAAATAACCCTCTTGCCGCGAATGTCGGCCTCCACAAGTGTAGTATCCGATAAAAATCAATAGAATCACATCAAAATAGGCCAATTGGGCATTACCCAATCAAAACAACTCAAAATACACCAAAACCCACAAGTTGCCAAAGCTCGACTTTCGGTACGCTTATCGAAAAATCACGAAAGTTATATATTCGGGTTCCTTATCTCAATACGAGTCCGTGCATATAAAATTTATCGAGATCGAACTCCGTTTGCCCATTCAAATCAAAGATTTCCTAAATTTTAGGCCTAGGGTTCAAACCCACCTTTAATCTTCCATTTTCAGTGAAATAATCACGGATTTCATGATAAACTAACGAATTAAGGTCAAGAAACTTACCCCCGATGATTTCCCGATGATATCCCAGCGTTTCCCCTTCAATTTCCTCTCTTGGAGCTCAACAATGGCGGTTTTTGTGTGTTAGGCCGCGACTGAAATGTTCTGGACTTAAAGTCACTGCCAGGCCAATTTACCCTACGCGTTCGTAGCACTGGGCTTGCGATCGCGATGCACAAAATATGGGCGGCCTATTTTTCCTCTACGCGATCGCGTTGTCCTGGACGCGATCGCAGTGAACAACTCAGCGACCCTACGCGATCGCAATGACACTAACGCGATCGCGAAGAACAAACTCGTCCGGCTCCCCAAACTACCCTACGCGATCGCATACTACCTCACGCGATCGCGATGCTTACTCATCCAGACTTAAGCGATCGCACGCCTTTCTTCGCGATCGTAGAGCTCAGTGTTTTTCCCTTATGCGATCGCATTGCCATCTCCGTGATCGCGAAGAACAAAATTGCTCTGCAATTATTGCAGCAGCAACAGCAGTGCCTTTTGGCACAAATTGGTCCGTTTGGACCCCCAAATTCATCCCGAGGCTCCCGGGACCCCAACAAAAACCACCAACATACTCCAAAACACGATACGAACTTATTCCAATAATAAAAACACGTCTAACAACATCAAAACCCATAATTCACATCGAATTCAAGCCTAAATTTCTTAAAACTTTCCGAATTGCACATTCGATCTAAAACACGACCAAACGACGTCCGAATGACCTGAAAATTTGCGGACATATCCAAAATCACATAACGAAGCTATAGAAATTGTCGAAATTCCATTCCGACCCCCGGATCAAAATCTCACCTATCGTCCGGATTCGTCAAAATTTCAAACTTCGGCATTTCAAGCCTAATTGAGCTACGGACCTCCAAAATACTTTGCGAACGCGCTCCCAACCCCAAAATCACCTAACGAAGCTAATGGAACCATCGGATTTCCATTCTGAGGTCGTCTTAACACTGTTCTGGCTACGTACCATTTTCTAACTTTAAAGCTCTCATTTAGGGACTAAGTGTCCCAAAATGCTCCAATTCTCAGAACCGACTCTCCCGGCAAACCACAATAGCAGAAATGAACTTAGGGGAACAGTTAAATTGGGGATTAGGGCGTAATTTTCTAAAACGACCAGCCGAGTCGTTACATCTTCCCACACTTAAAAGATTCGTTCGTCCTCGAACGAGCATAGAAGTCATACCTGGAGTGGTGAAAAGATGAGGGTACTGGCTGCGCATATCCTGCTCGGTCTCACAAGTCGCCTCCTCGACTGGCTGGCCCCGCCACTGAACCTTTACCGAAACGATGTTCTTTGACCTTAGCTTTCTGACCTGCCTGTCTAGAATGGCTACTGGCTCCTCAACATAAGACAGATCCTTGTCTAGCTGAACAGAAGTGAAATCCAACACATGCGACGGTCACCATGGTATCTCCGGAGCATGGAGACATGAAATACGGGATGAACTCCAGCTAGACTAGGAGGTAAGGCTAACTCATAGGCAACCTCCCCAATACGCCTCAAAATCTCAAAAGTGCCAATAAATCTGGGACTCAGCTTCCCTTTCTTCCCAAACCTCATAACGCCCTTCATGGGCGAGACTCGAAGTAGAACCCGCTCGCCAACCATAAAAGCCACATCGCGAACCTTCTTGTCCGCATAACTCTTCTGTCTAGACTGGGCTGCACGAAGTCTGTCCTGAATCACCTTGACCTTGTCCATAGCATCCTGAACCATATCAGTACCTAGCAGCCTGGCCTCGCCCGGCTCGAACCAACCCACGGGAGACCTGCACCTCCTACCATATAGGGCCTCATACGGTGCCATCTGAATACTAGACTGGTAGCTGTTGTTATAAGCAAACTCCGCCAGTGGCAAGAAGTGATCCCACGAACCTCCAAACTCAATCACGCACGCACGGAGCATATCCTCCAAAATCTGAATAGTGCGCTCGGACTGCCCATCGGTCTGGGGTGAAATGCTGTGCTCAGCTCCACCCGAGTACCTAACTCTTGTTGTACAGCTCTCCAGAACCGTGAAGTGAACTGAGTGCCTCTATCTGAAATGATGAAAACTGGAATACCGTGCAGCCGAACTATCTCTCTGATATAGATCTCCGTCAGTTGCTCCGATGAATAAGTAGTGCTCACTGGTATGAAATGGGCGGACTTGGTCAACCGATCCACAATAACCCAAATGGAATCAAACTTCCTAACGGTCTGTGGAAGCCCAGATACAAAGTCCATGGTGATGCGCTCCCATTTCCACTCTGGAATCTCAATCGCTGCATCAATCCACCCGGACGCTGATGCTCATACTTCACCTGCTGGCAGTTGAGGCATCCGGAAACATAATCAACTATATCCCTCTTCATCCGCCTCCACCAGTAATGCTGTTTCAAGTCCTGATACATCTTTGCGGCACCCGGAAGGATGGAATACCGCGAGCTATGGGCCTCTGCTAGAATCAGCTCTCGAAGATCATCTACATCGGGCACACAGATACGCCCCTGCATCCTCATAACTCCATCATCCCCGATGGTAACATCGCGAGCATTACCTCGCCGAACTCTATCCTGAAGGACCAGCAAATGAGGGTCGTCGAACCGACGCTCCCTGATGCGGTCAAATAGAGAAGACCGAGAAACCACACAAGCCAGAACCCGGCTGGGCTCCGAAAGATCCAGTCTAACAAACTGCCTGGCTAAAGCATGAACATCCATCGCCATAGGCCTCTCCGAAGCTGGTAGATATGCCAAACCCCAAACTCTTCGCCCGACGACTCAAGGCATCGGCAACCACATTAGCCTTGCCCGGATGATAGAGAATAGTAATATCATAGTCCTTCAGTAGCTCCAACGATCTCCTCTGACGCATATTCAGGTCCTTCTACTTAAGAAAGTGCTGCAAGCTCCGGTGATCAGTGTAGATCTCACAAGGAAACCCATATAAGTAATGACGCCAAATCTTCAAGGAGTGAACAATGCCAGCTAGCTCCAAATCATGAACATGATAGTTTTTCTCATGCACCTTCAGTTGTCTGGACGCGTAGGCAATCACCCTACCGTCCTGCATCAATACTGCATCAAGCCCAACTCGTGAGGCATCACAATATACTGTATAGGACTCCGAGCCTGTAGGCAACATCAATATAGGGGCCGAAGTCAAAGCTATCTTGAGCTTCTGAAAGCTCGCCTCGCACTCGTCTGTCTACTGAAAAGGGGCACCCTTTTGGGTCAATCTGGTCATAGGTGCTACAATCGAAGAGAACCCCTCTACAAAACGACGGTAATAGCCCGCCAAACCAAGGAAACTGCGAATCTCAGCAGCGGAGGAGGGTCTGGGCCAACTCTGCACGCCCTCCACCTTCCTCGGATCTACTCGAATACCATCACTCGACACCACGTGGCCCAAAAATGCCACCGAACTCAACCAGAATTCACATTTAGAGAACTTGGCATAAAGCTGCTTCTCCCTCAGAATCGAAGCACTATCCTCAAATGCTGCTCGTGCTCTTCCCGACTCCGGAATATACTAGAATATCATCAATGAAGACAATCACGAACGAGTCCAGATAAGGCCTGAACACACTGTGCATCAAATGTATAAAGGCTGCTGGGGTATTAGTCAGCCCAAAAGACATCACGAGGAACTCATAGTGACCATACCGAGTCCTCAAGGCAGTCTTCGGGATATCTGGCTCCCGAATCTTCAGCTGGTGATACCCAGAGCGCAAATCAATCTTAGAAAACACATGTGCGCCCTGTAGGTGGTCAAATAAATCATCAATGCGGGGTAAAGGATACCGGTTCTTCACTGTAACCTTGTTCAACCGACGATAGTCAATACACATACGCATAGAACCGTCCTTTTTTCTTCACAAACAACACAGAGAGCACCTCAAGGCGAAACACCGGGTCGAATGAAAACCCTTACCCAATAACTCCCGTAATCGATCCTTCAACTCCTTCAACTCGGGAGGAGCCATACGTACGGTGGAATAGAAATGGGCCGAGTGCCCGCAACAAATCAATAGCAAAGTCAATATCTCTGTCTGGCGGCATGCCCGGGAGATCAGCTGGAAATACATCAGAAAGTCACGTACCACAGGAACAGAATCAATAGAGGAGTGTCAATACCGACATCCCGCACATAGCGCTAGATAAGCCGCACACCCTTCTCAACCATACGGTGAGCTCGAGAAGGAAATAACACAGCTAGGGGTGTGATCTGAACCGATGCCTCCTCGTGACTAACCGTAATAATACCCGTGATAACGGAGTCAGATGCAACAACCGCGCAGCCGCTATCGTGAATAACATAGAATCCGGCATGTCCCCCTCTCGGTGGCGGCCTCGCGCACCCGACCCCCGCCCTCGGCCGGGCCGGGTAGGCGGAGTAGCACCGGAGCCGGAATGATAGTCTCGTCGGCCCCGAGAACCACGCCGACGTCGTGATGACCGACGAGGGGCTCCTCTCCCGCGCCCGGGGAACTCCCTAACCGGATGGCGAGTATCCCCGCACTCAAAACAAGCTCGGGAGGACGCGGTGGCCGTGATCGACCGGCCTCACCCCCACTAGTCCGACCCCTGGAAGTACCCCGCGCAGGAGGTGCACTAGAAACTCGGGGAGCATAATAAGGCTCCTGAGGTGCTGGAAGAGCTGGAGTACTACCGGCTGCTGGCAATGCCGAATGAACTGGACGACCGGAATAACCCCTGCCAAAACGACCGGCTGCTGAAGTGCGGGCACCAGAGAAATGGCCCGACTCACGAGACCTCTTGGCGTCTCTCTCTCCCCGCTCTCTAGGGAGCATACTCTCGATCCTCCCGGCAATGCTAACTGCCTGCTGATAAGATATATCTGTCTCCAGCTCTCTGGCCATGCTGGATCGGATAGGCAGAACAAGGCCCTCAATAAATCTCCGCACCCTCTCCCGGACTGTGGCTACCAAGGCCGGTGCATGCCTGGCAAGATGGGTGAAACTAATAGCATATTCCGATACTGACATGGAACCCTGTCGCAACCGCTCAAACTCCGAGCGCCAAGAATCCCTAAGTCTCTGAGGAACAAACTCTCTCAAAAACATATCTGAAAACTGCGCCCAGGTCAATGAAGCAGACTCCTCTGGACTATCCAACTCATACGTGCGCCACCAATCATAAGCGGCCCCACGAAACCGAAAAGCAGTGAAGGAAACCCCGCTGGTCTCCACAATCCCCATAGTACGAAGAATACGATGACACTCCTCCAGAAAACCCAATGCATCATCCGAAGCCAACCCACTGAACACTGGAGGGTCATATTTCTTGAACCTCTCCAATCTACGCTGCTCGTCCTCAGAGGCAGCTGGCCCACCTCGGGGCTATGCTGGGGTGGCAGGAGGCATAACCAAGACCTCTGGAACCTGTCCCACTGGCACACGCTGCTCAGGTGTAATGGCTGTGGTAGTCTAGGCTCCTCCCCCGACCTGGGATGTAGCTGCAAAGAGAGGAAGCAGTCCTGCCTGAGCTAGAGTGGTATACATACTCATGAACTGGGCCAGGGTCTCCTGTAGTGTTGGAGTAGTAGCAGCTGTAGTCGGTGTACCAGGTGCCTGCGCTCCAACCTGGTCTACCTATGGCACCTCAGCGGCAGCACGCGCGGGTGCTGTGGCTGCACCTCGGGCGCGTCCTCGTCCTCTACCTCGGCCCCGGCCTCTGACGGCGACAACAAGGGGCGCGGGTACCTGATCGTCGCGAGTAGCTCGTGTCCTCACCATCTGTGAGAGAATAGAAAGCAATAGTTTAGATTTGATGCCAAAATGTCGCACGACAAGGAATCCAAAAGAAATGAAGAGTTTCCTAAACGGTTACATAGCCCCTCGTAGATAAATACAGATGTCTCCATATCGATCAGCGAGACTCTAAGTAACCGGTCTGTGTCCCGTGACTCCTATGAACCTAACACTAATCGTGAACATGTCGTGATGGCACCCAGTCCCCACGACTAGGTAAGCCTAACATGTTGCAGAATATATAAGTTATGAACATTAAAGATAAGATAACAGTGGAATAATATAAATAAGATGTAATCCGTGCCGCTTGGCACATACAACCGTCAAGAACACACTGTATATAACACCACCAAGACCTGGAATCCCACGGGTAACACAGACTAAAAGAGGACATACAACTGTAGCTCTATGTATAAAGAGTATCTAACAACGGAATGAAGGAAAAACATCTACTAGCACAAGAATAGAAGGAAGGCCTCCGGATCCGCGGACGTAGCAGATCATACCTCGAGGACTCCCAAAATGCTGCTGAATCACCTGGTGTGAGCCCGTCCTGATGTACCTGGATCTGCACAATAAAAGTGTGCAGAAGAGTAGCATGAGTACACCACGACGGTACTCAGTAAGTGCCAAGCCTAACCTCGATGGAGTAGTAACGAGGAAAGGTCAGGGCCCTACTGAGAGAAAACAATTAGAAGATGATAATAATAATAATAAGCAGTTTAAATGACAATAATTCCGAAATAACAACAATAAAACGATTACTACAGCCGTCTACAATTAAATCAACAACAAGTAGCAAATTCAATTAACAAGTCCAGGACCTGGGAGAATTGAACCCACAGTCCCATTGACAGTACCCATGGGTCTCCGGGAATCGAACCCGCAGCCCATGTCTCAGTAAATCTCAGGATCTCCGGGAATCGAACCCGCAGTCCACATCTCAATAAATCTCAGGACCTCCGGGAATCGAACCCGCAGTCCACATTCTCAATAAATCTCCGGATCTCCGGGAATCGAACCCGCAGTCCACATGTCAATAAATCTCAGGATCTCCGGGAATCGAACCTGCAGTACACATCTCAATAAATCTCAGGATCTCCGGAAATCGAACCCGCAGTCTACGTCTCAACAAATCTCAAGATCTCCGGGAATCGAACCCGCAATCCCCAACAATATCACTCCGGGTCTCTGGGAATCGAACCCACAGCCCTGGGATCTCCGGGAATTGAACCCGCAGTCCACAAACACAGCAAATAAAGGAATACACAGAGAGAATATAATATGCTTAATTATAACTTCACCGATAAATAGTGCCAATAATTATCAAGAAGCTCAAGTAAGACAATTAGGCAACTAGACAGTTAAATACTACCAAATCATGCTTTTCTAACTACTACCGGGTAAGAATATCGAATTAACAACTAAAAGCAGGAATATCACTCATCGAACATTTTTAAGTAAAGTATGTGTTCAACAACCAGCGCATTTACACGCCCGTCACCTCGCGTACAAGGCATTTAAACTATCACATAATATCCTAGGGGTGAAAGTTCCCCCACACGAGGTTAGACAAGCCACTTACCTCAATTCCGGTACAAAACCGCTAAGAAATAACCCTCTTGCCGCGAATGTCGGCCTCCACAAGTGTAGTATCCGATAAAAATCAATAGAATCACATCAAAATAGGCCAATTGGGCATTACCCAATCAAAACAACTCAAAATACACCAAAACCCACAAGTTGCCAAAACCCGACTTTCGGTACGCTTATCGAAAAATCACGAAAGTTATATATTCGGGTTCCTTATCTCAATACGAGTCCGTGCATATAAAATTTATCGAGATTGAACTCCATTTGCCCATTCAAATCAAAGCTTTCCTAAATTTTAGGACTAGGGTTCAAACCCACCTTTAATCTCCCATTTTCAGTGAAATAATCACGGATTTCATGATAAACTAACGAATTAAGGTCAAGAAACTTACCCCCGATGATTTTCCGATGATTTTCCCTTCAATTTCCTCTCTTGGAGCTCAATAATGGCGGTTTTTGTGTGTTAGGCCGCGACTGAAATGTTATGGACTTAAAGTCACTGCCAGGCCAATTTACTCTACGCGATCGTAGCACTGGGCTTGCGATCGCGATGCACAAAATATGGGCGGCCTATTTTCCTCTACGCGATCGCGTTGTCCTGGACGTGATCGCAGTGAACAACTCAGCGACCCTACGCGATCGCAATGACACTAACGCGATCGCGAAGAACAAACTCGTCCGGCTCCCCAAACTACCCTACGCGATCGCATACTACCTCACGCGATCGCGATGCTTACTCTCCCAGACTTACGCGATCGCACGCCTTTCTTCGCGATCATAGAGCTCAGTTCTTTTCCTTTATGCGATCGCATGGCCATCTCCGTGATCGCGAAGAACAAAATTGCTCTGCAATTATTGCAGCAGCAACAACAGTGCCTTTTGGCACAAATTGGTCCGTTTGGACCCCCAAATTCATCCCGAGGCTCCCGGGACCCCAACAAAAACCACCAACATACTCCAAAACACGATACGAACTTATTCCAATAATAAAAACACGTCTAACAACATCAAAACCCATAATTCACATCGAATTCAAGCCTAAATTTCTTAAAACTTTCCGAATTGCACATTCGATCTAAAACACGACCAAACGACGTCCGAATGACCTGAAAATTTGCGGACATATCCAAAATCACATAACGAAGCTATAGAAATTGTCGAAATTCCATTCCGACCTCCGGATCAAAATCTCACCTATCGTTCGGATTCGTCAAAATTTCAAACTTCGGCATTTCAAGCCTAATTGAGCTACGGACCTCCAAAATACTTTGCGAACGCGCTCCCAACCCCAAAATCACCTAACAGAGCTAATGGAACCATCAGATTTCCATTCCGAGGTCGTCTTAACACTGTTCTGGCTACGTACCATTTTCTAACTTTAAAGCTCTCATTTAGGGACTAAGTGTCCCAAAATGCTCCAATTCTCAGAACCGACTCTCCCGGCAAACCACAATAGCAGAAATGAACTTAGGGGAACAGTTAAATTGGGGATTGGGGCGTAATTTCCTAAAACGACCGGCCGAGTCGTTACATTATGTATATCAAATGAGCATCAGACATAGGAGTACTTCTACATACAAGGCCAATTGACAAACTGATTGCCTACTGTGATGCAGACTGAGCAGCCTGCCCTAATACTAGGAAGTTTGTGATAGGATATATTGTCAATTTAGGGAGCTCCTTAATATCATGAAAATCTAAGAAGCAAAAAACAGTTAGTAGGAGCTCAACAGAACCTCTCTAATTGTGAAAACGAAGAGAAAATGATATTATTTAGCCGCTCTCAAAATAATAACTAAAAAAATATTTTTTGTATATTTTATATAGTATGTTATACAGAAAAATTATATTAATTTTATACACTATTTCGATTACCGAAGTGTAAATAGTTTCTGGTGCGGGCTAAAAATAATAATACCCCGAAAAACAATGTCAAAAAATTTGATTCATTTTTTTACTCCTTCCATCCTAATTATGTGGCGGAATTTGAATTTCGAAGAAAAAGAAGTTACTTTATTTTTTCATATGCTTTTTAGATATTTTGAATTTTGAATTTTTATGACTTATAGTACTTTTTTATGTAATTTTCAAATATATAAATTTTGATTTAAAAAATTTAAACTTTTAATATTTGAATTTACAATTAAAATTAAGAAATTTAACTATCAAAGTTCGATATACTTTGCGTAAATTGCACCAAAAGGAGTACTACAAGTTTACAAACTACCATAAAAGGATTTGGTACATGTGCAAGATCATGTTCCATTCCGAGCGTCACCCTAACCGGCCACCGCCTTAGAGTTATATACAATTGAGATTTCTAATAATAAATAAATTTATCTACTCCGTCCAACCTCAAATAGTTATATAGATAATTATATTTGTTTCAAAGTATTTGATGTTTTATAAAAACAAGTTATCATATGTTACTTTAAAAAAAATTTATTCTTACTGTTTCAGCGAAAAATTATTTAAGTGGAACGTTAAGAGACACATAAAGAGTAGACTTAATAAATACTCTAATGATTATGGCAATTAAATTGTCCTTTTTAAGGTTGTACAAAAGCTTTAAAATACATGTAATATATATAAGTTAAATAAAGAAAGAATTATAAGAAAATGTACATGACTTAACACCATAATAAAAGATAGTTCATATTTTTAAGTCTTATCCCCCTAGTCTATATTGTATATATTTTGAAAATACTAGGTCTTGCAAATTCAAAATATATGTTCTTATAATCATTGCTTTTAAAAGCTATGGAGTTAAATCTCTATTCTCACAATCATTATTTTCACTCTTTCTTCTCCTCATTTTTTTTACATATGCTTCAATGGGCCATCCGCCATTACTGTTTCTCCCCCTATATCACCTGGTTGCAATATACAAAAATTGAAGAGTAGAAGTTCACCATTAAAGGGCATTCAAAGCTTTGCTTTAAAAAATAGAATTTCTTGTAATTCTTAGTTGTTTGGATTGGGTGTTGTTCCAATTGATTGAAAATATCAAAAGGAGTTTAAAGTTTAAATTTGAAGTGATCTGGAGTAGATTTGAGCAAGATTTGAATTAAATTTCAGAAAAAACGCAAGGAAGAAGACAAAGTCAGTTTTTTGTATAATTATGTATAGCTTGTATAATAGTGTATAAACACATCGTATACACTATTATACACTTTTATACACCTTTGTACAAACGTCTGTAGACGAACTTCTTCCACGATTTTCAGCTGCAATTCCTGTTCAAAACCAGTCCAAATCTCCATTAAATGACTTCACCATGGAGGGGAAGTGTGGAAACACTATAGATCCTCCTAATTTGGGAGGGGTAAGAAAAAAAAAAGCCACGTATTTAAGCTTGTTAAAAATCTAATTTTTACCACCCAAATGGATTTGGTTTGTTGAAATAATATTTGGGTCACAATTACTAATTCGAAAATTAACTTAAAAGCTTGAGCAATCATTTTTAAAAATTAAATGGTAATTTTGAGAATCTATTAGAGTTGGATTTTAGCCTATTATTTTTGGGCTTGTTGGTTGTAAATTCAAATATGGGCTTTAAAATTGAATAATGGGGAGCCCAATTATTCTTATGTGAAATTATCCCTTAAATAAATAATATTTTTTTTTTTTATATATATATATATATATATATATATATATATATATATATATATATATATATATATATATATATATATAT
Source organism: Nicotiana noctiflora (assembly GCA_032618575.1). NCBI lineage: Eukaryota > Viridiplantae > Streptophyta > Magnoliopsida > Solanales > Solanaceae > Nicotiana > Nicotiana noctiflora. The sequence goes on from JASVEL010004228.1 coordinate 253,422, forward strand.
ATATATATATATATATATATATATATATATTGATTTGGTATAAACACCGATGAAAGTAAGTTTTATCCTGAATATTGTAATTATATTAGAACCAAATTTCAAAAAGAAAAAAAGCTGAGGAGAAGGTGCAATTCTACTTTAAACATACACCAGAGAACCATTATTTTGGAGTCGGTGACATAAATGAATCACATGCCCATCAGCCCATGAAACAGGAAAAGGAAATCGTCGAGCCAGTTTGCTAGTATTATCATGAATCCATTGGACCAGACGTCGGTGTACCACGTACTCCTTTGAAAACAAACGTAGGAACGCACGTATAAAAGAAGCAACGACGACAATTGTCTCCAGTGCATGATCTTGCCATTTTCTTAGCAAAAACCAATGGATCTTGGACTATACAGAAACATTGAAATTAATTCAGAAATCCACCGGCTAAGATATTTTAGAAACTAACTCATTATTTTTTATGTACCAGCTAGCTCCAAGTTCATTTAGTGCGTGATATTGAGATCTAACTTTGCTTAATTTTCAAGTGGAACTCCCCGAATCTAGTGGCAAGTTGAAAGATCTGAATGAATTTACTTCGACTCCAATTACTTAACGATCAATCTTACCGGAAGTTCCTTCATCACATATGTTCGTCCAACGGCATGTAATTAAATTAAGCTAGTATTTGGACATAAATTTGGTTGAAATTGAATGAATAAATAAACAAACTTTTTATGTTGTATTGAAAATATTTTTGAAAATTAAAGTTGTGTTTGAATATGCATTTTATTTGAAGAAAATTAAAGTTCTGTGAGTGAAAGAAAAACTTTCACTCAAAAACTACCTGGATTTGAAAATTTGTAATCAAAGTTTTTTTTTTTTGAAAAAATAAAGCAAAACTTTATGACTAAACGAAAGCTTCAGTGTATATGAAGTGTTAAATGTATTTGAGACAAGAGAAACTTCTGGTATTGACAAAATCTCAGCAGAGATCTATTCTAAATCAACATTTCATGCGATTGAAATGAGAAGAAGATGATAAAGAAGGATAAGAACTCAGAAAAGAAGAACTCAGAGTAGAAGAAAGAAAAGACAGTTATTTTCGTTTGTACAGTACATCACTCTTGTATCTCTCAGACGAGACTAATGTGTGAGTGGAGTGAAAAGTCTAAAATTGTAACGACCCGGCCCGTTGTTACGGGAATTACCACCCCGTTACCTTGTATTTACATATCTTATGCTTTTATATCAGTATTAGAGTATATCGGGTGAGTTAGGAGTGATTTGGATTGAAAATGAAGCAAATAGTATGTTTGAAGGAAGCTTGAATGTGGGAAGTCAACCTAGAGTTGACTATTGAGTTAGAGTGCTCGGAACCGGATTCCGATGATTCGACTAGTTTCGGGGGATCATTTATGACTTAAGAGAGCAATCGGAATTGAATTCGGAGGTCCGGTGTAGTTTTAGGCTTGAATTGGCGAATGTTGATTTTTGGCGAAAACCGGATGGTAGGTGATATTTTGATCCGGAGATCGGAATGGAACTTCGACAATTTCTGTAGCTTCGTTATGTGATTTTGGATATGTCTGCAAATTTTCAGGTCATTCGGACATCGTTTGATCGGGTTTTAGATTGAATGTTAGTTTTGAAAGTTTTGAAGAAACTTAGGCTTGAATTCATGTGGAAATGGTGATTTTGATGTTTAGGATGGTGTTTTTGTGATTGAAACAAGTCCGTATCATGTTTTGGAGTATGTTGGTGGTTTTCGTTGGGGTCCCGGGGGCCTCGGGATGAATCCGGGGGTCCAAACGGACCATTTTTGGGAAAAATGAGAAGGCTGGTTGCTGTCATAAATGCAGCAGGAATTTGCTCTCCGCGATCGCGGGGCGGGGGACGCGATCGCGTAGGGTTAGGGGCTAGACCAATGCGATCGCAGGAGAACCAGTCGCGATCGCGTAGAGTTAACCGGGTGACCATCTCGATCGCATGAGCATCTACGCGATCGCGTAGGAGAGAAATGGGGTCCAGGGAATTTGTGCTACGCGATCGCAGGAAGAGAGACGCGATCGCGTGAGTCCGGATTTTTGAACATCGCGATCGCGTGAGGCGAGCCGCGATCGCGTAAGGTTAACTGCTCTGGCAGTGAATTAAATCACAGAACAAAATGCTCACGGGTTTATACCCCAAAAAACACAATTTTGAGCCCTAGAGAGAAGAAAACTCGAGGAGAACACTGAGAAATCATCGGGTATTCGTCTGAGGTAAGATTCTTGACTCAAAAACATCATTTTATGGTAGGATTAACATCAATCTTCATGAAATTGGGTAGAAATCTTGAAGAAATGTGGCCTAGATATTGAAAACGAGATTTTGAGTTTTGGGAGGCCATTTGAACTTCGATTTCGATAAGTTTTATATGTACGGACTCGTGGCGAGATGAGGGTCGCGTTGGTACTAATTTCGGAATTTTCCGAGCAATGGGCTCGGGGTCGGGTTTTACCAACTTAGTGTATTTATGCGAATTTCATGTAAATTGAAATGGGTTATGATTCTTTGACCCGTATTTGATATAATTATTGTGGTTTGACTAGATTCTACGCACGAGGGAGCTAAATTCAAAGGAAAAGGCATCGCGGACGAGTCTACGACCGGCTAGAGGTGAGTGGTTTGTGTATATGGTAGCTTGAGGGTTCGAAACCCCGGCTTAGCACATTGTGACGCTAGTAGGGCATGGCTCGCACACCGTGGCAGGTGCGGGATTGATTGTGACTAGGGTTTGAGACTTGGTCCATCCCGGATGTAAATAATATGCTATTAGTGTTGGAAATACACCGTATTTGATATATTTGTGGGCGATAAGCCTTGTTTGTAGCGTCCTTAGAGGACAATATTTATGTGATAGCTATATTTGCTTAATCACTGATCTCAGTCCTGAAAATTGAAATCACATTATTGATATGCTAAGTCACCGGCTTTGGCAAATTTAATAAAGTTAAAGTATTTTTCATAAATTATGAATATGAACTGGAAATTAAGAAGAATGAACTGTTTTTGTGACTTATTTGATTTATGTGGACTGAGGATGGATCGGGCTGCACGCCGCAGCGGTAGATATGAGGATCGGGCTGCACGCCGCAACAGTATTGCGCTTGGGCTGTAGGAGCCCCTCCGGAGTCTGTACACACCCCCACTGAGCGCCGTCGATGTTAAATTGGATCGGGCTACACGCCGTAGCGGTTATATGTTTTGCATTGCATCTTTATTTTGTTGAATTACTATGTGGTAGATGTATTGTGCTGTTGATGCTAGTTCGTAGGAGGAATCGAACCGTAGTTTAGCTTCATTATGTGGTATTCTGTGGATTTCTTATTTTCAGCTACTTGTATATATTTATTACTCACCGAGTACTTAGTACTCACCCCTACTCCCTGCACCTTTTGTGTGCAGACTCAGGTACTCAGGAGCAGTAGACAGGCAATTCCAGCGTTTGCAGTGTCATATCGAGTTGCTGAGGTAGCTGCCTACGTTCGCAGAACCTAGCTTCTCCTCTCCTTTCCAGTTGTTATTTGTATTTTGTATTCAGACTTGAGTATTTCTATACAGTACTCTCTATTCCTGTTGGGTTTTGCTAGAGGCTCTAGACTTGTGACTCCGCATCGTTGGGGGTGTCAGTATTTTGTTCATTACTATTATTATTGGAGTTCTTAAACTCATATATTCTTCTTGGGATGTCTATTTGGGACTGATATCGTTGTGATAATTAAATTGTTGGTCTGGCCTGGCCTAGCTTAATTGTTGGGCGCCATCACGACCGGATTTGGGTCGTGACAAGTTGGTATCAGAGCCTAGGTTACTAGGACTCGCGAGTCATGAGCCGGTTTAGTAGGCTTTCGCGGATCGATACGTAGACGTCCGTATCTATCCTCGGAGGGCTACAAAAACTTTAAGAAAAACCTCATTTTCTTGGATTCATATCGTGCGATTTGTGTTATCATGAAATTAAATTTTTCCATTTTCGATTCTCTCGCGGATGGCGAGAACACGTGCTAGCCGGACGTGGCGGGCGACCACCATCGGCACCCAGCGAGGTCGTGGTCGTGGTCGTGGTAGAGGTAGGGGCAGCGACGCAGCACTCGCCGACCCACCACCGACCGTACTCGTGGTCGATTCTCGCACCGGTGGCCCGCACTCGGGACCGCATTCCGGCGGAAGACGCTCCGAGCAACTCGAGTTCGGGCACCGGCAGTGCCCATCGTCATACCGTGCCTTCGCGAGACCTTGGCTCGCATTTTATCGCGTGCACGAGCTTGGCTCGGCGTAGTTGCAGCCACCGCCGCAGCGTCTTCTTCACAGTGCGGGGAGGGAATCGCACCCCCGTGGCTCGCACACCCGAGCCGGCTGTTCAGGGACTTCAGCCGTCGCACCGGCCTCTCGCTTATATGGTTCCGGCTATGCCCGACGACGAGCAACGTCGTTTGGAGAGATTCGAGAGGCTACAGCCCTCCGACAATCCGGTGGTGCCGAGGGCGAGGACGCCCGTGGTTTTCTGGATAAGGCGCATGCTTCGCACCGCGGTATTCTAGAGTCCAGGGCGGTGTTTCATTCACCACTTTTCGCCTTACAGTGCAGCATTTCGGTCGGTGGGAGGATTTCGAGAGGCGCAGGCCCGCCGGGGCAGTGCCCCTCACTTGGCAGCAGCTCTCCACGGTATTCTTGGAGAAGTACGTGCCTCGCCTCGCAGATAGGAGCCGCGACGTCGCTCGAGTGGTCGAAGCGAGGAGATACGACGGCTTATCGCGTACGAGACGAGATTCACACGCTGGCCCGTCATGCCACGTGGATGGTTCCTACGGACACAGAGAGGATTCGGAGATTTATCGATGGCCTTATTTATCCCATCCGCATATTGATGACCGGGGAGAGAGTTTCGACAGTTACCTTTGAGGAGGTAGTTGATGCTGCCCGTCATATCGAGATAGATCGCCGCAGAGAGCGGGAGGAGAGAGAGGCCAAGAGGCCTCGTGGTACCGGCGCACACAGCGGTGCTCCGTCTGTGGGCCAACCTCGGCATAGCGAGAGGTCGTTCTTTCGAGTCTCACCGGTCCGGACGTGCGAGTCCAGCCGGGGTTTCATCGGATCGCGGTCGTCGTGGCCATCGTGGTTATCGGGGTCAGCAGAGCCGTCAGCAGAGTCAGCCTGCACTGAGTGCTCTTCCAGCTCAGAGCTCTGCTCCTGCTTCCTCAGCACAGGGTTCATCTGTAGCGAGGGGTCCTCAGTAGCCCCTTCTTCCATCTTCAGGCCGTTGTTTTGAGTGCGGTGACTTGGGCCATATCAGGAGATAGTGTCCTCGGTGGCTTCGTAAGCGGTCTCAGCAGAAGGATCAGCCCTCGTCTTCTACTCCTGTTTCTTCAGCGCCAGCACAGTCGACTAGGACTGGTGGCCAGGTATCCAGAGGTCGCCCTAGGGGCGAGGATCGTACTGGTGGAGGCCAGGCTCGTTTCTATGCTCTTCCGGATAGGAAGGATGCTAGTGCTTCAGATGCGGTCATTTCAGGTATTATCTCAGTCTGCCACATGGATGCTTCTGTCTTATTTGATCCCGGATCCACCTATTCTTATGTCTCTACTTATTTTGCACATCATTTGGGTATGACCCGTGGTATTCTTGCTTTGCCCGTACATGTGTCTACCCCAGTGGGGGATACTGTTGTTGTGGATCAGGTATATCGATCCTGTATTATTACTATTGGGGGTCCGGAGACCCGAGTTGATTTATTACTACCGGGCATGGTAGATTTCGATGTAATTCTAGGCATGGATTGGCTATCTCCTTACCATGCGATTCTGGACTGTCATGCCAAGACAGTCACACTAGCTATTCCAGGTAATCCGAGGATCGAGCGGCGTGGCTTGACTGATTATGTGTCCGATAGAGTGATTTCTTATATAAAGGCCCAACGAATAATTGGCAAGGGTTGTTTATCTTATTTGGCCTTCATTAGAAATGTTGAGGCCGAGACACCCAGCCTTGATTCGGTCCCCATTGTGAGGGAGTTTCCGGATGTATTTCCAGCAGACCTACCAGGCATGCCGCCTGACAGAGATATTGACTTTGGTATTGACTTGATGCCGGGCACTCAACCCATTTCTATTCCTCCCTATCGCATGGCACCAGCAGAGTTAAAAGAATTGAAAGAACATCTTTAGGAACTCTTAGATAAGGGTTTCATTCGTCTGAGTGTGTCACCTTGGGGTGCACCGGTGTTGTTCGTGAAGAAGAAAGATGGCACAATGATTCTGTAGCTTCATTATGTGATTTTGGGTATGTCTGCAAATTTTCAGGTCATTCGGACATCGTTTGATCGGGTTTTGGATTGAATGTTAGTTTGGAAAGTTTTGAAGAAACTTAGGCTTGAATTCGTGTCGAAATGGTGATTTTGATGTTTAGGATGGTGTTTTGTGATTGGAACAAGCCCGTATCATGTTTTGGAGTATGTTGGTGGTTTTCGTTGGGGTCCCGGGGGTCTCGGGATGAATCCGGGGGTCCAAACGGACCATTTTTGGGAAAAATGAGAAGGCGGGTTGCTGTCATAAATGCAGCAGGATTTTGCTCTCCGCGATCGCGGGGCGGGGGACGCGATCGCGTAGGGTTAGGGGCTAGACCAATGCGATCGCAGGAGAACTAGTCACGAATCGCGTAGAGTTAACCGGGTGACCATTGTGAGCACGTGATTTTTGCCTCACTTGAGAAGTACTCCCAGAAAATTCAAAAATAAAAATAGTTTCGTGTTGGGTATGATTTTTGTGATTTTGTGTTATTTTATCTTTTGTGTGCACGTTTATTTACCTAAATTAAAAATACAAAAAAAATATATATGCTAAGCTTTGCATTTTTAGTGTTTGATATCGAAGTCATGTGATTTACATTTAAGTGATATGTAATTGTGTGGGATAATTGTATGCATATATATATATATATATATATATATATACATGTACATATATATATGTGTAGTAATGAGATCAAATTGGGCCATAGTTTAGTCCAGGAATCCCAGTCCGCCCAACCCAATACTCACCCCCAGCATCTATCATTGTGGCATTCGATCTGGACCGTTGGATTTTATCATCCAACGGCCCAGATTAATCCTTTAATTCCAAACATACCCGGTCCAAGACTCACCCAAACGACATCGTTTCATTAAGTGGGTAGATCCAAGCCGTCGATCTAAGTTGATCCAACGGCCTAGATCCCATCCCACGCGTGGTATATATTCCTGATCCCTTACCCCGCCCCCCTTTCAGACCCCCCCTGCTTCGTCCCTCAGAAGCTCTCAAAGCCCGGTGTAACGCCGCCCTCCTCCGCCGTACTCCGCCTGCCGGAAATCGCCTCACGGCGGTTCCGGTAGGCCAATCACCACCAAACCAATGCCAAAGCCTTCCCCTCACCTCCCCCATCACGAACCCAGCCTCCACTAACCTCGAATCATGCCGGAGCTCCTCGAATCTTCATTTGAAGATTCGAGTCAAACTCGAACCAATGCCAAATCACCCCAAATTCACACCACAGTCTCCTCACACCTCCCCCACACTCCCAATGACATTGGTTTGCTTCGAATCTAACCAAAAATGCAAAAGCCCCAAATCCGAGCCCAAGAACCCTAATTTTTGAAGAAACTCAATTCAAGCCGGGTTAGCCGTAATTGAAGTCCAATGGACTTTAGTCTAGGTGTTCTCAATCGAGAACATCTTGATTAAAGCCCGTTTGGCTTCAATAGTTCACAAATTTTGGTTCAAAGCCCGGGTCGGCAGTTTTCTTATGAGGTATCCATTCATTCTCTGGTCAATTCAATTCAATTGTGTGAACATATGTGCTTGTTTTGGTTTGTGTTTCTATTTTTATCTGTTATTAATTTCTCATATCAGTTGATCTATTCTCCTCCTTCAACAGACCTTTTATGTGGTCGATTCCTATTCTTTACCAATTGTTGTTTGAATTCAATGCCTAGTTCGTTTAATATCGTCAACAATTCGATTTGTTTGTATAATTTGCCCTGGCCTGCCCGTATGCAATGCAAGTATGGGATTTGGTTGCTTGTTTAATTCTGGATTAAAGAGTTAATTGTTTACAGAGTTAGGATTTAATTGAGATTGTTTATTTAAATCACTTGCCCATAAAGGGGCTAGTGGAACCTGCACAGCAGGGTATCCCACTGATGCCCTGCCCCCAGCCTCATTGTTTAATGCTGGAGTCCATACCTGGGACAGTAGATAGTGGGTTTGCAGGGAATATGATGGGTTGGGGAGTCAGGGTAGGGGTAACCTTAGGGGCTGCTGGTCAGCTATAAGATGGGAGACAATCTGAGAGTAAAAGGGGGGGATACAGACAGTGAGGACATTTTTCAGAGTACCTGGAGAGGAGATAAAACAGTGATAACAGGCAAGACCTGGAGAGCAAAAACAGTCATAGCTTAGAGAGAAAACCTGAGGGAACATAGAGAGCAAGGATACCTTTTCGATACATACATACAAAGATACAAAGAGAACAAAAGGGATAGAGAGGTGACTGTTTCATTGGGTTTTTCTTTGGTTACTGGTTCGTGATTTTGATTCAGTGGCTGAGTGTGTGGTCTTTGGTTGCCTGTTGTCTTGTGTTGGTGGTGCTTGAGCCATTGCTTTAGCTGATTCAGTGTTGAGTGTTGTGATAGCCCCAGTGTTTGCTGCTTGGTTCATTCGATTGGTTCACTGGTTGTTGCTTGCTATTGGTTTAGTTGAGTGCTGCCACTAGTCGTTGCTACTTGTTTGTGTCTGGTTTGCTGTGGTAGTTCCAGTGTTGTGCTGCCTGAGTGATTGTGGCTGCCGTTAGTCATTGTTGTTGCTGCTGTGTGGTGTTGCTGTTGGCTGAATCATTGGATATTATTTGTTGCTGTTGGTCTCAAGTTTACCACTGGTTCATTAATTGTGGTTGCTGTTAGTTTTGTTTGATTGCTGCCACTGTTTTTTTGTTGGTTGGTATATTGTTGTTATTGGTTTACTGTTGGTTGTTATTGGTCTTTGATTGTTGCGGCTCCTGTTACTGTTCTTGTTGCTGTTGCTGCGTTGCCATTGCTCACTCTTCCTTGTTGCTGTTGGTTTACTATTGGTTGTTATTGGTCTTTGATTGTTGCTCCTGTTACTGTTCTTGTTGCTGTTGCTGCATTGCCATTGCTCACTCTTCCTTGTTCTTCCGCATTCCGGGTACACACCTCTGTTATTGTAGTTCCTTGGTTCGAAAAGAATGAAGTTTGAAGCTTATGCATAAAGTCTATTGAAACATGTAGTCGTCTAAAGCTCTTATGTTCAATTACATTCCGTTATTCTCCAATTAAGCTTGTATTGTTAGTCTTGGTTATGGAAAAGTGTAGCTAGGCCAAAGATACACTATCATTAGATATGAACGTAAACCCGAATTAGTCTGTTGTATCTCTATTCAATCTTCCCTACTCATGTGTGTAATCTCTAAGCCTGTTAAATGATAGACCTTATGTTACAAGCAAGATTAGCTAGGGAGTTGTTACTCAACGGAATGACGTAATTAGATTAAAAAGAGTCGGGGGTGCATTTCATGTGACCCGACCCCAATTTTGGGCAAGAGTAAACAAAGCATGTCAGGAACCACAGGCGCATTTCATGCGGTGTGGTTCGTAGCAAGTTTTAAGTAATTTGGAATCAACTCTTAAGTAAGATACAGTGGGATGTAGTTCGCTTTAGATTTGAATCAAAGGTACGCCTCGCCCAATAGTTACACTAATCACATAGCCGTCATAAATGTACATATAAATACTTAGATTTCGAGATACGTCGTTTCTTAACGAATATCACGCCTTTCTCAACAGTGTAAATAAGTAGTCGATCCGGGCGCATATTTTAGTTTTACCCTTTAAATACGGGTGTGCATTTCATGTAACCCAAATCCAAACCCCGAAATGTTGAATAAAGATATGTCGAGGATCCGGGTGCATTTCATGTGACGTGATTCGAAAGCATATTTTTAAGCAACTTTCTCTTTCGTAAATCATAACCAATAATAAAGCGGTAAAAAGATATTAACTTGCACTAAGTACATAATTGTAAAAAGCAGATAGATAAGCCAAACACGACAGTTGAGCGACCGTGCTAGAACCACGGAATTCGGGAATGCCTAATACCTTCTCCCGGGTTAATAGAATTCCTTATCCGGATTTCTGGTTCGCGGACCGTTAAATAGAGTCATTCTTTTCCTCGATTCGGGATTTAACCGGTGACTTGGGACACCATAAATCTCCCAAGTGGCGACTCTGAAATAATTAAAATAAATCCCATCTCGATTGTCCTTTAATTGGAAAAACTCTTTGCATCCTCGCGGGTGCGTAAAAAAGAGGTGTGACAGCTCTGGCGACTCTGCTGGGGAATATTTTAGAATTCGAGCTCGGAATAACTGTTGTATTTGGCATATTTATTATCTGATTCTTTTACATGTTGGCATCAATGTGCAAAATGTTGTTTTTACCGCTTTGATATTTTGTGAACTGTACATATAAATTGTGCCGGAACCAATCTCCTCTCTGAGTCTTCTAAATCATGAAGAAGGGTGCACTTCGTGTGACTTCTTTTCTGTATAGTGTCTAATTCCCATTTTAGAACGAGGTTTGGATAAGTTGCAAAACCGGTGAAGCTTCTGTATTCCCGGGTTGCTGCCTCCTCCTCGGCTCGAGCTGTCCGCTCGGGTAAGCCAAGTCTAGAACAGATAAACCCAGGTTTTTAAACCTAGAATAACAAAGCTTCATGCCGGATCCCTAGTAGGAAACGTTTATTTGCATCATGTCGCATTTTGGCTTAGGGGACTCAACACAGGGGTTGGGTCCGTCTAGGACAGGTGACCCGAAATGAACAGACTATCCTGCTGCATCCTGTTTGTCTTGCGCATTTATCTGTTATAGACTTGCATGCTGACCGGCTTAAAAAAAAAAAAAAAAAAAAAAAGAAAAAAGAAAAAATGTGTTTTGTTCTTAAGATAGAAATAGCTTATTTGTTTTCCTTTAGTAAAATGAATAAATAATGGCGTTTGTCTCGTCAAAACCGAACTACGTGGGTTTGATTCTCATCGGATGTGAGATACGTAGGCAACCTCCATCAGGTCCAACTTCACCTTTTGAAAAATGGCCGAAAAATCAAAACTAACTTTTGTACTAAATAAGTCGGTGACGCTGTTTTTAAAAATAGCCGAATGTTCCCGAAAGGGACGCCGAAGGCTAATTTCGTATAAACGGCCACCTTTGGGTCAATTTTGATTTCGATCAATTTACCCCACAGCCTTTAAAAGCCTTCGTCCCCGAGACGTTGAAAGGCCGTGATTGAAAACTGATTTTTTCATTTTTAGCAAAACAAAGTTGTTTTCTTATTTACATCACCTTAATAAATGTGCAGGATGAGCACGAATCAGAATAAATCATTTTCAATCTTTAGTGAGGTCCCTCAGCAGCTCCGTATATGGTGGAACGATTTGGAAGACAATAGCAAAAAGGTTGTAGGGAGAATTTTGGGAGGTTTGGTTGATCTGTTGAATATCGAGCCAAGGGAGGACATCATCAAGGCACTGGTATCTTTCTGGGATCCGACCCGCAATGTGTTCCGTTTTGTTGACTTTGAACTGACGCCCACATTAGAGGAAATTGCGGGCTATGCAGGACTAAATGGGAAATTAAGAGGGCAATACCTGCTCTCACCAAGACCGGTATCTCCACACGGGTTTCTGGATTTGCTGAGCATTAGTCGGAAGGTGAAAAATGATGATCTGCTGAAAGGGTATTGCGATCTCCAATTCTTATATCAACGGTACGGCACTCCTCGGGGTTTTGAAGAGTCGAACCTTGGACTGACTCACGCAGGGAATAGAATCAAGTGGGAGGCCAGACGAATTCTAGCATTCATAACGACATTCTTGGGGATTGTGATTTGTCCGCGCGAAGATAAGAAAATAGAGATAAGTCTGGTAGGAATAGCCGATGTTGCAATCAAAAAGGCTACCAGCACGGTGGTCCCTTTGGTTTTGTCCGAAATCTATCGAGCCTTGACTGTATGCCGAGAAGGGGGCAATTTCTTCCAAGGTTGCAATCTGTTACTTCAACTATGGATGCAAGAACACCTCCATCACCGAACACAATACATGAACCATGGGTTGACCGGAAAAAACTGTATCAGGGGTTTCGAAGAACGGATGATGGGTGCTGTATTCCCTGAAGGCGTCGAGGCATGGCTTGCACGACTGAGCTCAATAGAAGCCGATCAGATTGAATGGGCATTCGGGTGGTTACCCGATACCGAAGTAATATATATGGCAGCCGAGGAGTGTTATATCCTTCTGATGGGGATCCGCAGTGTCCAACCATATGTCCCTCACCGTGTATTACGTCAACTAGGAAGGTTTCAGGTTATTCCTACCGATCAAGACCTAAGGAAGTACGCCATTGAGTTGAGCCCGGGAGTTGTCTTCCCCGAAGAGAAGGTTAGAAGGCCGTGGCACGAATGTCGGTTCCTTGAGCCTAAAACCATGGTCCGGGAACTATCTAAGGGAGAGGTGGACCCAAAGTACAACGTGTGGTTCGGGAAAAGATTTCAGATTCGTCGGAAATGTTCTAAAAGAGCCCATGTCCAACAGTTCACGGAAGATTCACGGGAACAATGGGATTGGTTAGCAAAGGAGGAGGGATACAGGACGAAGATTGGCAGGATAGAACAACAGGTCCGGGACCTCCAATTCGAGAAGAACATGCAAGCTGCCACCGACGAAGGAGACAAAAAGAAGTTGGCACAAGAAAATGACTTCTTGAGAGCTCAAATCCAGCAAATGAAAAGGGATGCTGACAGACAGTCGAGGAGTCGGGCCGACGAAAAATTGATAAGGGGTTTGAGAAGCCAAGTCACCGACATCCAAAGAGAATTGGACGAGTCAAAAGCCCAAATAACGAGGATCCGTGCTAGCTGGAAAAAGGAGGCACATCAACATGCACTTCACCTAAAGCGGGTAGAAGAAGATTACACTGATATCATCACTAGCCCGAGGGAAGCAAATGTTGTCCTTAGGGAGCGGGTTTTCAAGCAAGCCCAAGATGCCGGAGCAGACCTCGACCGCTGCCACAATTTGATGGCCCGACTGCAAGGACAAGTGGATAGGCTCCTAGATCAAGTCACCAACAATGCTCGAAGATCGGGGGCGAAAAACCAGCAAATAGAGCGGCTACTCGGAGAAAGGGACATGATCAAGGATAGAATTGGAGAAATCGGGCACTATGTCACCATGAAGTGCCTAGCTTGTGAACGAATGCCCCGCGCCGACCTTTTCGCTTCAATTATGGGTTATGTTCACCGGATCATGGAAGAGTTGAGGGAACTGCACAAGGACCTCACACCAAGGCCCGCGGCAAGGCCGAATGATGCCTCGCGGGCCCCCAGGGATTTTAGGGCATTAGATTTTTGATTGAAAATGTATTTTGAAATGTTGAGTCAAGCTAGTTGGCATTTTTATCTTTACTTTCCCAAGTCAAGCATTTTCTTTTGTTTTTGCTGATTATTGTAAGACGTGTTTTGTAACTACACGGTTTTATTTGATATAAAAGTTACTGAATTTTGCCACAATCTTGTCGCAAGAACTACGCTCGGTCTGATTCACGCGGGGTCGTGATACGTAGGCAATCCGCATAAGATTCGACCACCACTAAAAAGAAAGAAAAGAATCCAAAGGTTAAATAACAATAAGGCTTGCAAAGATAGTCGAAAAAGAAAAAAAAGGAAAAGAAAAAGAAAAAGAAAAAGAAAAAGGGCCGGAATGACGCATGTTAAAGAGTACATGTAGAAATGGTTATTTGGTTAGGTGCATCGCATCCAACGTGCTATAACATATCTGTCAAACTCGGTGAACTAACAAGTTTGTTGCATTCCAGAGAAAGTTTAGCAGTTGGTTTGACAGAATATACTGGCCAACCATCACTACCGTACTAGATCCAAAGGACCAATTACAGTAAGCATGTCGAGTTCTGGCAAGAGTCTCGAGGAAGAAAAGTCCGAGCTACAAATCATGAAAGAAGAGGTAGACCGGTTAAAACAACAGATAACAGAGACGCACCTGGCCTGGGCCAGGGAACAGTCTTCACCAAACCGTCCTACTCTCGCCTCAGCTCCGGAACATCCGCCCATCGATCCTTCAACAAGCGCCCCGAGCTATCCATACTTTCAGGGGGAAAATCCATATGTCACCCACATTCCGCCAGCCAAACCAAATCCTCCTCCAGTCACCCCTGTTTTTGTAGCACCTCCACCTGCTCCTCTGCAAAGGCCGGCCAGCGAGCCATATGTTCACATCCATGACAACTCTTACTATCCTCCAGAGCCTACTTTCAGGGCTCCTGAACCACAATCACATACACCTCATCGGGATAATCCGGCAGAACCCGAAAAACACTTCCAAAGTTCGGAACACGAGGAAGTTGTCGCAAAAGTTAAAAGCTCCGGAGCATGCGTCCTTCAGGAACACGCACGGCTTAGGCAACCAGGTCGGCGTCGCCTATAAAGATCCGTGTCCATTTCCGGACGTCCAGCTGCCACCAGGATTTAAAATGCCCAAATTCGACCTATACGAGGGCACGGTGACCCAGCCGTCCACCCGCGGGGTTTTGCAAAGAAACGAGAGGGCCGGAGGATCGGGACGAGCTTCGATAGCCTACTTCGCCGTAGTCCGGGAGGATCGGCGTTGGAGTGGTACACCAGACAAGACCCCGACAGATGGTTTACGTGGGATGATTTGGCTCAAGCTTTATCGGCCAGTTCCAATACAATCTCGAGATAATCCCCGACCGCCTATCATTGCTAAAATTGGAGAAAGCTCGCCGAAAGCTTCAGTGAATTTGGTTTCCGACGGAGGGAACAGGCGGCGGGTGGATCCACCGACGAGAGAGAGCGAGATGGCGGACTACTTCTTGCAGGACATTCGAGCCCACCTACTTCGGACATCCGGTAACGTCCGTAGGCAAATCATTCACCGAGGTGATAAAAATGGGGGGTATGATCGAGGAGGGTTTGAAGGCCAACAAGATCACGAGTTACTCAGCACTGAAAGCCACCACTCAGGCTATCCAAAGCGGTACTGGAGGAGTACTGGGGAAAGAGGAGAGAGGAAGTTGCGGCCGTCGAGTCCGGGGCATGGTTCAGAAATAGAGGCCCCGCACCCCAATATAGCCCACCCCAACCTCACCACTAAAATTACTCCCACAACCCATATAGCCACCCGCAACATTACTATCCCGCACTTGATCCCCATTTTACTGTCCACCATGCACAGTCCTATTCTGCGCCTCCCGTTCATGCACCGTGGCGTGCACCAAACCCCCGGAACAATCATCCACCCCCAAGAGCTTACAGAAACCCCTCGGGCGCGAGTTTCCGTCCGAACCAGGCATTCAGGGGCGACAAGGCGCCGAGGCCAAAGACTTTCACTCCCTGAAGGAGAGTCTTACACTAGTCCGTTCCACCGGCTAAAGAGCAGGTAGGGTTGCCGAATCCGGTTGAAGCTAAGTCGCCAAACCCCCTTCCGAAGAACCTGGACCATTCGAAGAATTGTGCCCACTCGCTCGGGATGTCCCGGACATGATACAGAAAAGTGTCGGAGTTGAAAACGGCCATTCCGGAGCTCATCGACACTCGCAGGATCGAGGTCCATACTCCAACAGAGCCCAACATCAACCAAAACCCGCTCCCAACTCATCATGAGACCAATATGATCGAGTACGGGCGGAGGAAGGAAAGGAGAAAGCCTCTCAGACCGTAATGATGATTAGGTCTAGCGGGGCAGGAACGAGAAAAGGGCCAAGCTGTGGAGTCGCCCAGTTGCAAGAAGGACATACCAGGAGAGTCGGAAGCAAGAAAGGAAAGTGTGAACGAAGTACCGGTGAAGCCGGCCAAGATAGTTGTACCAGGGGCAGCAATCAAGCCCATCTTGACAGTAGCAGGCGTTCGAATGGATCCTTTCATCATCCAGCCGGCAACACAGTTGCCAGTAACTGATAGCCGGGCTGTCCTATGGAATTATGCTCGGATTACAACGACCTACAGAGGAAAGGAGGTGAAAGAGGAAGTTTGTGAAGCCCAAGGGTTGACCCGCTCGGGGAGATGTTTTGCCCCTGCGGAATTGAGGAAGACCACTCCGGCAGCATTGAAAAAGCCGGTCACTGATGAAGAGGCGGAAGAATTCTTGAAAAAGATGAAGCTGCATGACTACTCTGTCTTAGAGCAGATAAAGAAGACTCCGGCACAAATATCATTGCTGTCCTTGCTGATACATTCCGAAGAACATCAGCAAGCATTGATGAAAGTCCTGAATGAGGCACATGTACCGGATAAAATCTCAGCGAGCCATTTGGAGAAGATCACCAATAGATCTTCGAAGCAAATCGGATCACCTTCACCGACGACGAGTTGCCCGAGGAAGGCACCGAGCACAACGAGGCTTTATATCTTACGTGAAGTGTGAAGAGGCGGTGGTTACCAAAGTCTTGGTCGATAACGGGTCCACAGTGCTAACATTTGTCCTCTCTCTACACCGGGCAAATTAAAAGTAGACATCGGCAGTGTACGCGAGAACAGGGTATGTGTTCGAGGGTTCGACGGAGGAGGCAAAGCGTCGGTTGGGGACATAGTGTTAATCTTGACAATCGGGCCAGCGGAGTTCACCATGGAATTCCAGGTGCTGGACATGGCGGTGTCATATAACCTCCTAATAGGGCGACCACGGATTCATGCCGCAAGAGCAGTTCCATCCAGCTTACACCAACTCGTCAAGTTCGAGTGGGACCAAGAGGAGATCGTCGTCCATGGAGAGAACGATCCACAATCGTGCACCATCATTCCCTTTGTTGAAACAAAAAGATGTCGGGCCGCGGGTGTATCAGTCTGCGACGTGGTGTCCGCCAATCGAGTTCCGAAGGGAATGCATTCCCGCGACGGAACAATTACTGCGGATGTCACGGTGGCGCATGAAATGTTGCGACATGGTTTCGTACCCGGTAGAGGTCTAGGTGCATCTCTTGCAAGGAATCATACAACCAGTATCGGTGGTCGAAAACTTGGGAACCTTCGGCTCGGGATTCCACCCAACCTCGCAGGACATCCGCATGAGCAAAGAAGAGTAAGCTAAAAGACATGGGTGCTCTCAAAACCTCGTTCCACGCCTTTCCCAATCTTTTATCGGTCCCGAGCAAGAGGACATCCAACGACAAGATTCCCGGTCCCACGATCAGGCCAGATGAAGAGTTCTTCATGAAGTTCGAGGACCTATTCACCGATGTATGTATGCTCGAGGACGGCGAAGGATCTAGTCACGCCGAGATACAACTTGTGGGACCAAAGGCAAAACTGAATAACTGGAAGGCTACTCCTCTCCCCGTCCGGAACGAGTCTTGGTAGTTTGTCTTGGATTGTTTTTCTTTCGAAATTTTGTGTCGGGGGTTTGTCCCCGGAGTAAAATCCCGTTGTTTTTTTCATTTCTGATTTAAGTTTGCAGCTTGTTTTCCCTTTGTACAATTCCCATCAATGAAATTTGGTTCCTTCGTGTCTAATTTTGTTTATCTTTTCTTCTTTTTACTTTTCTCAACAGCCTTCTTGCAACTGATCTTAATGATATGGCGTGCTTAAAGATTAATCAACCCAGCCTAGAAAGTCAATCGGGTTTGGAAATAATAACACATGAAATAAGAAGTGACGAGAGTGAGTCAGAGTACGGCGATGATGAAGCCGTAGAAGAAATCGGTGAAGAATTAAGTCACTTCGAGGAAAAACCCAAACCGAATTTAAATGATACTGAGGCCGTTAATCTAGGGAACACAGATGACGTCAAAGAAACCAGAATAAGCGTCCATATTGAACCCAATCTGAGAGAAGAATTGATCAAAACACTCACGGAGTTTAAAGATATTTTCGCATGGTCGTACGACGACATGCCAGGACTCAGCACTGATCTAGTGGTTCATAGATTACCCACTGATCCGGCATATCCTCCCGTCAAGCAAAAGCTGCGGAAATTCAAGACGGAGATGAGTGTGAAGATTAAGGAGGAGGTAACCAGGCAGTTGCAGGCGAAAGTCATTCGTGTCACTCGATACCCTGAATGGTTGGCTAACGTAGTACCGGTGCCAAAGAAAGACGGAAATATCAGAGTATGTGTGGACTATCGCAATCTCAACAAGGCGAGTCCTAAGGATAATTTCCCGCTTCCCAATATCCATATCCCGATTGATAATTGCGCCGGACGCGAAATCGGATCCTTTGTGGACTGTTATGCGGGATATCATCAGATTTTGATGGATGAAGAGGACGCAGAAAAGACGGCTTTTATCACACCGTGGGGGACTTATCGCTACCGAGTGATGCCGTTTGGTTTGAAGAATGCAGGAGCAACATATACGAGGGCGATGACTACGGTATTCCATGACATGATACACAAGGAAATCGAGGCGTACGTGGATGATGTGATCGTGAAATCCGGACGTCAAGAGGACCATGTTGCCGACCTCATGAAGTTCTTTCAAAGACTTCGAAGATACGACATCAAGCTCAATCCGGCCAAATGCGCATTCGGAGTTCCGTCAGGAAAGTTGCTAGGATTCATCGTCAGCCGACGGGGCATTGAGTTGGACCCCTCCAAAATCAAGTCCATTCAGGAGTTACCCCCGCCGAAGAATAAAACAGAGGTAATGAGTCTGTTGGGAAGGTTGAATTACATCAGTAGGTTTATTGCCCAGCTTACGGCAACCTGTGAACCCATATTCCGCCTATTGAAGAAAGACGCCGCGATAGAATGGACGGCAGAATGTCAGGAAGCGTTTGACCGGATCAAAGGGTATCTGTCAAATCCACCCGTACTAGTTCCGCCTGAGCCAGGTAGACCCCTGATTCTTTATCTGACGGTCTTGGAGAATTCGTTTGGCTGCGTACTGGGGCCAGCATGATCTTACCGGCAGGAAGGAACGGGCCATTTACTACCTCAGTAAGAAGTTCACAGTCCACGAGGTCAAGTACACTCATCTAGAAAAGACATGTTGCGCCCTGACTTGGGTAGCCCAAAAGCTGAAACACTATTTGTCTTCTTACACCACTTACCTCATTTCGCGTCTGGATCCGTTGAAGTATATTTTCCAGAAACCCATGCCTACAGGGAGGTTAGCAAAATGGCAAATATTACTTACGGAGTTCGACATCATATACGTGACAAGGACGGCTATGAAAGCTCAAGCCCTGGCCGATCACTTAGCTGAAAATCCCGTTGATGACGAATACGAACCTTTGAGGACGTATTTTCCAGATGAGGAAGTATTGCAGATCGAGGGGTTAGAACCAACCAAGGATCCAGGATGGAAGCTCTTCTTCGATGGAGCGGCAAACGCAAAAGGAGTCGGAGTAGGGGTCGTGCTCATATCTGAAACAGGACATCATTATCCTGTTACTGCTCAACTGCGTTTTCACTGTACCAATAATATGGCCGAGTACGAGGCATGTATCTTGGGGTTGCGATTAGCGGTGGACACGGATGTGCAGGACGTTTTGGTCTTGGGGGACTAGGACCTTCTGGTACATCAGATTCAGGGAGAATGGGAAACCAGAGATTTAAAGCTTATCCCATATCGTCAGTGTTTGCATGATTTGACCAAACGCTTTCGATCGGTAGAATTCAGGCACATCCCAAGGATGCATAACGAGGTTGCCGACGCGTTGGCTACTTTAGCGTCAATGCTACATCACCCGGACAAGGTTCGTGTCGATCCGTTACATATCCATGTCCGGAATCAACATGCTTATTGTAATGTGATAGAGGAAGAGGTGGATGGTGAGCCGTGGTTTCATGATGTCAAGGAATACCTCAGGTTAGGAGTATACCCATAGCAAGCAACCGGAGATCAAAAGCGAGCTATTCGGCGGTTGGCGAACGGATTTTTCCTTAGTGGAGGGGTGCTGTATAAAAGAACCCCGGATTTGGGATTGTTGAGATGTATAGATGCAAGTCAAGCAACAACAGTGATGACGGATATACACTCGGGAGTTTGCGGACCACACATGAGCGGATACGTATTGGCGAAGAAGATTCTCCGAGCAGGATATTATTGGCTCACTATGGAGCGGGATTGTATAAGTTTCGTGCGAAGATGCCATCAGTGTCAGATACACGGAGATTTGATTCATTCTCCGCCGACTGAATTGCATACAATGTCAGCACCATGGCCGTTTGTCGCATGGGGTATGGATGTTATTGGACCTATTGAGCCTGCAGCTTCCAATGGTCACAGGTTCATTCTGGTAACGATTGATTATTTTACCAAGTGGGTGGAGGCCAAAACATTCAAATCAGTGACCAAGAAGGCAGTAGTGGACTTCGTACACTCCCACATCATTTGTAGGTTCGGAATTCCGAAGATGATCATTACAGATAACGGTGCAAATCTTAACAGTGGATTGATGAAAGAGGTATGTCAACAGTTCAAGATTACACACCGAAATTCCACACCGTATCGCCCAAAAGCAAATGGTGCGGTCGAGGCAGCAAACAAGAACATAAAGAAGATATTGAGGAAAATGGTAGAAGGATCTAGGCAATGGCATGAAAAGCTACCATTCGCGCTGTTGGGTTATCGCACTACCGTCCGGACTTCGGTAGGTGCAACTCCTTACTTGTTGGTATACGGGACTGAAGCAGTAATACCCGCAGAAGTTGAGATTCCATCCCTCCGAATCGTCGCCGAAGCTGAGATTGATGACGACGAGTGGGTCAAAACCCGATTAGAGCAATTGAGCTTGATCGATGAAAAGAGATTGACAGCAGTATGTCACGGCCAATTGTATCAAAAGAGAATGGCGAGAGCATATAACAAGAAGGTACGTCCCGGGAGATTTGAAGTGGGACAGCATGTGCTGAAGAGAGTTCTACCCCATCAGGCCGAAGCGAAAGGCAAGTTCGCTCCAAATTGGCAGGGACCTTTTGTGGTGACTAGAGTATTATCCAACGGCGCTCTATGTCTGACTGATGTCGAGGGAAGATGCACCGATATGGCTATCAATTCTGATGCAGTTAAGAGATATTATGTGTAATTCTTTAATGCATTTGTCAACGTTTGGTTTCGTTTGTGTGTATTTGGCATTTTTCGGAGAATGAAATGACAGAGGCAATTTTTCTACTACCCAAACACTTTAACCTTTGTTTCCCCATTTGAGCCTTAATTATTCTTTCATATACCCTCTTTCGAAATCATCAAGGAAGATGTGTAACAGAATAGAAAAGAAACAAAGAAGTAATACAAGAAAAAGTGAACTACGTTCGACCCTGATTCCTCAAGAAGGATACGTAGGCGCCACACGGCTCGGTCATAATAAAATAAAAATCAAAAATCCCCCAAGCAACAAAACTGGGGCAGAAGTCATTGTTTTCGTTGGAAAGATAGTGTGGATTCCGAAAGTTGTAATAAGCTAACCGTCGAGGCTAAACCCCTTTCTTCAGCCTCACGCGCAGAAACCATATCAAGAACCAGAAAGACCTCTCGATCAGTATTCGAAAAGTGCCAAGTCATGTGAATGAAAGCCAGGAGTGACATCCCGACCCTCGATTGAATCCAGGATGCAAGCCAAAAGGGGATAACACTCTAGAGGGAATCTCAGGGGTGATACCCCGCCGCAGGGAAAGAAAGCATAAATGAGAGAGTCTTAACGGTGAAAACCCTCGCGGGCACCTTAAGGCGAAGGAAGTTGAGAAAAGTAAAATGAGAGAGTCTTACGGTGAAAACCTTTACGGGCACCTTAAGGCGACGGGAGATAGAGAGAAATGAGAGAATCTCATTAGTGAAAACCCTTTGAAGGGCACTGTGAGGTGACAGGACGAGATGGTTACAAGATGTCTGCATAAGACAAGGTTGGGACATCCGTTTACCTCTAGCAGGACGCGGTATCAGAAAGTGATTGACATGAATAGATTGGGTAGTTTAATCTCAAAGGCGCGGCATAACATTGGATCAGGCACACATTCAGATAAGTTTTCCTATTTTTGAGTTCAGAAAAGTTTTTCTCTTCTTTTGTCATTTACGGTCAGTATTCTTTTCTTTTCTTTCATTTTCGAAAAATTGATTTTTCAAAGCTTACTACCAAGTCTCCCAAAGCAGTATATTGAAAGTGAATAGGCATGGAACAAGGCAATGAGACAGAAGTCGTTACGATAGTGAGATTGGGATGACAGGCTGAGTGGAAGGTTCGCAAGAATTATGGAGTATGATGGACACATGTGGCATGTCCGAAAGATGATTTCACGCAACAGATCACCGGCTAAAAAGAGTCGGATCAAACCAAAGAGTGGAATAAAAGGAAAGATGAGAGGTCGTTCGTGGAAAAAGCATCTTCCCAAGCAAGCGTCAACGTCGTCCTCAAAGTTCGAGAGAGGCCAAGCAACTGAAAGAGAATGGCCTCAACAAGAGTGGCACGACCACTCGCGGCGTTTTGAAACTAACAATTTTTCTTTGATTTAAAGCAGGAAAAGAGGGTCCGACGGCAGAAAAGCGTACCGTCCAGAAGTTTATCACACTGGGGCAGAAAATTTTCTCTGGTTGCGAAAATTTTCTGGAAAGCAAGACTCGGAGGATAAGTGTAGAAAGCAACACAAGATGGGGCGATCCTTGAGCCGGGTATCATCCCCAGCAGTTATGGGAAAAAGAAAAATGGCTTCGAGATTCCCCCAACAGTATTACATCCTATAATTTGATCAAGGAAACAAAAGCGTGAGTCCCAAAAGAGGTAGGGGAAGAAGGAAGAGAATGAGGGGTGAAGGAAACAAAGAATACTTCCTCAGCAGCATCACCCCCAGCAGGCGAGTAAACAATTCCGAAAATATCCCCAGCTGCCAGAAGAAGAGTAACACGACCTAGGGGAAAGCAATTCCAAGACAGGATAACTCAGAAGTGAAGGTGGTCCGAGAGGTAACGCAGGAACAAGGATAGGGTACAAGAGGCAAAGGAAGGTAATCGAGATAGGATGAAAATCAGTGAGTAGTAGTTGAAGTCAGGGAGCCCGCCTGGAGAATGGAGTGGCGATTTAATTTTGAAGTAGTAGTTGAAGTCAGGGAGCCCGCCTGAAGTACCCTATCCTCGTTCCTGCATTACCTCTCGGACCACCTTCACTTCTGAATTATCCCGTCTTGGAATTGCTTTCCCCTAGGTCGTGTTACTTTTCTTCTGGCTGCTGGGGATATTTTTGGAACTGTTTACTCGCCTGCTGGGGGTGATGCTGCTGAGGAAGTATTCTTTGTTTCCTTCACCCCTCATTCTCTTCCTTCTTCCCATACCTCTTTTGGGACTCACGCTTTTGTTTCCTTGATCAAATTATAGGATGTAATACTGCTGGGGGCATCTCGAAGCCATTTTTTCTTTTTCCAATAACTGCTGGGGATGATACCATGCTCAAAGATCACCCCATCTTGTGTTGCTTTCTACACTTATCCTCTGAGTCTTGCTTTCCAGAAAATTTTCGCAACCGGAGAAAATTTTCTGCCCCAGTGTGATAAACTTCTGGACGGTATGCTTTTCCGCCGTCGGACCCTCTTTTCCTGCTTTAAATCAAAGAAAAATTGTTAGTTTCAAAACGCCGCGAGTGGTCGTGCCACTCTTGTTGAGGCCATTCTCTTTCAGCTGCTTGGCCTCTCTCGAACTTTGAGGACGACGTTGACGCTTGCTCGGGAAGATGCTTTTTCCACGAACGACCTCTCATCTTTCCTTTTATTCCACTCTTTGGTTTGGTCCGACTCTTTTTAGCCGGTGATCTGTTGCGTGAAATCATCTTTCGGACATGCCACATGTGTCCATCATACTCCATAATTCTTGCGAACCTTCCACTCACCCTGTCATCCCAATCTCACTATCATAACGACTTCTGTCTCATTGCCTTGTTCCATGCCTATTCACCTTCAATATACTGCTTTGGGAGACTCGGTAGTAAGCTTTGAAAAATCAATTTTCGAAAATGAAAGAAAAGAAAAGAATACCGACCGCAAATGACAAAAGAAGAGAAAAACTTTTCTGAACTCAAAAATAGGAAAACTTATCTGAATGTGTGCCTGATCCAATGTTATGCCGCGCCTTTGAGATTAAACTACCCAGTCTATTCATGTCAATCACTTTCTGATACCGCGTCCTGCTAGAGGTAAACGGATGTCCCAACCTTGTCTCATGCGGACATCTTGTAACCATCTCATCCTGCCACCTCACAGTGCCCTTCAAAGGGTTTTCACTAACGAGATTCTCTCATTTCTCTCTATCTCCCGTCGCCTTAAGGTGCCCGTGAAGGTTTTCACCGTAAGACTCTCTCATTTTACTTCTCTCAACTTCCTTCGCCTTAAGGTGCCCGCGAGGGTTTTCACCGTTAAGACTCTCTCATTTATGCTTTCTTTCCCTGCGGCGGGGTATCACCCCTGAGATTCCCTCTAGAGCGTTATCCCCTTTCGGCTTGCATCCTGGATTCAATCGAGGGCCGGGATGTCACTCTTGGCTTTCATTCACATGACTTGGCACTTCTCAAATACTGATCGAGAGGTCTTTCTGGTTCTTGATATGGTTTCTGCGCGTGAGGCTGAAGAAACGGGTTTAGCCTCAACGGTTAGCTTATTACAACTTTCGGAATCCACACTATCTTTCAAACGAAACAATGACTTCTGCCCCAGTTTTGTTGCTTGGGGGATTTTTTGATTTTTATTTTATTATGACCGAGCCGTGTGGCGCCTACGTATCCTTCTTGAGGAATCAGGTCGAACGTAGTTCACTTTTTCTTGTATTACTTCTTTGTTTCTTTTCTATTCTGTTACACATCTTCCTCGATGATTCCGAAAGAGGGTATATGAAAGAATAATTAAGGCTCAAATGGGGAAACAAAGGTTAAAGTGTTTGGGTAGTAGAAAAATTGCCTCTGTCATTTCATTCTCCGAAAAATGCCAAATACACACAAACGAAACCAAACGTTGACAAATGCATTAAAGAATTACACATAATATCTCTTAACCGCATCAGAATTGATAGCCATATCGGTGCATCTTCCCTCGACATCAGTCAGACATAGAGCGCCGTTGGATAATACTCTAGTCACCACAAAAGGTCCCTGCCAATTTGGAGCGAACTTGCCTTTCGCTTCGGCCTGATGGGGTAGAACTCTCTTCAGCACATGCTGTCCCACTTCAAATCTCCCGGGACGTACCTTCTTGTTATATGCTCTCGCCATTCTCTTTTGATACAATTGGCCGTGACATACTGCTGTCAATCTCTTTTCATCGATCAAGCTCAATTGCTCTAATCGGGTTTTGACCCACTCGTCGTCATCAATCTCAGCTTCAGCGACAATTCGGAGGGATGGGATTTCAACTTCTGCTGGTATTACTGCTTCAGTCCCGTATACCAACAAGTAAGGAGTTGCACCTACCGAAGTCCGGACGGTAGTGCGATAACCCAACAGCGCGAATGGTAGCTTTTCATGCCATTGCCTAGATCCTTCTACCATTTTCCTCAATATCTTCTTTATGTTCTTGTTTGCTGCCTCGACCGCACCATTTGCTTTTGGGCGATACGGTGTGGAATTTCGGTGTGTAATCTTGAACTGTTGACATACCTCTTTCATCAATCCACTGTTAAGATTTGCACCGTTATCCGTAATGATCATCTTTGGAATTCCAAACCTACAAATGATGTGGGAGTGTACGAAGTCCACCACCGCCTTCTTGGTCACTGATTTGAATGTTTTGGCCTCCACCCACTTGGTAAAATAATCAATCGTTACCGGAATGAACCTGTGACCATTGGAAGCCGCAGGCTCAATAGGTCCAATAACATCCATACCCCATGCGACAAACGGCCATGGTGCGGACATTGTATGCAATTCAGTCGGCGGAGAATGAATCAAATCTCCGTGTATCTGACACCGATGGCATCTTCGCACGAAACTTATACAATCCCGCTCCATAGTGAGCCAATAATATCCTGCTCGAAGAATCTTCTTTGCCAATACGTATCCGCTCACGTGTGGTCCGCAAACTCCCGAGTGTATATCCGTCATCACTGTTGTGGCTTGACTTGCATCTATACATCTCAACAATCCCAAATCCGGGGTTCTTTTGTACAGCACCCCTCCACTAAGGAAAAATCCGTTCGCCAACCGCCGAATAGCTCGCTTTTGATCTCCAGCTGCTTGCTCTGGGTATACTCCTAACCCTGAGGTATTCCTTGACATCATGAAACCATGGCTCACCATCCACCTCTTCCTCTATCACATTACAATAAACATGTTGATCCCGGATCTGGATATGTAATGGATCGACACGAACCTTATCCGGGTGATGTAGCATTGATGCTAAGGTAGCCAACGCGTCGGCAACCTCATTATGCATCCTTGGGATGTGCCTGAATTCTACTGATCGAAAGCGCTTGGTCAGATCGTGCAAACACTGACGATATGGGATAAGTTTTAAATCCCTGGTTTCCCATTCTCCCTGAATCTGATGTACCAATAGGTCCGAGTCCCCCAAGACCAAGACGTCCCGTACATCCATGTCCACCGCTAATCGCAATCCCAAGATACATGCCTCGTACTCAGCCATATTATTGGTACAATGAAAACGCAGTTGAGCAGTAACAGGATAATGATGTCCTGTTTCAGATATGAGCACAGCCCCTACTCCGACTCCTTTTGCGTTCGCCGCTCCATCGAAGAAGAGCTTCCATCCTGGATCCTTGGTTAGTTCCAACCCCTCAATCTGCAATACTTCCTCATCTGGAAAATACGTCCTCAAAGGTTCGTATTCGTCATCAACGGGATTTTCAGCTAAGTGATCGGCCAGGGCTTGAGCTTTCATAGCCGTCCTTGTCACGTATATGATGTCGAACTCCGTAAGTAATATTTGCCATTTTGCTAACCTCCCCGTAGGCATAGGTTTCTGGAAAATATACTTCAACGGATCCAAACGCGAAATGAGGTAAGTGGTGTAAGAAGACAAATAGTGTTTCAGCTTTTGGGCTACCCAAGTCAAAGCGCAACATGTCTTTTCTAGATGAGTGTACTTGACCTCGTGGACTGTGAACTTCTTACTGAGGTAGTAAATGGCCCGTTCCTTCCTGCCGGTAAGATCATGCTGCCCCAGTACGCAACCAAACGAATTCTCCAAGACCGTCAGATAAAGAATCAGGGGTCTACCTGGCTCAGGCGGAACTAGTACGGGTGGATTTGACAGATACCCTTTGATCCGGTCAAACGCTTCCTGACATTCTGCCGTCCATTCTATCGCAGCGTCTTTCTTCAATAGGCGGAATATGGGTTCACAAGTTGCCGTAAGCTGGGCAATAAACCTACCGATGTAATTCAACCTTCCCAACAGACTCATTACCTCTGTTTTATTCTTCGGCGGGGCTAACTCCTGAATGGACTTGATTTTGGATGGGTCCAACTCAATGCCCCGTCGGCTGACGATGAATCCTAGCAATTTTCCTGACGGAACTCCGAATGCGCATTTGGCCGGATTGAGCTTGATGTCGTATCTTCGAAGTCTTTGAAAGAACTTCCCGAGGTCAGCAACATGGTCTTCTTGACGTCTGGATTTTACGATCACATCATCCACGTACACTTCAATTTCCTTGTGTATCATGTCATGGAATACCGTAGTCATCGCCCTCATATATGTTGCTCCCGCATTCTTCAAACCAAACGGCATCACTCGGTAGCAATAAGTCCCCCACGGTGTGATAAAAGCCGTCTTTTCTGCGTCCTCTTCATCCATCAAAATCTGATGATATCCCGCATAACAGTCCACAAAGGATCCAATTTCGCGTCCGGCGCAATTATCAATCAGGATATGGATATTGGGAAGTGGGAAATTATCCTTAGGACTCGCCTTGTTGAGATTGCGATAATCCACGCATACCCTGATCTTTCCGTCTTTCTTTGGCACCGTACTACGTTAGCCAACCATTCAGGGTATCGAGTGACACGAATGACTTTCGCCTGCAATTGCTTGGTTACCTCCTCCTTGATCTTTACACTCATCTCTGTCTTGAATTTCCGCAGCCTTTGCTTGACGGGAGGATATGCCGGATCAGTGGGTAATCTATGAACCACTAGATCAGTGCTGAGTCCCGGCATGTCGTCGTACGACCATGCGAAAATATCTTTAAACTCCATGAGTGTTTTGATCAATTCTTCTCTCAAATTGGGTTCAATATGGACACTTATCCGGGTTTCTTTGACGTCATCCGCATTCCCTAGATTAACGGCCTCGGTATCATTTAAATTCGGTTTGGGTTTTTCCTCGAAGTGACTTAATTCTTCACCGATTTCTTCTACGGCTTCATCATCGCCGTACTCCGACTCACTCTCGTCACTTCTTATTTCATGTGTTATTATTTCCAAACCCGATTGACTTTCTAGACTGGGTTGATTAATCTTTAAGCACGCCATATCATTAAGATCAGTTGCAAGAAGGCTGTTCAGAAAAGTAAAAAGAAGAAAAGATAAACAAAATTAGACACGAAGGAACCAAATTTCATTGATGGGAATTGTACAAAGGGAAAACAAACCGCAAACTTAAATCAAAAATGAACAAAACAAACGGGATTTTACTCCGGGGACAACCCCCAATACAAAATTTCGAAAGAAAAACAATCCAAGACAAACTACCAAGACTCCTTCCGGACAGGGAGAGGAGTAGCCTTCCAGTTATTCAGCTTTGCCTTTGGTCCCACAAATTGTATCTCGGCGTGACTAGATCCTTCACCGTCCTCGAGCATACATACATCTGTGAATAGGTCCTCGAACTTCCTGAAGAACTCTTCATCTGGCCTGATCGTAGGACCGGGAATCTTTGTCGCTGGATGTCCTCTTGCCCCGGACCTGATAAAAGATTGGGAAAGGCGTGGAACAGGTTTTGAGAGCACCCATGTCTTCTGCTTACTCCTCTTTGCTCGCCGGATGTCCTCTGAGGTTGGCTGGAATCCCAAGCCGAAGGTTCCCAAGTTTTCGACCACCGATACCGGTTGTATGATTCCTTGCAGAGATGCACCTAGACCTTTACCGAGTACGAAACCATGTCGCAACATTTCATGCGCCACCATGACATCCGCAGTAATTGTTCTGTCGCCGGGAATGCATTCCCCTTCCGGAACTCGATTGGCGGACACCACATCGCAGACCTGATACACCCACGGCCCAACATCTTCTTCTGTTTCAACAAAGGGAATGATGGTGCCTGATTGTGGATCGTTCTCTCCATGGACGACGATCTCCTGCTGGTCCCATTCAAACTTGACGAGCCGGTGTAAGCTGGATGGAACTGCTCTTGCGGCATGAATCCATGGTCGCCCTATTAGGAGGTTATATGACACCACCATGTCCAGCACCTGGAATTCCATGGTGAACTCCACTGGCCCAATTGTCAAGACTAGCACTATGTCACCAACCGACGCTTTGCCTCCTCCGTCAAACCCTCGAACACATACGCTGTTCTTGCGTACCCTGCCGATGTCTACTTTTAATTTGCCCAGTGTAGAGAGAGGACAAATGTTAGCACCTGGACCCATTATCGACCAAGACTTTGGTAACCACCGCCTCTTCACACTTCACCGTAAGATATAAAGCCCTGTTATGCTCAGTGCCTTCCTCAGGCAACTCGTCATCGGTGAAGGTGATCCGATTTGCTTCGAAGATCCTATTGGTGATCTTCTCCAAATGGCTCACCGAGATTTTATCCGGTACATGTGCCTCATTCAGGACTTTCATCAATGCTTGCCGATGTTCTTCAGAATGTATCAGCAAGGATAGCAATGATATTTGTGCCGGAGTCTTCTTTAACTGCTCTAAGACAGAGTAGTCATGCAGCTTCATCTTTTTCAAGAATTCTTCCGCCTCTTCATCGGTGACCGGCTTTTTCAATACTGCCGGAGTGGTCTTCCTCAATTCCGCAGGGGCAAAACATCTCCCCGAGCGGGTCAACCCTCGGGCTTCACAAACTTCCTCTTTCACCTCCTTTCCTCTGTAGGTCGTTGTAATCCGAGCATAATTCCATGGGACAGCCCGGCTATCAGTTATTGGCAACTGTGTTGCCGGCTGGATGACGAAAGGATCCATTCGAACGCCTGCTACTGTCAAGATGGGCTTGATTGCTGCCCCTGGTACAACTATCTTGGCCGGCTTCACCCGGTACTTCGTTCACACTTTCCTTTCCTGCTTCCGACTCTCCTGGTATGTCTTTCTTGCAACCGGGCGACTCATCACAGCTTGGCCCTTTTCTCGTTCCTGCCCCGCTAGACTTAATCATCATTACAGTCCTGAGAGGCTTTCTCCTTTCCTTCCTCCGCCCGTACCAACTCGATCATATTGGTCTCACGATGAGTTGGAAGCGGGTTTTGGTTGATGTTGGGCTCTGTTGGAGTCTGGACCTCAATCCTGCGGGTGTCAATGAGCTCCTGGATGGCCGTCTTCAGCCTCCAACACTTTTCCGTATCATGTCCCGGACATCCCGAGCAGTAGGCACAATTTACCGAATGGTCCAGTGTTCTTCGAAGAGGGTTTGGCAGCCTTAGCTTCAACCGGATTCAGCAACCCTACTCGCTTTAACCGGTGGAACAGGACTAGTGTAAGACTCTCCTAACGGAGTGAAAGTCTTTGGCCTCGGCGCCCCGTCGCCCCCGAATGCCTCGGTTCGGACCGAAACTCGCGCCCGAGGGGTTCTTGTAAGCTCTCGGGGGCGGATGATTGTTCGGGGGTTCGGTGCACGCCACGGTGCACGAACGGGAGTGCGCAGTAGGACCGTGCACGGTGGACGAAGAAATGGGGATCAGTGTGCGGGATAGTAATGTCGCGGGTGGCTATACGGGTCGTGGGAGTAATTTTGCGGTGAGGTCGGAGTGGGCTATATCGGGGCGCGGGCCTCTATTTCTCGAACCATGCCCCGACTCGACGCGCCGCAACTTCCTCTCTCCTCTTTTTCCCCAGCACTCCTCCAGTACCACTTTGGATAGCCTCTGAGTGGTGGCTTTCAGTGCCGAGTAACTCATGATCTTGTTGGCCTTCAAACCCTCCTCGATCATACCCCCCATTTTTATCACCTCGGTTGAATGATTTGCCTACGGACGTTACCGGATGTCCGAAGTAGGTGGGCTCTAATGTCCGCAAGAAGTAGTCCACCATCTCGCTCTCTCTCATCGGCGGATCCACCCTGGCCGCCCGTTCCCTCCATCGGAAACCAAATTCCCCGAAGCTTTCAGCAGGCTTCTTCTCTAATTTTAGCAATGATAGGCGGTCGGGATTATCTCAAGATTGTATTGGAACCGGCCGATAAAAGCTTGAGCCAAATCATCCCACGTAAACCATCTACCGGGATCCTGTCTAGTGTACCACTCCAACGCCGATCCTCCCAGACTCTGGCCGAAGTAGGCTATCAGAAGCTCGTCCCGTCCTCCCGCCCCTCTCATTTTACTGCAAAACCCTCGCAGGTGGGCCATCGGGTCACCATGCCCCTCGTATAGGTCGAATTTGGGCATTTTAAACCCTGCTGGCAACTGGACGTCCGGAAATGGACACAGATCTTTATAGGCGACGCTGACCTGGTTGCCTAAACCGTGCATGTTCCTGAAGGACTGCTCCAGGCTTTTAACTTTTCTGACAACTTCCTCGTGTTCCGAACTTTGGAAGTGTTTTTCCGGTTCTGCCGGATTATCCCAGTGAGGTGTATGTGATTGTGGTTCAGGAGCCCTGAAAGTAGGCTCCGGAGGATAGTAAGAGTTGTCATGGATCTGAACATATGGCTCGCTGGCCGGCCTTTGCAGAGGAGCAGGTGGAGGTGCTACAAAAACAGGGGTGACCGGAGGAGGATTTGGTTTGGCTGGTGGAATGTGGGTGGCATATGGATTTTCCCCCTGAAAGTATGGATAGCTCGGGGCGCTTGTTGAAGGATCGACGGGCGGATGTTCCGGAGCTGAGGCGAGAGTAGGGCGGTTTGGTGAAGACTGTTCCCTGGCCCAGGCCAGGTGCATCTCTGTTATCTGTTGTTTTAACCGGTCTACCTCTTCTTTCATGATTTGTAGCTCGGACTTTTCTTCCTCGAGACTCTTGCCAGAACTCGACATGCTTACTGTAACTGGTCCTTTGGATCTAGTGCGGTAGTGATGGCTGGCCAGTATATTCTGTCAAACCAACTGCTAAACTTTCCGGAATACGCAACAAACTTGTTAGTTCACCGAGTTTGACAGATATGTTATAGCACGTTGGATGCAATGCACCTAACCAAATAACCCTTTCTACGTGTACTCTTTAACATGCGTCATTCCGGCCCTTTTTCTTTTTCTTTTTCTTTTTCTTTTTCTTTTTTTTCTTTTTCGACTATCTTTGCAAGCCTTATTGTTATTTAACCTTTGGATTCTTTTCTTTCTTTTTAGTGGTGGTCGAATCTTATGCGGATTGCCTACGTATCACGACCCCGCGTGAATCAGACCGAGCGTAGTTCTTGCAACAAGATTGTGGCAAAATTCAGTAACTTTTATATCCAATAAAACCGTGTAGACAAAACACGTCTTACAACAATCAACAAAACAAAAGAAAATGCTTGACTGGGGAAAGTAAAGATAGAACTGCCAACCGGCTTGACTCAACATTTCAAAATACATTTTCAATCAAAAATCTAATGCCCTAAAACTCCTGGGGGCCTGCGAGGCATCATTCGGCCTTGCCGCAGGCCTTGGTGTGAGGCCCTTGTGCAGTTCCCTCAACTCTTCCATGATCCGATGAACATAACCCATAATTGAAGCGAAAAGGTCGGCGCGGGGCATTCGTTCACAAGCTAGGCACTTCATGGTGACATAGTGCCCGATTTCTCCAATTCTATCCTTGATCATGTCCCTTTCTCCGAGTAGCCGCTCTATTTGCTGGTTTTTCGCCCCCAATCTTCGAGCATTGTTGGTGACTTGATCTAGGAGCCTATCCACTTGTCCTTGCAGTCGGGCCATCAAATTGTGGCAGTGGTCGAGGTCTGCTCTGGCATCTTGGGCTTGCTTGAAAACCCGCTCCCTAAGGACAACATTTGCTTCCCTCAGGCTAGTGATGATATCAGCGTAATCTTCTTCCACCCGCTTTAGGTGAAGTGCATGTTGATGTGCCTCCTTTTTCCAGCTAGCACGGATCCTCGTTATTTGGGCTTTTGACTCGTCCAATTCTCTTTGGATGTCGGTGACTTGACTTCTCAAACCCCTTATCAATTTTTCGTCGGCCCGACTCCTCGACTGTCTGTCAGCATCTCTTTTCATTTGCCGGATTTGAGCTCTCAAGAAGTCATTTTCTTGTGCCAACTTCTTTTTGTCTCCTTCGTCGGTGGCAGCTTGCATGTTCTTCTCGAATTGGAGGTCCCGGACCTGCTGTTCTATCCTGCCAATCTTCGTCCTGTATCCCTCCTCCTTTGCTAACCAATCCCATTGTTCCCGTGAATCTTCCGTGAATTGTTGGACATGGGCTCTTTTAGAACATTTCCGACGAATCGAAATCTTTTCCCGAACCACACGTTGTACTTTGGGTCCACCTCTCCCTTAGATAGCTCCCGGACCATGGTTTTAGGCTCAAGGAACCGACATTCGTGCCACAACCTTCTAA
Source organism: Nicotiana noctiflora (assembly GCA_032618575.1). Lineage (NCBI taxonomy): Eukaryota > Viridiplantae > Streptophyta > Magnoliopsida > Solanales > Solanaceae > Nicotiana > Nicotiana noctiflora. The sequence continues at coordinate 287,108 of JASVEL010004228.1, forward strand.
CCTTCTCTTCGGGGAAGACAACTCCCGGGCTCAACTCAATGGCGTACTTCCTTAGGTCTTGATCGGTAGGAATAACCCGAAACCTTCCTAGTTGACGTAATACACGGTGAGGGACATATGGTTGGACACCGCGGATCCCCATCAGAAGGATATAACACTCCTCGGCCGCCATATATATTACTTCAGTATCGGGTAACCACCCGAATGCCCATTCAATCCGATCGGCTTCTATTGAGCTCAGCCGTGCAAGCCATGCCTCGACGCCTTCAGGGAATAAAGCACCCATCATCCGTTCTTCGAAACCCCCGATACAGTTTTTCCCGTCAACCCATGGTTCATGTATCGTGTTCGGTGACGGAGGTGTTCTTGCATCCATAATTGAAGTAACGATTGCAACCTTGGAAGAAATTGCCCCCTTCTCGCCATACACTCAAGGCTCGATAGATTTCGGACAAAACCAAAGGGACCACCGCGCCGGTAGCCTTTTTGATTGCAACATCGGCTATTCCTACCGTACTTATCTCTATTTTCTTATCTTCGCGCGGACAAATCACAACCCCCAAGAATGTCGTTAGGAATGCTAGAATTCGTCCGGCCTCCCACTTGGTTCTATTCCCTGCGTGAGTCAGCCCAAGGTTTGACTCTTCAAAACCCCGAGGAGTGCCGTACCGTTGATATAAGAATTGAAGATCGCAATACCCTTTCAGCAGATCATCATTTTTCACCTTCCGACTAATGCTCAGCAGATCCAGAGAAACCCATGTGGAGATACCGGTCTTGGTGAGAGCAGGTATTGCCCTCTTAATTTCCCATTAAGTCCCGCATAGCCCGCAATTTCCTCTAATGTGGGCGTCAATTCAAAGTCAACAAAACGGAACACATTGCGGGTCGGATCCCAGAAAGATACCAGTGCCTTGATGATGTCCTCCCTTGGCTCGATATTCAACAGATCAACCAAACCTCCCAAAATTCTCCCTACGACCTTTTTGCTATTGTCTTCCAAATCGTTCCACCATATACGGAGCTGCTGAGGGACCTCACTAAAGATTGAAAATGATTTATTCTGATTCGTGCTCATCCCGCACATTTATTAAGGTGATTTAAATAAGAAAACAACTTTGTTTTGCTAAAAATAAAAAAAAATCAGTTTTCAATCACGGCCTTTCAACGTCTCGGGGACGAAGGCTTTTAAGGCTGTGGGGTAAATTGATCGAAATCAAAATTGACCCAAAGGTGGCCGTTTATACGAAATTAGCCTTCCGGCGTCCCTTTCGGGAACATTCGGCTATTTTTAAAAAACAGCGTCACCGACTTATTTAGTACAAAAGTTAGTTTTGATTTTTCGGCCATTTTTTCAAAAGGTGAAGTTGGACCTGATGGAGGTTGCCTACGTATCTCACATCCAATGAGAATCAAACCCACGTAGTTCGGTTTTGACGAAACAAACGACATCATTTATTTATTCATTTTACTAAAGGAAAACAAATAAGCTATTTCTATCTTAAGAACAAAACACATTTTTTTTTTTTTTTTTTTTTTTTTTTAATCTCTAAAGTCGGTCAGCATGCAAGTCTATAACAGATAAATGCGCAAGACAAACAGGATGCAGCAGGATAGTCTGTTCATTTCAGGTCACCTGTCCTAGACGGACCCAACCCCTGTGTTGAGTCCCCTAAGCCAAAATGCGACATGATGCAAATAAACGTTTCCTACTAGTGATCCGGCATGAAGCTTTGTTATTCTAGGTTTAAAAACCTGGGTTTATCTGTTCTAGACTTGGCTTACCCGAGCGGACAGCTCGAGCCGAGGAGGAGGCAGCAACCCGGGAATACAGAAGCTTCACCGGTTTTGCAACTTATCCAAACCTCGTTCTAAAATGGGAATTAGACACTATACAGAAAAGAAGTCACACGAAGTGCACCCTTCTTCATGATTTAGAAGACTCAGAGAGGAGATTGGTTCCGGCACAATTTATATGTACAGTTCACAAAATATCAAAGCAGGAAAAACAACATTTTGCACATTTATGCCAACATGTAAAAGAATCAGATAATAAAATATGCCAAATACAACAGTTATTCCGAGCAGAGTCGCCAGAGCTGTCACACCTCTTTTTACGCACCCGCAAGGGTGCAAAGAGTTTTTCCAATTAAAGGACAATCGAGATGGGATTTATTTTAATTATTTCAGAGTCGCCACTTGGGAGATTTATGGTGTCCCAAGTCACCGGTTAAATCCCGAATCGAGGAAAAGAATGACTCTATTTAACAGTCCGCGAACCGGAAATCCGGATAAGGAATTCTATTAACCCGGGAGAAGGTATTAGGCATTCCCGAATTCCGTGGTTCTAGCACGGTCGCTCAACTGTCGTGTTTGGCTTATCTATCCGCTTTTTACAATTATGTACTTAGTGCAAGTTAATATCCCTTTACCGCTTTTATTATTGGTTATGATTTACGAAAGAGAAAGTTGCTTAAAAATATGCTTTCGAATCACGTCACATGAAATGCACCCGAATCCTCGACATATTCTTATTCAACATTTCGGGGTTTGGATTCGGGTCGCATGAAATGCACACCCGTATTTAAGAAGATAGAACTAAAATATGCGCCCGGATCGACTACTTATTTACACTGTTGAGAAAGGCGTGATATTCGTTAAGAAACGACGCATCTCGAAATCTAAGTATTTATATGTACATTTATGACGGCTATGTGATTAGTGTAACTATTGGGCGAGGCGTACCTTTGATTCAAATCTAAAGCGAACTACATCCCACTGTATCTTACTTAAGAGTTGATTCCAAATTACTTAAAACTTGCTACGAACCACATCACATGAAATGCGCCTGTGGTTCTTAACATGCTTTGTTTACTCTTGCCCGAAATCGGGGTCGGGTCACATGAAATGCACCCCCGACTCTTTTTAATCTAATTACGTCATTCCGTTGAGTAACAACTCCCTAGCTAATCTTGCTTGTAACATAAGGTCTATCATTTAACAGGTTTGGAGATTACACACATGAGTAGGGAAGATTGAATAGAGATACAACAGACTAATTCGGGTTTACGTGCATATCTAATGATAGTGTATCTTTGGTCTAGTTACATTTTCCATAACCAAGACTAACAATACAAGCTTAATTGGAGAATAACGGAATGTAATTGAACATAAGAACTTTAGACGACTACATGTTTCAATAGACTTTATGCATAAGCTTCAAACTTCATTCTTTTCGAACCAAGGAACTACAATAATAGAGGTGTGTACCTGGAATGCGGAAGAACAAGGAAGAGTGAGCAATGGCAATGCAGCAACAGCGACAAGAACAGTAACAGGAGCAACAACCAAAGACCAATAACAACCACAGTAAACCAACAGCAACAACAACCAGTGAACCAGTGGACCAGCAGTCACTTAACCCAGGCAGCAACAAACAACCAGCCAGCAATACAAACGACCAGGAGTAACAACACTACTGACCAAACAGCACCAAATGAACACCACAGCAACAACCACTAATGGCAGCCCTCAACTAAACCAATAGCAGACACTAAACAGTGGCAGCAATCAAGTGAACCAGCAGCAATGAAGACACAACAACAACAACAATGTCTAACAGCAACAACAACCCAGGCAGCAACCAAATAGACCAACCAGCAACACAAACGACCAAGAGAACAACTGGACCAGCAGCACCAAATGAATACAACAGCAGCAACAACTAGTGGCAGCACTCAACTAAACCAATAGCAAACACTACCAGTGGCAGCAATCAGTGAACCAACAGCAAATACTAGAGCTATCACAACAACCAAACACTGAACCAGCTAAAGCAATGGCTCAGCACTACCAACACAAGACAACAAGCAACCAAATGACCACACACTCGGCTATTGACTCAAAGCACACGGAACAGTAGCCAACCAAATCAATGAAACAGGACTTCTCTCCCTTTTTCTCTCTATCTGTGACTATGTATGTGTATATCAAAAAATGTCTCTACTGCTCTAGTTATGACTGTGATTTTGCTCTCCAGGTGCTCTACTTATCACACTCTATCTCTTTCTCTAGTTATTCTCAGGTCCCCCCTTTTACTCTCCGATTGTCTCCCATCTTATAGCTGACCAGCAGCCCCTAGGGTTACCCCCTACCCTGACTCCCCAACCCATCATATTCCCTGCAAACCCACTATCTACTGTCCAAAGTATGGACTCAAGCATTAAACAATGCTGGTGGCAGTGTTCAGTGGGATGCCCTGCTGTGCAGGTTCCACTAGCCCCTTTATGGGCAAGTGATTTAAATAAACAATCTCAATTAAATCCTAACTCTGTAAACAATTAACTCTTTAATCCAGAATTAAACAAGCAACCAAATCCCACACTTGCATTGCATACGGGCAGGCCAGGGCAAATTATACAAACAAATCGAATTGTTGACGATATTAAACGAACTAGGCATTGAATTCAAACAACAATTGGTAAAGAATAGGAATCGACCACATAAAAGGTCTGTTGAAGGAGGAGAATAGATCAACTGATATGAGAAATTAATAACAGATAAAAATAGAAACACAAACCAAAACAAGCACATATGTTCACACAATTGAATTGAATTGACCAGAGAATGAATGGATACCTCATAAGAAAACTGCCGACCCGGGCTTTGAACCAAAATTTGTGAACTATTGAAGCCAAACGGGCTTTAATCAAGATGTTCTCGATTGAGAACACCTAGACTAAAGTCCCTTGGACTTCAATTACGGCTAACCCGGCTTGAATTGAGTTTCTTCAAAAATTAGGGTTCTTGGGCTCGGATTTGGGGCTTTTGCATTTTTGGTTAGATTCGAAGCAAACCAATGTCATTGGGAGTGTGGGGGAGGTGTGAGGAGACTGTGGTGTGAATTTGGGGTGATTTGGCATTGGTTCGAGTTTGACTCGAATCTTCAAATGAAGATTCGAGGAGCTCCGGCATGATTCGAGGTTAGTGGAGGCTGGGTTCGTGATGGGGGAGGTGAGGGGAAGGCTTTGGCATTGGTTTGGTGGTGATTGGCCTACCGGAACCGCCGTGAGGCGATTTCCGGCAGGCGGAGTACGGCGGAGGAGGGCGGCGTTACACTGGGCTTTGAGAGCTTCTGAGGGACGAAGCAGGGGGGGGGTCTGAAAGGGGGGCGGGGTAAGGGATCAGGAATATATACCACGCGTGGGATGGGATCTAGGCCGTTGGATCAACTTAGATCGACGGCTTGGATCTACCCACTTAATGAAACGATGTCGTTTGGGTGAGTCTTGGACCGGGTATGTTTGGAATTAAAGGATTAATCTGGGCCGTTGGATGATAAAATCCAACGGTCCAGATCGAATGCCACAATGACAGAGGCTGGACGGATTGGGATTCGTTTGGGCCTGGTTTTCCTGGACTAAACTATGGCCCAATTTGATCTCATTACTACACATATATATATGTACATGTATATATATATATATATATATATATATATGCATACAATTATCCCACACAATTACATATCACTTAAATGTAAATCACATGACTTCGATATCAAACACTAAAAATGCAAAGCTTAGCATATATATATTTTTTGTATTTTTAATTTAAATAAATAAACGTGCACACAAAAGATAAAATAACACAAAATCACAAAAATCATACCCAACACGAAACTATTTTTATTTTTGAATTTTCCGGGAGTACTTCTCAAGTAAGGCAAAAATCACGTGCTCACACTCCCGGGCTCAACTCAATGGCGTATTTCCTCAGGTCTTGATCGGTAGGAATAACCTGAAACCTTCCTAGTTGACGTAATACACGCCCCGCGATCGCGGAGAGGAAATTCCTGCTGCATTTATGACAGCAACCAGCCTTCTCATTTTTCCCAAAAATGGTCCGTTTGGACCCCCGGATTCCTCCTGAGGCCCCCGGGACCCCAACGAAAACCACCAACATACTCCAAAACATGATACGGGCTTGTTCCAATCACAAAACACCATCCTAAACATCAAAATCACCATTTCGACACGAATTCAAGCCTAAGTTTCTTCAAAACTTTCCAAACTAACATTCAATCCAAAACCCGATCAAACGATGTCCGAATGACCCTGAAAATTTGCGGACATATCCAAAATCACATAATGAAGCTACAGAAATTGTCGAATTTCCATTCCGACCCCCGGATCAAAATATCACCTACCCCAAGGTGACACACTCGGACGAATGAAACCCTTATCTAAGAGTTCCTAAAGCTGTTCTTTCAATTCTTTTAACTCTGCTGGTGCCATGCGATAGGGAGGAATAGAAATAGGCTGAGTGCCCGTCACCAAGTCAATACCAAAATCGATATCTCTATCAGGCGGCATGCCTGGCAGGTCTGCTGGAAATACATCCGGAAACTCCCTCACAATGGGGACCGAATCAAGACTGGGTGTCTCGGCCTCAACATTTCTAATGAAGGCCAAATAAGATAAACAACCCTTGCCAATTATTCGTTGGGCCTTTATATAAGAAATCACCCTGTCGGACACATAATCAGTCAAGCCACGCCACTCGATCCTCGGATTACCTGGAATAGCTAGTGTGACTGTCTTGGCATGACAATCCGGAATCGCATGGTAAGGAGATAGCCAATCCATGCACAGAATCACATCGAAATCTACCATGCCCGGTAGTAATAAATCAACTCGGGTCTCCGGACCCCCAATAGTAATAATACAGGATCGATATACCTGATCCACAACAACAGTATCCCCCAACCGGGGTAGACACATGTACGGGCAAAGCAAGAATACCACGGGTCATACCCAAATGATGTGCAAAATAAGTAGAGACATAAGAATAGGTGGATCCGGGATCAAATAAGACGAAAGCATCCCTGTGGCAGACCGAGATAATACCCGAAATGACCGCATCCGAACCACTAGCATCCTTCCTATCCCGAAAGAAAAGCATAGAAACGAGCCCGGCCTCCACCGGTACGATCCTCGCCCCTAGGGCGACCTCCGGATACCGGCCACCGGTCCTAGCCGACCGTGCCGGCGCTGAAAAACAGGGGTAGAAGACGAGGGCTGATCCTCTGCCGAGACCGGCTACGAAGCCACTGAGGACACTCTCTCCCGATATGGCCCAAATCACCGCACTCAAAACAACGGCTCTGAAGATGGAAGAAGGGGCTGCCGAGGACCCCTCGCTACGGATGAACCCCTGTGTCGAGGAAGCGAGAGCGAGCTCCGAGTCGGAAGAGAACTCGGTCGCGGTGACGTCTTGCCGACGCGCTCGCCGACCCCGATAGCCCGATGGCCCCGACGACCGTGATCCGATGAAACCCCACCGGACTCCGCACGTCCGGACCGATGAGACCGAAAGAACGACCTGCGCTGTGCTCGAGATTGGCCCTCAGACGGAGCACCACCGTAGTCGCGCGTGCCACGAGGCCTCTTAGCCTCTCTCTCCTCCCGCTTTCTGCGGCGATCTGTCTCAATGTGACGGGCAGCATCAACCACCTCCTCAAAGGTAAGTGCCGAAACTCTCTCCCTGGTCATCAATATGCAGATGGGATAAATAAGGCCATCAATAAATCTCCGAATCCTCTCCCTGTCCATAGGAACACATACTTCTCCAAAAATACCGTGGAGAACTGCTTCCAAGTGAGGGGCGCTGCCCCAGCGGGCCTACACCTCTCAAAATCCTCCCACCACTGAAATGCTGGACCTGTGAACTGAAAGGTGGTGAAAGCAACACCACTGGACTCCAGAATACCCGCAGTGCGAAGCATACGCTGACACTTGTCCAGAAAACCCTGGGCGTCCTCGCCCTCAGCACCACAGAATGCAGGAGGCTGTAGCCGCTCAAACCTCTCCAAACGACGCTGCCCATCATCAGGCATAGCTGGAACCACGTGAGCTGGGCTGGTGCAACAGATGCAGCTGGCTGAGCTGGAGCTGCCCCAGGAGCCTGTAAACCCTGAACTAGCGGCTCGGGTGTGCGAGCCACGGGGGTCTGATTTCTTCCCCCTGCCCGTGAAGAAGCCACCATAGTAGAGGCTGCATCCACCTGAGCTAAGCCAGTGCATACTGATAGAATCTGGGCCAAAGTCTCCTGTATACCCGGTATCTCAATGGAAACTGCCAGTGCCTGCACCTGAGTTGCAGGGATCCTTGCAGTTTGAACCTGATCCTGAACCTGGGCCACTGGTATTGGAATCTGACCCTGAGTCTGGTCAGCTGGTGGGTTAGCAGGTGCTGGTACTGCTGCTGCCCTACCTCTACCACGACCACGACCACGACCTCTGGGTGCCAATGGTGGTCGCCCACCACGTCCGCTAGCACGTGTTCTCGCCATCTGCGAGAGAATCGAAAATGGAAAAATTTAATTTCATGATAACACAAATCGCACGATATGAATCCAAGAAAATGAGGTTTTTCTTAAAGTTTTTGTAGCCCTCCGAGGATAGATACGGACGTCTACGTATCGATCCGCGAAAGCCTACTAAACCGGCTCATGACTCGCGAGTCCTAGTAACCTAGGCTCTGATACCAACTTGTCACGACCCAAATCCGGTCGTGATGGCGCCCAACAATTAAGCTAGGCCAGGCAGCCCAACTATTACTTATCACGACGACTATCAGTCCCAAATGGACATCCCAAGAAGAATATATGAGTTAGAGAACTCCAATAATAATAATAATGAACAAAATACGAAGACGTGCGAAAATAACTGACACTCCCAAAGATCTGGAGTCACAAGTCTAGAGCCTCTAACAAAACCCAACAGGAATAGAGAATACTGTATAGAAATACTCAAATGTATATTTATAAATAAAACTGAAATAGGAAGAGTAGTCAAGTCTTGCGAAAGTCAAGCAGCTACCTCAACAACTCTGATAAGCTCTGCAAATAAAAATTGCTCAGCTAAGCCTCCGGTGTACCTGAATCTGCACACAAGGTGTAGGGAGTATGGGTGAGTACTACCGACTCAGTGAGTAATAAGCATATAAAATGTCTGAAGATAAGAAATCCACGAAATGCCACAAAGTAAAGCTAAAACTAACAGTCTGACACCTTACTACGAACCAACAACAATAGGTAATGACAGCTAAAACAAGTAAATAACAATGAATAAATGCAATACAATGCACATGACCGCTACGGCGCGTAATCCGATCCATTTAATGTCGACGACGCTCATTGGGGGTTTGTACAAACTCCGGAGGGGCTCCTACAGCCCAAGCACAATATATTCATAGCATTCGCTGCGGCGTACAACCCGACCCATATTCAGTCCGCAATATGCATATCGATCCTCATATCAACTGCTGCGGCGTGCAGCCCGATCCATTCTCAGTCCACAATAAGCAAATAAGTCACAAAACAGTTCATTTTTCTTAATTCCAGTTTCCAGTTCATAATTTATGAAAAATACTTTAACTTTATTAAATTTGCAAAATGCCGGTGACTTAGCATATCAATAATGTGATTTCAATTTTCAGGACTGAGATCAGTGATTAAGCAAATATAGCTATCACATAAATATTGTCCTCTAAGGACGCTACAGGTCGGCACAAGGCCCCAAACAAGGCTTATCGCCCACAAATATATCAAATACAGTGTATCTCCAACACTAATAGCATATTATTTACATCCGGGATGGACCAAGTCTCAATCCCTAGTCACAATCAATCTTGCACCTGCCACGGTGTGCGAGCCATGCCCTACTAGCGTCACAATGTGCTAAGCCGGGGTTTCGAACCCTCAGGCTACCATATACACAAACCACTCACCTCTAGCCAGCCGTAGACTCGTCCGCGATGCCTTTTCCTTTGAATTTAGCTCCCTCGTGCATCGAATCTAGTCAAACCGCAACAATTATATCAAATACGGGTCAAAGAATCATAACCCATTTCAATTTACATGAAATTCGCATAAATACACTAAGTTGGTAAAACCCGACCCCGAGCCCACTGCTCGGAAAATTCCGAAATTAGCACCAACGCGATCCTCATCTCGCCACGAGTCCGTACATATAAAACTTATCGAAATCGAAGTTCAAATGGCCTCCCAAAACTCAAAATCTCGTTTTCAATATCTAGGCCACATTTCTTCAAGATTTCTACCCAATTTCATGAAGATTGATGTTAATCCTACCATAAAATGATGTTTTTGAGTCAAGAATCTTACCTCCGACGAATACCCGATGATTTCTCAGTGTTTTCCTCGAGTTTTCTTCTCTCTAGGGCTCAAAATTGTGTTTTTGGGGTATAAACCCGCGAGCTCTCTGTTCTGTGATTTTTATTTACTGCCAGAAACTTTATACCTACACGATCGCGACTCTCCTCACACGATCGCGATGTTCAAAAATCCGGACTCACGCGATCGCGTCTCTCTTCCTGCGATCGCGTAGCACAAATTCCCCGGACCTCATTTCTCTCCTACGCGATCGCGTGGATGCTCATGCGATCGCGATGGTCACCCGGTTAACTCTACGCGATCGCGACTGGTTCTCCTGCGATCGCATTAGTCTAGCCCCTAACCCTTCGCGAACGCGACCTGGGCCACGCGAACGCGAAGGCTTAATGCCTGCTGCACAAACCTTCAATTTTCTGCAGTTTTCTCTAAGTTCCAAATGCCCGGATGATGGTCCAAATTCATCCCGAGGCCCCGGGACCCCAACGAAAACCACCGACATACTCCAAAACATGATACGGACTTGTTCCAATCATAAAAACATCATCCTAAACATCAAAATCACCATTTTCACACGGATTCAAGCCTAAGTTTCTTCAAAACTTTCGAAACTAACATTCAATCCAAAACCCGACCAAACGACGTCCGAATGACCTGAAAATTTGCAGACATATCCAAAATGACATAAGGAAGCTACAAAAATTGTCGGAATTCTATTCTGACCCCCGGATCAAAATCTCACCTACCGTTCGGATTTTGCCAAAATTCAACCTTTGCCAATTCAAGCCTAAAACTACACCGGACCTCCGAATTCAATTTCGATTGCTCTCTTAAGTCATAAATGATCCCCGAAACTAGTCGAATCATCGGAATCCGGTTCCGAGCACTCTAACTCAATAGTCAACTCTAGGTTGACTTCCCACATTCAAGCTTCCTTCAAACATACTATTTGCTTCATTTTCAATCCAAATCACTCCTAACTCACCCGATATACTCTAATACTGATATAAAAGCATAAGATATGTAAATACAAGGTAACGGGGTGGTAATTCCCGTAACAACGGGCCGGGTCGTTACAATTTTAGACTTTTCACTCCACTCACACATTAGTCTCGTCTGAGAGATACAAGAGTGATGTACTGTACAAACGAAAATAACTGTCTTTTCTTTCTTCTACTCTGAGTTCTTCTTTTCTGAGTTCTTATCCTTCTTTATCATCTTCTTCTCATTTCAATCGCATGAAATGTTGATTTAGAATAGATCTCTGCTGAGATTTTGTCAATACCAGAAGTTTCTCTTGTCTCAAATACATTTAACACTTCATATACACTGAAGCTTTCGTTTAGTCATAAAGTTTTGCTTTATTTTTTCAAAAAAAAAAAACTTTGATTACAAATTTTCAAATCCAGGTAGTTTTTGAGTGAAAGTTTTTCTTTCACTCACAGAACTTTAATTTTCTTCAAATAAAATGCATATTCAAACACAACTTTAATTTTCAAAAATATTTTCAATACAACATAAAAAGTTTGTTTATTTATTCATTCAATTTCAACCAAATTTATGTCCAAATACTAGCTTAATTTAATTACATGCCGTTGGACGAACATATGTGATGAAGGAACTTCCGGTAAGATTGATCGTTAAGTAATTGGAGTCGAAGTAAATTCATTCAGATCTTTCAACTTGCCACTAGATTCGGGGAGTTCCACTTGAAAATTAAGCAAAGTTAGATCTCAATATCACGCACTAAATGAACTTGGAGCTAGCTGGTACATAAAAAATAATGAGTTAGTTTCTAAAATATCTTAGCCGGTGGATTTCTGAATTAATTTCAATGTTTCTGTATAGTCCAAGATCCATTGGTTTTTGCTAAGAAAATGGCAAGATCATGCACTGGAGACAATTGTCGTCGTTGCTTCTTTTATACGTGCGTTCCTACGTTTGTTTTCAAAGGAGTACGTGGTACACCGACGTCTGGTCCAATGGATTCATGATAATACTAGCAAACTGGCTCGACGATTTCCTTTTCCTGTTTCATGGGCTGATGGGCATGTGATTCATTTATGTCACCGACTCCAAAATAATGGTTCTCTGGTGTATGTTTAAAGTAGAATTGCACCTTCTCCTCAGCTTTTTTTCTTTTTGAAATTTGGTTCTAATATAATTACAATATTCAGGATAAAACTTACTTTCATCGGTGTTTATACCAAATCGATATATATATATATATATATATATATATATATATATATATATATATATATATATATATATATATATATATATATATATATATATATATATATATATATATATATAACACTATACTGCTGCTATTTATTTAAGGGATAATTTCACATAAGAATAATTGGGCTCCCCATTATTCAATTTTAAAGCCCATATTTGAATTTACAACCAACAAGCCCAAAAATAATAGGCTAAAATCCAACTCTAATAGATTCTCAAAATTACCATTTAATTTTTAAAAATGATTGCTCAAGCTTTTAAGTTAATTTTCGAATTAGTAATTGTGACCCAAATATTATTTCAACAAACCAAATCCATTTGGGTGGTAAAAATTAGATTTTTAACAAGCTTAAATACGTGGCTTTTTTTTTTCTTACCCCTCCCAAATTAGGAGGATCTATAGTGTTTCCACACTTCCCCTCCATGGTGAAGTCATTTAATGGAGATTTGGACTGGTTTTGAACAGGAATTGCAGCTGAAAATCGTGGAAGAAGTTCGTCTACAGACGTTTGTACAAAGGTGTATAAAAGTGTATAATAGTGTATACGATGTGTTTATACACTATTATACAAGCTATACATAATTATACAAAAAACTGACTTTGTCTTCTTCCTTGCGTTTTTTCTGAAATTTAATTCAAATCTTGCTCAAATCTACTCCAGATCACTTCAAATTTAAACTTTAAACTCCTTTTGATATTTTCAATCAATTGGAACAACACCCAATCCAAACAACTAAGAATTACAAGAAATTCTATTTTTTAAAGCAAAGCTTTGAATGCCCTTTAATGGTGAACTTCTACTCTTCAATTTTTGTATATTGCAACCAGGTGATATAGGGGGAGAAACAGTAATGGCGGATGGCCCATTGAAGCATATGTAAAAAAAATGAGGAGAAGAAAGAGTGAAAATAATGATTGTGAGAATAGAGATTTAACTCCATAGCTTTTAAAAGCAATGATTATAAGAACATATATTTTGAATTTGCAAGACCTAGTATTTTCAAAATATATACAATATAGACTAGGGGGATAAGACTTAAAAATATGAACTATCTTTTATTATGGTGTTAAGTCATGTACATTTTCTTATAATTCTTTCTTTATTTAACTTATATATATTACATGTATTTTAAAGCTTTTGTACAACCTTAAAAAGGACAATTTAATTGCCATAATCATTAGAGTATTTATTAAGTCTACTCTTTATGTGTCTCTTAACGTTCCACTTAAATAATTTTTCGCTGAAACAGTAAGAATAAATTTTTTTTAAAGTAACATATGATAACTTGTTTTTATAAAACATCAAATACTTTGAAACAAATATAATTATCTATATAACTATTTGAGGTTGGACGGAGTAGATAAATTTATTTATTATTAGAAATCTCAATTGTATATAACTCTAAGGCGGTGGCCGGTTAGGGTGACGCTCGGAATGGAACATGATCTTGCACATGTACCAAATCCTTTTATGGTAGTTTGTAAACTTGTAGTACTCCTTTTGGTGCAATTTACGCAAAGTATATCGAACTTTGATAGTTAAATTTCTTAATTTTAATTGTAAATTCAAATATTAAAAGTTTAAATTTTTTAAATCAAAATTTATATATTTGAAAATTACATAAAAAAGTACTATAAGTCATAAAAATTCAAAATTCAAAATATCTAAAAAGCATATGAAAAAATAAAGTAACTTCTTTTTCTTCGAAATTCAAATTCCGCCACATAATTAGGATGGAAGGAGTAAAAAAATGAATCAAATTTTTTGACATTGTTTTTCGGGGTATTATTATTTTTAGCCCGCACCAGAAACTATTTACACTTCGGTAATCGAAATAGTGTATAAAATTAATATAATTTTTCTGTATAACATACTATATAAAATATACAAAAAATATTTTTTTAGTTATTATTTTGAGAGCGGCTAAATAATATCATTTTCTCTTCGTTTTCACAATTAGAGAGGTTCTGTTGAGCTCCTACTAACTGTTTTTTGCTTCTTAGATTTTCATGATATTAAGGAGCTCCCTAAATTGACAATATATCCTATCACAAACTTCCTAGTATTAGGGCAGGCTGCTCAGTCTGCATCACAGTAGGCAATCAGTTTGTCAATTGGCCTTGTATGTAGAAGTACTCCTATGTCTGATGCTCATTTGATATACATAATGTAACGACTCGGCCGGTCGTTTTAGGAAATTACGCCCCAATCCCCAATTTAACTGTTCCCCTAAGTTCATTTCTGCTATTGTGGTTTGCCGGGAGAGTCGGTTCTGAGAATTGGAGCATTTTGGGACACTTAGTCCCTAAATGAGAGCTTTAAAGTTAGAAAATGGTACGTAGCCAGAACAGTGTTAAGACGACCTCAGAATGGAAATCCGATGGTTCCATTAGCTTCGTTAGGTGATTTTGGGGTTGGGAGCGCGTTCGCAAAGTATTTTGGAGGTCCGTAGCTCAATTAGGCTTGAAATGCCGAAGTTTGAAATTTTGACGAATCCGAACGATAGGTGAGATTTTGATCCGGAGGTCGGAATGGAATTTCGACAATTTTTATAGCTTTGGTATGTGATTTTGGATATGTCCGCAAATTTTCAGGTCATTCGGACGTCGTTTGGTCGTGTTTTAGATCGAATGTGCAATTCGGAAAGTTTTAAGAAATTTAGGCTTGAATTCGATGTGAATTATGGGTTTTGATGTTGTTAGACGTGTTTTTATTATTGGAATAAGTTCGTATCGTGTTTTGGAGTATGTTGGTGGTTTTTGTTGGGGTCCCGGGAGCCTCGGGATGAATTTGGGGGTCCAAACGGACCAATTTGTGCCAAAAGGCACTGTTGTTGCTGCTGCAATAATTGCAGAGCAATTTTGTTCTTCGCGATCACGGAGATGGCCATGCGATCGCATAAAGGAAAAGAACTGAGCTCTGCGATCGCGAAGTAAAGTGTGCGATCGCGTAAGTCCGGGAGAGTAAGCATCGCGATCGCGTGAGGTAGTATGCGATCGCGTAGGGTAGTTTGGGGAGCCGGACGAGTTTGTTCTTCGCGATCGCGTTAGTGTCATTGCGATCGCGTAGGGTCGCTGAGTTGTTCACTGCGATCGCGTCCAGGACAACGCGATCGCGTAGAGGAAAAATAGGCCGCCCATATTTTGTGCATCGCGATCGCAAGCCCAGTACTACGATCGCGTAGAGTAAATTGGCTTGGCAGTGACTTTAAGTCCATAACATTTCAGTCGCGGCCTAACACACAAAAACCGCCATTATTGAGCTCCAAGAGAGGAAATTGAAGGGAAAATCATCGGAAAATCATCGGGGGTAAGTTTCTTGACCTTAATTCGTTAGTTTATCATGAAATCCGTGATTATTTCACTGAAAATGGGAGATTAAAGGTGGGTTTGAACCCTAGTCCTAAAATTTAGGAAAGCTTTGATTTGAATGGGCAAATGGAGTTCAATCTCGATAAATTTTATATGCACGGACTCGTATTGAGATAAGGAACCCGAATATATAACTTTCGTGATTTTTCGATAAGCGTACCGAAAGTCGGGTTTTGGCAACTTGTGGGTTTTGGTGTATTTTGAGTTGTTTTGATTGGGTAATGCCCAATTGGCCTATTTTGATGTGATTCTATTGATTTTTATCGGATACTACACTTGTGGAGGCCGACATTCGCGGCAAGAGGGTTATTTCTTAGCGGTTTTGTACCAGAATTGAGGTAAGTGGCTTGTCTAACCTCGTGTGGGGGAACTTTCACCCCTAGGATATTATGTGATAGTTTAAATGCCTTGTACGCGAGGTGACGGGCGTGTAAATGCGCTGGTTGTTGAACACATACTTTACTTAAAAATGTTCGATGAGTGATATTCCTGCTTTTAGTTGTTAATTCGATATTCTTACCCGGTAGTAGTTAGAAAAGCATGATTTGGTAGTATTTAACTGTCTAGTTGCCTAATTGTCTTACTTGAGCTTCTTGATAATTATTGGCACTATTTATCGGTGAAGTTATAATTAAGCATATTATATTCTCTCTGTGTATTCCTTTATTTGCTGTGTTTGTGGACTGCGGGTTCAATTCCCGGAGATCCCAGGGCTGTGGGTTCGATTCCCAGAGACCCGGAGTGATATTGTTGGGGATTGCGGGTTCGATTCCCGGAGATCTTGAGATTTGTTGAGACGTAGACTGCGGGTTCGATTTCCGGAGATCCTGAGATTTATTGAGATGTGTACTGCAGGTTCGATTCCCGGAGATCCTGAGATTTATTGACATGTGGACTGCGGGTTCGATTCCCGGAGATCCGGAGATTTATTGAGAATGTGGACTGCGGGTTCGATTCCCGGAGGTCCTGAGATTTATTGAGATGTGGACTGCGGGTTCGATTCCCGGAGATCCTGAGATTTACTGAGACATGGGCTGCGGGTTCGATTCCCGGAGACCCATGGGTACTGTCAATGGGACTGTGGGTTCAATTCCCCCAGGTCCTGGACTTGTTAATTGAATTTGCTACTTGTTGTTGATTTAATTGTAGACGGTTGTAGTAATCATTTTATTGTTGTTATTTCGGAATTATTGTCATTTAAACTGCTTATTATTATTATTATCATCTTGTAATTGTTTTCTCTCAGTAGGGCCCTGACCTTTCCTCGTTACTACTCCATCGAGGTTAGGCTTGGCACTTACTGAGTACCGTCGTGGTGTACTCATGCTACTCTTCTGCACACTTTTGTTGTGCAGATCCAGGTACATCAGGACGGGCTCACACTAGGTGATTCAGCAGCGTTTTGGGAGTCCTCGAGGTATGATCTGCTACGTCCGCGGATCCGGAGGCCTTCCTTCTATTCTAGTGCTAGTAGATGTTTTTCCTTCATTCCGTTGTTAGATACTCTTTATACATAGAGCTACAGTTGTATGTCCTCTTTTAGTCTGTGTTACCCGTGGGATTCCGGGTCTTGGTGGTGTTATATACAGTGTGTTCTTGACGGGTGTATGTGCCAAGCGGCACGGATTACATCTTATTTATATTATTCCACTGTTATCTTATCTTTAATGTTCATAACTTATATATTCCGCAACGTGTTACGCTTACCTAGTCGTGGGGACTGGGTTCCATCACGACATGGTCACGATTGGTGAACTAGTATCACGGGACACAGACCGGTTACTTAGAGTCTCGCTGATCGATACGGAGACGTCTGTATTTATCTACGAGGGGCTATGTAACTGTTTAGGAAATTCTTCATTTCTTTTGGATTCCTTGTCGTGCGACATTTTGGCATCAAATCTAAACTATTTCTTTCTATTCTCTCACAGATGGTGAGGACACGAGCTACCTGCGACGATCAGGTACCCGCGCCCCCTGTTGCCGCCGTCAGAGGCCGGGGCCGAGGTAGAGGACGAGGACGCGCCCGAGGTGCAGCCACAGCACCCGCGCGTGCTGCCACTGAGGTGCCACAGGTAGACCAGGTTGGAGCGCAGGCACCTGGTACACCGACTACAGCTGCCACTACTCCAGCACTCCAGGAGACCCTGGCCCAGTTCATGAGTATGTATACCACTTTAGCTCAGGCAGGACTGCTTCCTCTCGCTGCTGCTACATCCCAGGCCAGGGGAGGGGCCCAGACTCCCGCAGCCGTTACACCTAAGCAGCGTGTGCCAGTGGGACAGGTTCCAGAGATTATGGTTATGCCTCCTGCCGCCCCAACACAGCCCGGAGGTGGACCAGCTGCCTCTGAGGACGAGCAGCGTAAATTGGAGAGGTTCAAGAAATATGACCCTCCAGTGTTCAGTGGGTTGGCTTCAGATGATGCATTGGGTTTTCTGGAGGAGTGTCATCATATTCTTCGTACTATGGGGATTGTGGAGACCAGCGGGGTTTCCTTCACTGCTTTTCGGTTTCGTGGGGCCGCTTATGATTGGTGGCGCACGTATGAGTTGGATAGTCCAGAGGAGTCTGCTTCATTGACCTGGGCGCAGTTTTCAGATATGTTTTTGAGAGAGTTTGTTCCTCAGAGACTTAGGGATTCTTGGCGCTCGGAGTTTGAGCGGTTGCGACAGGGTTCCATGTCAGTATCGGAATATGCTATTAGTTTCACCCATCTTGCCAGGCATGCACCGGCCTTGGTAGCCACAGTCCGGGAGAGGGTGCGGAGATTTATTGAGGGTCTTGTTCCGCCTATCCGATCCAGCATGGCCAGAGAGCCGGAGACAGATATATCTTATCAGCAGGCAGTTAGCATTGCCAAGAGGATCGAGAGTATGCTCCCTAGAGAGCGGAGGGAGAGAGAGGCCGAGAGGTCTCGTGAGTCGGGCCATTCTCTGGTGCCCGCACTCGGCGATGGGTCGTTTTGGCGGGGGTTACTCCGGTCGTCCGGTTCACTCGGCATTGCCGCAGCCGGTAGTACTCCGGCTCTTCCAGCGCCTCAGGAGTCTTATTATGCTCCCCAGGTTTCTAGTGCATATCCTGCGCGGGGTACTTCCAAGGGTCGGACTAGTGGGGGTGAGGCCGGTCGGTCGCGGCCACCGCGTCCTCCCGAGCTTGTTTTGAGTGCGGGGATACTCGCCATCCGGTTAGGGAGTTCCCCGGGCGCGGGAGAGGAGCCCCTCATCGGTCGTCACGGCGTCGGCGTGGTTCTCGGGGCCGACGAGACTATCATTCCGGCTCCGTTGCTACTCCGCCTACCCGGCCGGCCGGGGGCGGGGGTCAGGGTGCCGGAGGCCGCCACCGAGAGAGGGGACATGCCGGATTCTATGCTATTCCCGATATCGCGCTGCGATTGTTGCATCCGATTCTGTTATCACAGGTATTATTCTGGTTAGTGAGTGGAGTGGTACTCTAGATCACACCCCGAGCTGTGTTATTTCCTTTCTCAAAGCTCAGCGTATGGTTGAGAAGGGTGTGCTGCTTATCTAGCCTATGTGCGGGATGTCAGTATTGACACTCCCTCTATTGATTCTGTTCCTGTGCTACGTGACTTTGCTGATGTATTTCCAGCTGATCTCCCGGGCATGCTGCCCGACAGAGATATTGACTTTGCTATTGACTTGTTGCCGGGCACTCAGCCCATTTCTATTCCACCATACCATATGGCTCCTCCTGAGTTGAAGGAGTTGAAGGATCAGTTACATGAGTTATTAGGTAAGGGTTTCATTCGACCCAGTGTTTCGCCTTGGTGTGCTCCTGTGTTGTTTGTGAAGAAAAAGGACGGTTCTATGCGTATGTGTATTGACTATCGTCGGTTGAACAAGGTTACAGTGAAGAACCGGTATCCTTTGCCTCGCATTAATGACTTGTTTGACTAGCTACAGGGCACACAGGTGTTTTCTAAGATTGATTTGCGCTCTAGGTATCACCAGCTGAAGATTCGGGAGCCAGATATCCCGAAGACTGCCTTTAGGACTCGGTATGGTCACTATGAGTTCCTCGTGATGTCTTTTGGGCTGACTAATGCCCCAGCAGCCTTTATGCATTTGATGCACAGTGTGTTCAGGCCTTATCTGGACTAGTTCGTGATTGTCTTCATTGATGATATTCTAGTATATTCCCGGAGCCGGGAAGAGCACGAGCAGCATTTGAGGATAGTGCTTCAGATTCTGAGGGAGAAGCAGCTTTATGCCAAGTTCTCTAAATGTGAATTCTGGTTGAGTTCAGTGGCATTTTTGGGCCACGTGGTGTCGAGTGATGGTATTCGAGTAGATCCGAGGAAGGTGGAGGCCGTGCAGAGTTGGCCCGGACCCTCCTCCGCTACTGAGATTCGCAGTTTCCTTGGTTTGGCGGGCTATTACCGTCGTTTCGTAGAGGGGTTCTCTTCGATTGCAGCACCTATGACTAGATTGACCCAAAAGGGTGCCCCTTTCCAGTGGACAGACGAGTGTGAGGCGAGCTTTCAGAAGCTCAAGACAGCTTTGACTTTGGCCCCTATATTGATGTTGCCTACAGGTTCGGGGTCCTATACTGTATATTGTGATGCCTCACGAGTTGGACTCGGTGTGGTATTGATGCAAGACGGTAGGGTGATTGCCTACGCGTCGAGACAGCTGAAGGTGCATGAGAAGAATTACCATGTTCATGATTTGGAGCTAGCTGCCATTGTTCACGCCTTGAAGATTTGGCGTCATTACTTATATGGGGTTCCTTGTGAGATCTACACTGATCACCGGAGCTTGCAGCACTTGCTTAAGCAGAAGGACCTGAATATGCGTCAGAAAAGATGGTTGGAGCTACCGAAGGACTATGATATTACTATTCTCTATCATCCGGGCAAGGCTAATGTGGTTGCCGATGCCTTGAGTCGTCGGGCAGAGAGTTTGGGGAGTTTGGTATATCTACCAGCTTCGGAGAGGCCTATGGCGATGGATGTTCAGGCTTTAGCCAGGCAGTTTGTTAGACTGGATCTTTCGGAGCCCAGCTGGGTTCTGGCTTGTGTGGTTTCTCGGTCTTCTCTATTTGACCGCATCAGGGAGCGTCGGTTCGACGACCCTCATTTGCTGGTCCTTCAGGATAGAGTTCGGCGAGGTAATGCTCGCGATGTTACCATCGGGGATGATGGAGTTATGAGGATGCAGGGGCGTATCTGTGTGCCCAATGTAGATGATCTTCGAGAGCTGATTCTAGCAGAGGCCCAAAGCTCGCGGTATTCTATCCATCCGGGGGCCGCGAATATGTATCAGGACTTGAGACAGCAATACTGGTGGAGGCGGATGAAGAGGGATATAGTTGATTATGTTTCCAGATGCCTCAATTGCCAGCAGGTGAAGTATGAACATCAGCGTCCGGGTGGATTGATGCAGCAGATTGAGATTTCCCGAGTGGAAATGGGAGCGCATCACCATGGACTTTGTATCTGGACTTCCACGGTCTGTTAGGAAGTTTGATTCCATTTGGGTTATTGTGGATCGGCTGACCAAGTCCGCCCATTTTATACCGGTGAGCACTACATATTTATCGGAGCGACTGGCGGAGATCTATATCAGAGAGATAGTTCGGTTGCACGGTATTCCACAGTTTCCATCATTTCAGATAGAGGCACCCAGTTCACTTCACGGTTCTGGAGAGCTGTACAGCAAGAGTTAGGTACTCGGTGGAGCTGAGCACAGCATTTCACCCCCAGACTGATGGGCGGTCCGAGCGCACTATTCGGATTTTGGAGGATATGCTCCGTGCGTGCGTGATTGAGTTTGGAGGTTCGTGGGATCACTTCTTGCCGCCGGCGGAGTTTGCTTATAACAATAGCTACCGGTCTAGTATTCGGATGGCACCGTATGAGGCCATATGGTAGGAGGTGCGAGTCTCCCGTGGGTTGGTTCGAGCCGGCGAGGCCGGGTTGCTAGGTACCGATATGGTTCGGGATGCTGCGGACAAGGTCGAGGTGATTCGGGACGGACTTCGTGCGACCCGGTCTAGACGAAGAGTTATGCGGACAAGAAGGTTCGTGATGTGGCTTTTATGGTTGGCGAGCGGGTTCTGCTTCGAGTCTCGCCCATGAAGGCGTTATGAGGTTTGGGAAGAAAGGGAAGCCGAGTCCCAGATTTATTGGCCCTTTTGAGATTTTGAGGCGTATTGGGGAGGTTGCCTATGAGTTAGCTTTACCTCCTAGTCTAGCTGGAGTTCACCCCGTATTTCATGTCTCCATGCTTCGGAGGTGCCATGGTGACCCGTCGCATGTGTTGGATTTCACTTCTGTTCAGCTAGACAAAGATCTGTCTTATGTTGAGGAGTCAGTAGCCATTCTAGACAGGCAGGTCAGGAAGCTAAGGTCAAAGAACATCGCTTCGGTAAAGGTTCAGTGGCGGGGCCAGCCGGTCGAGGAGGCAACTTGGGAGACCGAGCAGGATATGCGCAGCCAGTACCCTCATCTTTTCACCACTCCATGTATGACTTCTATGCTCGTTCGAGGACGAACGAATCTTTTAAGTGTGGGAAGATGTAACGACTCGACCGGTCGTTTTAGAAAATTACGCCCCAATCCCCAATTTAACTGTTCCCCTAAGTTCATTTTTGCTATTGTGGTTTGCCGGGAGAGTCGGTTCTGAGAATTGGAGCATTTTGGGACACTTAGTCCCTAAATGAGAGCTTTAAAGTTAGAAAATGGTACGTAGCCAGAACAGTGTTAAGACGACCTCGGAATGGAAATCCGATGGTTCCATTAGCTCCGTTAGGTGATTTTGGGGTTGGGAGCGCGTTCGCAAAGTATTTTGGAGGTCCGTAGCTCAATTAGGCTTGAAATGCCGAAGTTTGAAATTTTGACGAATCCGAACGATAGGTGAGATTTTGATCCGGGGGTCGAAATGGAATTTCGACAATTTGTATAGATTCGTTATGTGATTTTGGATATGTCCACAAATTTTCAGGTCATTCGGACGTCGTTTGGTCGTGTTTTAGATCGAATGTGCAATTCGGAAAGTTTTAAGAAATTTAGGCTTGAATTCGATGTGAATTATGGGTTTTGATGTTGTTAGACGTGTTTTTATTATTGGAATAAGTTCGTATCGTGTTTTGGAGTATGTTGGTGGTTTTTGTTGGGGTCCCGGGAGCCTCGGGATGAATTTGGGGGTCCAAACGGACCAATTTGTGCCAAAAGGCACTGCTGTTGCTGCTGCAATAATTGCAGAGCAATTTTGTTCTTCGCGATCACGGAGATGGCAATGCGATCGCATAAGGGAAAAACACTGAGCTCTACGATCGCGAAGAAAGGCGTGCGATCGCTTAAGTCTGGATGAGTAAGCATCGCGATCGCGTGAGGTAGTATGCGATCGCGTAGGGTAGTTTGGGGAGCCGGACGAGTTTGTTCTTCGCGATCGCGTTAGTGTCATTGCGATCGCGTAGGGTCGCTGAGTTGTTCACTGCGATCGCGTCCAGGACCACGCGATCGCGTAGAGGAAAAATAGGCCGCCCATATTTTGTGCATCGCGATCGCAAGCCCAGTGCTACGATCGCGTAGAGTAAATTGGCCTGGCAGTGACTTTAAGTCCAGAACATTTCAGTCGCGGCCTAACACACCAAAACCGCCATTGTTGAGCTCCAAGAGAGGATTTTGAAGGGTAAACGCTGGGATATCATCGGGAAATCATCGGGGTAAGTTTCTTGACCTTAATTCGTTAGTTTATCATGAAATCCGTGATTATTTCACTGAAATTGGAAGATTAAAGGTGGGTTTGAACCCTAGGCCTAAAATTTAGGAAATCTTTGATTTGAATGGGCAAACGGAGTTCGATCTCGATAAATTTTATATGCACGGACTCGTATTGAGATAAGGAACCCGAATATATAACTTTCGTGATTTTTCGATAAGCGTACCGAAAGTCGAGCTTTGGCAACTTGTGGGTTTTGGTGTATTTTGAGTTGTTTTGATTGGGTAATGCCCAATTGGCCTATTTTGATGTGATTCTATTGATTTTTATCGGATACTACACTTGTGGAGGCCGACATTCGCGGCAAGAGGGTTGTTTCTTAGCGGTTTTGTACCGGAATTGAGGTAAGTGGCTTGTCTAACCTCGTGTGGGGAACTTTCACCCCTAGGATATTATGTGATAGTTTAAATGCCTTGTACGCGAGGTGACGGGAGTGTAAATGCGCTGGTTGTTGAACACATACTTTACTTAAAAATGTTCGATGAGTGATATTCCTGCTTTTAGTTGTTAATTCGATATTCTTACCCGGTAGTAGTTAGAAAAGCATGATTTGGTAGTATTTAACTGTCTAGTTGCCTAATTGTCTTACTTGAGCTTCTTGATAATTATTGGCACTATTTATCGGTGAAGTTATAATTAAGCATATTATATTCTCTCTGTGTATTCCTTTATTTGCTGTGTTTGTGGACTGCGGGTTCAATTCCCGGAGATCCCAGGGCTGTGGGTTCGATTCCCAGAGACCCGGAGTGATATTGTTGGGGATTGCGGGTTCGATTCCCGGAGATCCTGAGATTTGTTGAGACGTGGACTACGGGTTCGATTCCCGGAGATCCTGAGTTATTGAGATATGGACTGCGGGTTCGATTCCCAGAGATCCTGAGTTATTGAGATATGGACTGCGGGTTCGATTCCCGGAGATCCTGAGTTATTGAGATATGGACTACGGGTTCGATTCACGGAGATCCTGAGCTATTGATATATTATTGAGATGTGGACTGCGGGTTCGATTCCCAGAGATCCTGAGATTTATTGAGACATGGGTTGCGGTTCGATTCTCGGAGACCCAGGGGTACTGTTGATGGGACTGTGGGTTCAATTCCCTCAGGTTCTGGACTTGTTAATTGAATTTGCTACTTGTTGTTGATTTAATTGTAGACGGCTGTAGTAATCGTTTTATTGTTGTTATTTCGGAATTATTGTCATTTAAACTGCTTATTATTATTATTATCATCTTGTAATTGTTTTCTCTCAGTAGGGCCCTGACCTTTCCTCGTTACTACTCCATCGAGGTTAGGCTTGGCACTTACTGAGTACCGTCGTGGTGTACTCATGCTACTCTTCTGCACACTTTTATTGTGCAGATCCAGGTACATCAGGACGGGCTCACACCAGGTGATTCAGCAGCATTTTGGGAGTCCTCGAGGTATGATCTGCTACGTCCGCGGATCCGGAGGCCTTCCTTCTATTCTTGTGCTAGTAGATGTTTTTCCTTCATTCCGTTGTTAGATACTCTTTATACATAGAGCTACAGTTGTATGTCCTCTTTTAGTCTGTGTTACCCGTGGGATTCCGGGTCTTGGTGGTGTTATATACAGTGTGTTCTTGACGGTTGTATGTGCCAAGCGGCACATATTACATCTTATTTATATTATTCCACTGTTATCTTATCTTTAATGTTCATAACTTATATATTCCGCAACGTGTTAGGCTTACCTAGTCGTGGGGACTGGGTGCCATCACGACATGTTCACGATTGGTGAACTAGGGTCGTGACACATAACCACTCTCAAGGCTGCATTCATATGAGATTGTTTTGGACTCTACATAAACTGGCTCAATGTTTGTATTTCAAAACTAATGTCACGTTGTATGATTGTCAAATACAAAAGCTTCCCAATTAGCTTCTGATATGTTGTAATGTCCTTTAAATCTATATCTCCTAGCCTTCCTATATGAGTATCATACTAGACTGTGGTAAGCGTTTAGTTCATCTCCAGAGGTGTTGAAACGGGTTTAGAACCACTCAGACCAATACTTGAAATCAACTCTAGTACATACTTTCTTTGATTCAGTAAAATGCCTTTTTGTGATATGTGGACCTCAATACCATGGAAGTATCTCAGTTCACCCAAATCATTCACTTTGAACTATCTTTGTAATGTCTTCTTAGCATCATTAAATAGTTTAGGACTGCTTCCAGTAATCAATAGGTTATATACGTAAATAAGTATGATAACCAAATATGAACCTTGCCTTTTGCTGAACAAAGAATGATCATAATTACTCTGCAGATAACCATGTGTAACTTAGGCATCTGTCAACTTTATGTTCCATTGTTTTGATGCATCTTTCAGCCCATAGAGTGACTTTAGTAACCTACAAAATTTCATCTCCCCTATTTGTGAAAGCCTTGTGGTAATTTCATGTACAACATTTCATATAAGTCCCCTTGAAAAAAAGCATTATTCACATCCATTTGGTGCAAATTCTCTCTTTTTGATTGTAACCTTTAGATACTAATCTGACCTAAACCTTTCTACTTCTCCATTTACTTTATGCTTTATCTTATAAACCCATTTTGATTTCTCTGGTGGTAAATCAACCAGCTCATATGTTATTTTCTTCTAGTGCACTTATCTCCTACTGTATTGCCTCAATCTATCTGCTATCTTGGGCAGCTTCTTTAAAAGAACTGGCTCAATGTGTGCTGGGAAAGCCTTTAAATATGACTAATATCCTACATTGATGTTAGCATATTAGATAGGATATAGACATGTGAACTTCCCTAGTGTCACAAAATCTTTCAGCCATATAGGTGGTCTAGAGGTTCTTCTTTATTTTCTGATATCAACCACTACTTTTCCTTCTGGTGAGATGCCCTCAGCTTCCTTAACTACATCTATATCTAAAGGATTTGAATTTATGTTGATATCTGCCTTTTCCTATATCAGTGATGGCAATTGATTAACACTTTCTGCAGTGTTCTTTATGTAAATACCCTTGTGGTTTTGTATGTACTGAAGATATATATCTTCAGCTGTTGTAGGGATATTATGAGAATGAGGCTGAGAGATATTAGGATTGGAGGATATTTCAATAGGTGTTAGCTCAGAAAGATATTGTGAAAATATATCATCAAAGTTTGAAGTCATTCCTTTGAAAGGAAATACTTGTTCTTTAAAGATAACATCTCTGTCACCATAAATGTTTTATTTTTTGAATCATATAACCTATAACCCTTTTTTAGTTTTTGAATATCCTATCATTATAGCTCTCATAGCTCTTGGGATAAATTTATATCCTCTAAGTAGAGTGCTTGCAAAACATAATTATACAAAAAATTTAGATGCCCAATGCTTGTTGGCTTTTATGAAGGACCTCATAAGACGATTTCCCTTATAGAACAGAAGTTGGCCATTTGTTTATTGAGTAAAATGTTGTTTTAACACAGTCACCCCAAAATCTACTTGGCAAACTACTCTGAAACT
Organism: Nicotiana noctiflora; assembly: GCA_032618575.1. Lineage (NCBI taxonomy): Eukaryota > Viridiplantae > Streptophyta > Magnoliopsida > Solanales > Solanaceae > Nicotiana > Nicotiana noctiflora. The sequence continues at coordinate 314,158 of JASVEL010004228.1, forward strand.
TAAATGCTCTAGCAACTTTTTTCTTTTCACCATCCCATTTTATTGGTGTGTGTATGTGCAGCTACTTTGATGCACTATTCCTAATGAACTCAGTAACTCATTACATTTTAAATTATAGAATTCAGTACCATTATCTGATCTTAATTTTTTGACACACAAACCAAATTGATTTTGCACCAGAGTAAAGAAATGATTTAACACAACAATTACTACACACTTTGATGTAACAAACATATCCAAATATACCTGCTAATATCATCGAACAATGTTACAAAGAAGCATTTTGTCATATATTGGTATCCTATGAGGACCTCAGATATTTACATGCACAAATTGAAACATTTATTCTGTTTTACTGCTAATAAGCAGGAAAAAGTCTATTATGCTTAGTCAAAGGACACACTTCACAATTATATTGTATCTTGGAATTTATCTTATTCTTCAATAGAGGAATATGTTGTATTACAACAGTTGAAAGATGACCTAGTTTGATACAAACCATTATGTTCTTTACCGATCCCCGGAACCTTCTCCTATAGAGACCCTGAAATACACAAAAATGATGAGAAAATGCAGCACAACATGACAACTCCCTAGTCAGTTTAGACACTAACATCAGATTGAATTTAAAATCAGGGATATGTAATACATCTCTCTGTATCAATTCCTCGAATATCTTCACATTTTCTGTATGTGCTACATGACATTTTCCTCTTGTAGGAACTTGCACATCATTATTATTCTGGTTTTCAATCCTTTTTTACTCTCTTTAATAGTTATGTATAAGGTATAATATGATATGAGGCACCAATATCTATTATCCAATCATAGTTAAATGGTTTGGACAAAAAAGAAGTCATACCTGTCATTAAGGTATGACATTCACCTGGATCAGGATCTGGCTTATTTACAAGTCCCAACAGTTGTTTGTATTGATCTTCTGTGAAGAAATACCCCTACATCTGAGAAGTGGTGTCAGAACTTCCTCCTCCTTCTACTAATATATTAGCATATCCTTTAACTCCAGTGTTCTGAGGCCCATTTTTGCTTTTAAATCTGTTGGATACCCTATGATCTTATAGCAGTTCTCCTTCAAATGACCTTTGCAACTACAGTAATCACATATGAGACCTGGTTTCTGTGCAACCTTGAAACCCTATCATCTTTCAGCCATCATAGTTAAAGGTTCTTTGTCTAAATTAACTATACTAAGTGTACGTTGACTCTCTTCCTGAACTGCTAATGCATACGCTTGATTCACAGTTAATATGTGTGTTTTTCGTAAGAATCTGACTTCTCACATGACTAGATTTTATTTAAGCTAACAAGGAATTGTAATAAGCGTAAAGTTTTTGAACTGATCTAGAAAATGTCTAGTTTCCTCAAAATCACACCTTGCTTCATGCACTATTAGATCCATTTCATCCCACAAATTCTTCGTTTTAGTGTAATAGGTTGTTATAGAGTCTGTACCTTGTCTTAGAGTTTTTATTATTGTCCACAAGTTAGTAAGGTTCGATTTGTTAAAACGTTTCTTAAATTCATTCCATACATTTCTCCCATATGATACGTAGATAGTGCTAGGTTGAAATTCAGTAGATACAATGCGACCAATCCACGAAAGCACCACAACATTACATCGTTCCCATTTATGCCCTAATTTACCTATGTAAGAGCTTTTCAAACAGGTTCTGTCGATGAACGCTAACTTATTTTTCACCAATAATGTCATTCTCATCGATCTACTCCACAATGCATATTTTTCGAATCATGTAAGCTTGATATCAAATCAATGGTATTCCATGAGTGTTGGTTTGTTGCAAAACAGTGGGTGGTTGTGATCAATTTGCGGATTTCCAGGATCCGTCATGACAGATCAGCTCATGCTTCAAAAATGGTTGTCAATTGGAATTTTAAAATCTTTGATCTAATCTCAAATCGCTCGCTCTGATACCATGAGAAAAATCTGAGTAGAGATCTGGATGAATTCACAATTGCATGCAATTAAGAAGAAGAACATGGCTAACAGAATGAGAGAAAAGAAGAAAAAGAAGAAGAAGAAGAAGAAGTCTGTTATTTGCAACTGACTAGTCAGTACAGAGCAGTGGTAGACCCAAGATTTTGTGCAAGTGTGTTCAATTAGAGAAGTTCATAACTAAGATAAGCAGTATAAGTCGTATAAGCGGGTTCAAAAATAATATCTATACAAAATTTACCTTGCTTTAGTCATAATTTATACATATACACGATATTATTTTTTGAAGAAGCTGGTTCAGTTGAACCCACTTCTCACCACGTGGGTCCGCCCCTGATACAGAGTATCTGCTCTTATACAAATCCACTCACACGACTCACGTGTGTAAGAAGTATGAGTATTTATTGGTCGGTATGGTATGATATTTAGATATTTCAGTTCGGTATTTTTGGTGTTTGATTTCTTAAAATCCTATACTTATACCGTACCTAATTAAATTCGGTATGGTTTGGTTTTTCTTCTTTCGGTTTCGATTTATTCGGTTTGAATACTAACTAGTGCATAGAGCCATAGACTCTAATATATTAATTAAAGTACTCAAAAATACAAAACTGAAATGTTTGTTGACAAAATGTTTGTCCAAAACTAGCAAATATCAACCCAAATAGAGAAAATTATACATAAAGGAATATTTGATCATTAGAAATGTCTTGTTACTTGTTTAGTTAATTGATGAACTTAGAGAATAAAGGAAATTAAAATTTTAATTTTTTTATATTTATCTTATAATTGATAATATATGTTTTGTGATATATATATATATATATATATATATATATATATATATATATATATATATATATATATATATATATATTCGGTATGGTATCGGTATTTCGGTATTTTATTTTAAAATACAACACCATACCTAATACTAATTTTTTTTAAACTTAAACCAAATACCAAAATACCGTTTACCAAATACCAAAATTTTTGGATTCGATATTTACCAAATTATGCACAATCCTAATAAGAAGGGTAAGAAGACTAAAATACCCCTTACTAACTAACATGACTACCAAGTGGCTAATGTATCTAATTCTCTACTTTAATAATTAATATTCGAGCCCATTTGCTACAAAACTTAGGTGGATATATACGTTTCATGTTTGACTGTTAGTATTAGTCAAACATAAAACATATATGTCAGTTGATGTATAAGAAAAGAGCAAGCTTCAGCGGTTCAGCCTATATTCATTATTAAATTCAAGTTTGAACGTACTCTGATTGCTTAACTTTGATTAGTTTAAGGTAAACTTGGATGATTTGTTATCCTTCGATCCTTGCTGCACGCCTTGTTTTGATTCAAAGGGTTTCTTAGAAAAAGAAAATAATTCAATGTTTGAAAGGGCTAATTTGAAACACAACGTGGTAAATCTAAATTTCATTGCTCTTCTGTCCATATAGTCTGTTTGACTTTTTTTGTTCCTTTATTTATCAGCTGAGTCGTTCCTATTGTTTGTTGACTGATAGATAGTCACGGTAATACATTTCACTTAATTACCTCTATTTCTATCTCATACTCAAAGAAATTTCTAGGTTAACTGTATAGATTATATGTTACTCTATCTTGTTCACAATAAGTATTCGATTAACTTTTAACACGTCCATTAAAAAAATATTAAATTATATACAAAAATACTTAGTATGACTAAACTACCCCTAATAAAACATTTAATATGATGAGTAAGAAAACTTTTTAGCGATATGTACATAAGGGTTATTTTGTAAAAACAAATTGAACTTTTTCTTGATTACATAACTGAATACTTATTTTAAACCAAATAAAAAAATAAATTGGATACTTAAAATCGAAGGGAATAATATACTCACAGGGAGAAGAGCGGCTAAATGATTGGGTCGGACATGCACAGATAGTTTGACCGTTTTCCTCCTCGTTGAAACACAAATTGAAGATGTATCGGCTATTCCTATCAATATGATTCCTATTATTAGTGGATAAATCTGTTGGAAAATAAAACTCTTTTGCTAGTATATGACTATAGATTCTCAAATTTGTTTTGAAAATTTTGATTTGAATAAAATTTAGCCTGAAGATAAAAATATGTTTGGATATATATTTCTAAAATATATTTTGGAAAAACATATATATTATTAATGTTTGTAAATATTTTGGATCAAAACCAACTATTGAGCTAATTTTGGGATTGAAATTTGAAATTTGAAACTTGGGATATTATCAAAATGTAAGCCAAGTCTATGCCTAAATATGTGTTTGTCAAATAAAACCCAAATTTATTTTAGCAAAATTTGTGGGCAAACGAGTCTTTATCTCTAGCGCGCGAGAGAGGAGAACGCTTTCATCAACAAGAAAGATAAAGACAATGGAGCCGAATATAATTGACAAGGCATTATCAAGTAGCATTAATCTTAATACTTATATCAGCAGTTAGGCTAATATATACACGAGGGAGTAAATGACAGGATTGAGCTATGTTTGCAAGTTTGTGAAAGTTAAAAGGGCGTATATTCGAATCGGTTTATCGATAAATCGAATCGATCATTTGTTATCGGTTTATCGATTTCGATTTCAAAATTTTCCTTATCGAGTTATCGATTTCGATTTCGATTTTGTCCTCTTCGGTTATCGGGCTTTTACTCTTTTTTTTTTAGCCCTTATTCTATAATACCCTTTCCTTTACCCTAAGTCCTTAACCCTATTATTTCATCTACCATATTTACGGAATGATCATATTTAAAGTTCAAGGGAATAAAGTTCAAATTAATGGAAAATAGAATTAGTTGTGATGAAGTATTTTTTTTATACAGTTGGAGTGTTGGTGGCATACATTTGATCCCTTACTTTAGTTTCATTGCATGTGCTTGTTGACACAATTTTTATGTTATAAACGATGTTCGTCTTATTTTAGCTTATTTTGGTCCATATTAGTTAGACGTGTTTATAATGATATACTTTCGGTGAAATCTTGCAAATTATTTTATTAGTATGATCGATAACCGAATCGATAAGTCCCAAAAATCAATAAATCAAAAAAATTAAAATCTTATTGAAACGATAACGATAAACGTACGTACAAATTAATAATAAATTGAATACAGCCCAGCGAAAATTGGTGGGTGGCTTCACCAAATCTTTCCTACTTACTGGCCCTACAAAGGCAGATGGAATTCAGACTACTAATTTCTTGGTACTCTCATCTCATGCATTATTAATTGAAATTTCATGTGGCAAATTTCTTTTTCTTTGTGGTCAATTTAATTAGGTGAAAACGAAAGAAGGTAGAGAAAGAATCCCGTTTTTTTGGTGACAAAAATATGTAGTAAATGTTTCCTTATATTTGTGATTTTATACTAAGAGACCTAATTGAAATCTTTCTAATTAATTAAAATTATCGTTTTTTAAGACAATAAAATATCTTATATAATGTTCGATTCAGTAAATCTAGAAAAATATTAACACACTTCAACTTTGATAATAGACTTTCAATGCGCTTTCTAAGTTCTATGCTTTTATTCAAAAAATACAAATTATAAAGATCTTGGATCGAAAATGCAACATTAATCATACCGCAACTTAAATAGAAAAATAAAGATCAATACATTAAACACTTTACCAAACTACATGTTCTAGGATTTATTAACTTTCATGTCAGCATATACATCGTAGAGATTTTCTTGAGAATATTTTATTTTGTGTCTCATACAACTGACACTAGTTGTATGAGATTTCTTTTTGTTTCATAAATTTGTGGATCTCAATCTTACACTTATAAATCCACAAATTTATGAGACAAAAAAGAGTCTCGTACAACTAGACACAAAATAAAAAATTTCAATTTTCTTATACCCATGAACAATTTGTCTTTTTCATTAATAACACAATTAATGCAGTAATCAAGATCAGATTAAGATTTAAAAATTAATAATCATCCTGGCTTCTTTTACTAGTACTGTAGTAGTAGAACTCCATATCTTCACCACTAATGTAGTAGTAGCACTCCATAAAGCCCGAAACCAACAACCCCAGGCCCATGGCCCACATAAGGTGGTTGGTAAATACAAGACAATTGTACTAGTACTGTAGTAGTAGCACTCCATATCTTCACCACTAATTAATTTTCTTTTCCACTAATAAAATTGATGTAATATATATAACTCTTCTCACCCACTCCAACTTTTCCTAGCCGTTTGATCAATACCCCATACTTCACAGCGGTTAAGATTCATTATGTAACCAAAACCCAACTACCTTAATTAGTCAAATTAAGCCACAAGGACGGCACGTGAGCAATGGATGTTAAGACCATGGCCACGGGTCTATAAATAAGACTCCAACGTCTAAGTTTAAGACTCGCAAGCAGTTGGCGAACTAAAAATTCAAAGAGGTTTTTCTCTGAAGGTGTAAAAGTTTGCTCCTTTCAGCGTTTGTGAGAACCTCTTTTCTTGTTCCGTTCGCTGTTGGGTTTCTTCTCCTCTTTTTATTGAGGTATTTTTTTTTCAATTTCGCTAGTTTAATAACTAGTCTTTCTATGTTTTTCATGGGTCTCTGTTGTTTTCTTGCTGGGTTTTGTGACAGATCTAGGTGTTTTGTGCTTAATTTCTTTGGCTTTCGCTCATAATAAGGTTGTTCATACTGGCTTTTGAATTAATAAAAGTTTGTGTTGGTTCTGGTCTGCTTAGGGATGATTTTGTTTGAATGGGAAGGAAATGTTTTTTTGAATATGGAAATGAACTAAATTTCCTGTTTGAATTTAGGATTAATTTGTCTTTTGAAAAGCTTTTGCTCTTAAAAAAACTTTCTTTAAACTGAAAGTTTGATTGTCTCAACACTGAACTCATGTTTGATGCTGTAAATCTGTTTTCTCTGTTTCTAGTTACTCCCTCCGTTTTCCGTTTTAATTTAAACGAATTAGTTTGACTTGTCACAAAGTTTAAGGAAGGAAAAAAAGAAAGGACTTTTGAAATATTTGCCCTAAAAAGTTTAAGGGATCAAAGCTTTGCGGGACATGATATTTGGGCGGTTATAAAAATTTTTTATTATGGATAAAGTGGTTAAAATGATATTTTTAAAATTAAAATACTCATTTAAATGAAACAAAAGTGTATCTTCTTTGTTCTTTGTAGTATGATTCGATTATCCTTTTTTTTTTTTTTTGGTAACAAAATTAACTAGAAATTAGGAGTAGTTGATTGATCTGATAAAGGCCTTGTCTTGCAAGAGTACCAGCTAGATTTGTGCCAATATGTTATTTGCCAACTTTTGAGTGGAATAATATAGCTGAACTCTAATGTTTTTTGGAAAGTTGTTGATCATTATCGAAATAAATGGTCCAGCTTGATATTTTCACAGACAAAAGGAGGATTCTTTGGACATTTGCTTTAATTTTGTCAGGATTGGGCGAATCACTTTAGGTGATACTATATGATAGGAATAACTCTTTATTGGAGAATATTTTGCATAGAATCTCCCTGGTGTGCATTATCTGTTAGTGATTCTTGTTCTTAGGAATATGGATTTTTAGCAAGTTGGAGAATATTTGCACTGATACTTTCCTTGTAGCATCAGTTTCTCTGCATTTACTGTTTTGTTATGTGAGGAGGTTGCACGTATACTCTGTATTAAGTATGCTTCAGCTTTCATTTCTTTTTGTTTTAGCAATTGTAGCTTCTATTTTTCTCTTTATTGTGGCTTCTTTTATATACTTGAACTTATGTCTGTGTAATTGATTTTGTCTTCTTACAGAATGGAAACTTTCCTATTTACCTCCGAGTCTGTGAACGAGGGTCACCCGGACAAGCTCTGTGATCAGATCTCTGATGCAGTTCTTGATGCCTGCCTCGAGCAAGATCCTGAGAGCAAGGTTGCCTGTGAAACTTGCAGCAAGACCAACTTGGTCATGGTCTTTGGTGAGATCACAACCAAGGCTAATGTAGACTATGAGAAGATTGTGCGCGACACATGCCGTAAAATTGGATTTGTTTCCGATGATGTTGGTCTTGATGCTGACAACTGCAAGGTCCTTGTATACATTGAACAGCAAAG